>CM048843.1:49920786-50154412 GCA_026545765.1 Plantago major | reverse complement strand
TTGAACACCACAATAAAGGAGTGGGATAATTACAAATAGAGAAGTCAATTTGAGATTTAAACAACACATCGGAGGGGTAATAAAATAACAAACGAAGAACTCTAGTTGAGAGTGAGACAATACACAAAAGGAGTGTGATAAATAACAAACAAACAACACCACTCGCGAGACAAACAACACATCAAAGGAGTGGGATAATGTTAAACGAAGAAATCTATTGGAGATTTAAATAATACACAGAAGGAGTAAGAGTGTTACAAACGAAGAACTCTACTCGAGAGTTAAACCACATACATCAGGAGTGGGATAAACAACAAATGTGAAATACTACTCGAGAGTTAAACAACACAATAAAGGAGTGGGGTGATTACAAATGGAGAAGTCAATTTCATATTTAAACAACACATCGGAGGGGTATTAAAATAACAAACGAAAAACTCTACTTGAGAGTTAAACAATACACAAAAGGAGTGGGATAAACAACAAACGAACAACACCACTCGAGAGATAAACAACACATCAAAGGAGTGGAATAATGTCAAATGAAGACGTCTATTTGAGATTTAAACAATACATAGAAGGAGTAAGAGTATCACAAACGGAGAACTCTACTTGAGAGTGAAACCACACACATAAGGAGTGGGATAAACAACAAATGTAAAATTCTACCCGAGAGTTAAACAACACAATAAAGGAGTGGGATAATTACAAATGGAGAAGTCAATTTGAGATTTAAACAACACATCGGAGGGGTAATAAAATAACAAACGAAGAACTCTACTTGAGAGTGAAACAATACACAAAAGGAGTGGGATAAACAACAAACAACGACTCAAGAGATAAACAACACATCAAAGGAGTGGGATAATGTTAAATGAAGAAGTCTATTGGAGATTTAAACAATACACAGAAGGAGTAAGAGTATTACAAACGAAGAACTGTACTCGAGAGTTAAACCACATACATCAGGAGTGGGATAGACAACAAATGTGAAATACTACTCGAGATTAAACAACACAATAAAGGAGTGGGGTGATTACAAATGGAGAAGTCAATTTCATATTTAAACAACACATCGGAGGGGTATTAAAATAACAAACGAAGAACTCTACTTGAGAGTTAAACAATACACAAAAGGAGTGGGATAAACAACAAACGAACAACACCACTCGAGAGATAAACAACACATCAAAGGAGTGGGATAATGTCAAACGAAGACGTCTATTCGAGATTTAAACAATACACAGAAGGAGTAAGAGTATCACAAACGAAGAACTCTACTTGAGAGTGAAACCACACACATAAGGAGTGGGATAAACAACAAATGTAAAATTCTACCCGAGAGTTAAACAACACAATAAAGGAGTGAGATAATTACAAATGGAGAAGTCGATTTGAGATTTAAACAATACACCGAAGGAGTAAGAGTATCACAAACGAAGAACTCTACTTGAGAGTTAAACAATACACAAAAGGAGTGGGATAAATAACAAATGAAAAACACCACTCGAGAGATAAACAACACATCAAAGGAGTGGGATAATGTCAAACGAAGACGTCTATTCCAGATTTAAACAATACACAGAAGGAGTAAGAGTATCACAAACGAAGAACTCTACTTGAGAGTCAAACCACAAACATAAGGTGCGGGATAAAGAACAAATGTAAAATTTAACTCGAGAGTTAAACACCACAATAAAGGAGTGGGATAATTACAAATGGAGAAGTCGATTTGAGATTTAAACAATACACTGAAGGAGTAAGAGTATCACAAACGAAGAACTCTACTTGAGAGTTAAACAATACACAAAAGGAGTGGGAGAAACAACAAACGAACAACACCACTCGAGAGATAAACAACACATCAAAGGAGTGGGATAATGTCAAACGAAGACATCTATTCGAGATTTAAACAATACACAGAAGGAGTAAGAGTATCACAAACGAAGAACTCTACTTGAGAGTCAAACCACACACATGAGGAGTGGGAAAAACAACAAATGTAAAATTCTACTCGAGAGTTAAACACCACAATAAAGGAGTGGGATAATTACAAATGGAGAAGTCAATTTGAGATTTAAACAACACATCGGAGGGGTAATAAAATAACAAACGAAGAACTCTAGTTGAGAGTGAGACAATACACAAAAGGAGTGGGATAAACAACAAACAAACAACACCACTTGAGAGACAAACAACACATCAAAGGAGTGGGATAATGTTAAACGAAAAAGTCTATTGGAGATTTAAATAATACACAGAAGGAGTAAGAGTGTTACAAACGAAGAACTCTACTCGAGAGTTAAACCACATACATCAGGAGTGGGATAAACAACCAATGTGAAATACTACTCGAGAGTTAAACAACACAATAAAGGAGTGGGGTGATTACAAATGCAGAAGTCAATTTGATATTTAAACAACACATCCGGGGGGTAATAAAATAACAAACGAAAAACTCTACTTGAGAGTTAAACAATACACAAAAGGAGCGGGATAAACAACAAACGAACAACACCACTCGAGAGATAAACAACACATCAAAGGAGTAGGATAATGTCAAACGAAGACGTCTATTCGAGATTTAAACAATACACAGAAGGAGTAAGAGTGTTACAAACGAAGAACTCTACTCGAGAGTTAAACCACACACATCAGGTGTGGGATAAACAACAAATGTAATATTCTACTCGAGAGTTAAACAACACAATAAAGGAGTGGGGTGATTACAAATGCAGAAGTCAATTTGATATTTAAACAACACATCCGGGGGGTAATAAAATAACAAACGAAAAACTCTACTTGAGAGTTAAACAATACACAAAAGGAGCGGGATAAACAACAAACAAACAACACCACTCGAGAGATAAACATCACATCAAAGGAGTGGGATAATGTCAAACGAAGAAGTCTAGTCGAGATTAAAACAATACACAGAAGGAGTAAGAGTATCACAAACGAAGAATTCTACTTGAGAGTCAAACCACAAACATGAGGAGTGGGATAAACAACAAATGTAAAATTCTACTCGAGAGTTAAACACCACAATAAAGGAGTGGAAAAATTACAAATGGAGAAGTCGATTTGAGATTTAAACAATACACCGAAGGAGTAAGAGTATCACAAACAAAGAACTCTACTTGAGAGTTAAACAATACAAAAAAGGAGTGGGAGAAACAACAAACGAACAACACCACTCGAGAGATAAACAACACATCAAAGGAGTGGGATAATGTCAAACGAAGACGTCTATTCGAGATTTAAACAATACACAGAAGGAGTAAGAGTATCACAAACGAAGAACTCTATTTGAGAGTGAAACCAAACACATAAGGAGTGGGATAAACAACAAATGTAAAATTCTACCCGAGAGTTAAACAACACAATAAAGGAGTGGGATAATTACAAATGGAGAAGTCAATTTGAGATTTAAACAACACATCAGAGGGGTAATAAAATAACAAACGAAGAACTCTACTTGAGAGTGAAACAATACAAAAAAGGAGTGGGATAAACAACAAACAAACAACACCACTCGAGAGATAAACAACACATCAAAGGAGTGGGATAATGTTAAATGAAGAAGTCTATTGGAGATTTAAACAATACACAGAAGGAGTAAGAGTATTACAAACGAAGAACTGTACTCGAGAGTTAAACCACATACATCTGGAGTGGGATAGACAACAAATGTGAAATACTACTCGAGATTAAACAACACAATAAAGGAGTGGGGTATTAAAATAACAAGCGAAGAACTCTACTTGAGAGTTAAACAATACACAAAAGGAGAGGGATAAACAACAAACGAACAACACCACTCGAGAGATAAACAACACATCAAAGGAGTGGGATAATGTCAAACGAAGACGTCTATTCGAGATTTAAACAATACACAGAAGGAGTAAGAGTATCACAAACGAAGAACTCTACTTGAGAGTGAAACCACACACATAAGGAGTGAGATAAACAACAAATGTAAAATTCTACCCGAGAGTTAAACAACACAATAAAGGAGTGGGATAATTACAAATGGAGAAGTCGATTTGAGATTTAAACAATACACCGAAGGCGTAAGAGTATCACAAACGAAAAACTCTACTTGAGAGTTAAACAATACACAAAAGGAGTGGGATAAATAACAAATGAACAACACCACTCGAGAGATAAACAACACATCAAAGGAGTGGGATAACGTCAAACGAAGACGTCTATTCCAGATTTAAACAATACACAGAAGGAGTAAGAGTATCACAAACGAAGAACTCTACTTGAGAGTCAAACCACAAACATAAGGTGTGGGATAAATAACAAATGTAAAATTTAACTCGAGAGTTAAACACCACAATAAAGGAGTGGGATAATTACAAATGGAGAAGTCGATTTGAGATTTAAACAATACACCGAAGGAGTAAGACTATCACAAACGAAGAACTCCACTTGAGAGTTAAACAATACACAAAAGGAGTGGGAGAAACAACAAACGAACAACACCAATCGAGAGATAAACAACACATCAAAGGAGTGGGATAATGTCAAACGAAGACGTCTATTCGAGATTTAAACAATACACAGAAGGAGTAAGAGTATCACAAACGAAGAACTCTACTTGAGAGTGAAACCAAACACATAAGGAGTGGGATAAACAACAAATGTAAAATTCTACCCGAGAGTTAAACAACACAATAAAGGAGTGGGATAATTACAAATGGAGAAGTCAATTTGAGATTTAAACAACACATCAGAGGGATACTAAAATAACAAACGAAGAACTCTACTTGAGAGTGAAACAATACACAAAAGGAGTGGGATAAACAACAAACAAACAACACCACTCGAGAGATAAACAACACATCAAAGGAGTGGGATAATGTTAAATGAAGAAGTCTATTGGAGATTTAAACAATACACAGAAGGAGTAAGAGTATTACAAACGAAGAACTGTACTCGAGAGTTAAACCACATACATCAGGAGTGGGATAGACAACAAATGTGAAATACTACTCGAGATTAAACAACACAATAAAGGAGTGGGGTGATTACAAATGGAGAAGTCAATTTCATATTTAAACAACACATCGGAGGGGTATTAAAATAACAAACGAAGAACTCTACTTGAGAGTTAAACAATACACAAAAGGAGTGGGATAAACAACAAACGAACAACACCACTCGAGAGATAAACAACACATCAAAGGAGTGGGATAATGTCAAACGAAGACGTCTATTCGAGATTTAAACAATACACAGAAGGAGTAAGAGTATCACAAACGAAGAACTCTACTTGAGAGTGAAACCACACACATAAGGAGTGGGATAAACAACAAATGTAAAATTCTACCCGAGAGTTAAACAACACAATAAAGGAGTGGGATAATTACAAATGGAGAAGTCGATTTGAGACCTAAACAATACACAGAAGGAGTAAGAGTATCACAAACGAAGAACTCTACTTGAGAGTTAAACAATACACAAAAGGAGTGGGATAAATAACAAATGAACAACACCACTCGAGAGATAAACAACACATCAAAGGAGTGGGATAATGTCCAACGAAGACGTCTATTCCAGATTTAAACAATACACAGAAGGAGTAAGAGTATCACAAACGAAGAACTCTACTTGAGAGTCAAACCACAAACATAAGGTGTGGGATAAACAACAAATGTAAAATTTAACTCGAGAGTTAAACACCACAATAAAGGAGTGGGATAATTACAAATGGAGAAGTCGATTTGAGATTTAAACAATACACCGAAGGAGTAAGAGTATCACAAACGAAGAACTCTACTTGAGAGTTAAACAATACACAAAAGGAGTGGGAGAAACAACAAACGAACAACACCACTCGAGAGATAAACAACACATCAAAGGAGTGGGATAATGTCAATCGAAGACGTCTATTCGAGATTTAAACAATACATAGAAGGAGTAAGAGTATCACAAACGAAGAACTCTACTCGAGAGTTAAACCACACACATCAGGTGTGGGATAAACAACAAATGTAAAATTCTACTCGAGAGTTAGACACCACAATAAAGGAGTGGGATAATTACAAATGGAGAAGTCAATTTGAGATTTAAACAACACATCGGAGGGGTAATAAAATAACAAACGAAGAACTCTAGTTGAGAGTGAGACAATACACAAAAGGAGTGGGATAAACAACAAACAAACTACACCACTCGAGAGACAAACAACACATCAAAGGAGTGGGATAATGTTAAACGAAGAAGTCTATTGGAGATTTAAATAATACACAGAAGGAGTAAGAGTGTTACAAACGAAGAACTGTACTCGAGAGTTAAACCACATACATCAGGAGTGGGATAAACAACAAATGTGAAATACTACTCGAGAGTTAAACAACACAATAAAGGAGTGGGGTGATTACAAATGGAGAAGTCAATTTCATATTTAAAAAACACATCGGAGGGGTATTAAAATAACAAATGAAAAACTCTACTTGAGAGTTAAACAATACACAAAAGGAGTGGGATAAACAACAAACGAACAACACCACTCGAGAGATAAACAACACATCAAAGGAGTGGGATAATGTCAAACGAAGACGTCTATTCGAGATTTAAACAATACACAGAACGAGTAAGAGTATCACAAACGAAGACCTCTACTTGAGAGTGAAACCACACACATAAGGAGTGGGATAAACAACAAATGTAAAATTCTACCCGAGAGTTAAACAACACAATAAAGGAGTGGGATAATTACAAATGGAGAAGTCAATTTGAGATTTAAAAAACACATCGGAGGGGTAATAAAATAACAAATGAAGAACTCTACTTGAGAGTGAAACAATACACAAATGGAGTGGGATAAACAACAAACAAACAACACCACTCGAGAGATAAACAACACATCAAAGGAGTGGGATAATGTTAAACGAAGAAGTCTATTGGAGATTTAAACAATACACAGAAGGAGTAAGAGTGTTACAAACGAAGAACTCTACTCGAGAGTTAAACCACACACATCAGGTGTGGGATAAACAACAAATGTAAAATTCTACTCGAGAGTTAAACAACACAATAAAGGAGTGGGGTGATTACAAATGGAGAAGTCAATTTGATATTTAAACAACACATCCGAGGGGTAATAAAATAACAAACGAAAAACTCTACTTGAGAGTTAAACAATACACAAAAGGAGCGGGATAAACAACAAACAAACAACACCACTCGAGAGATAAACAACACATCAAAGGAGTGGGATAATGTCAAACGAAGAAGTCTAGTCGAGATTAAAACAATACACAGAAGGAGTAAGAGTATCACAAACGAAGAATTCTACTTGAGAGTCAAACCACAAACATGAGGAGTGGGATAAACAACAAATGTAAAATTCTACTCGAGAGATAAACACCACAATAAAGGAGTGGGATAATTACAAATGGAGAAGTCGATTCGAGATTTAAACAATACACCGAAGGAGTAAGAGTATCGCAAACGAAGAACTCTACTTGAGAGTTAAACAATACACAAAAGGAGTGGGAGAAACAACAAACGAACAACACCACTCGAGAGATAAACAACACATCAAAGGAGTGGGATAATGTCAAACGAAGAAGTCTATTCGACATTTAAACAATACATGTAAAGTAAGAGTATCACAAACGAAGAACTCTACTTGAGAGTCAAACCACAAACATAAGGAGTGGGATACACAACAAATGTAAAACTCTACTCGACAGTTAAACACCACAATAAAGGAGTGGGATAATTACAAATGGAGAAGTCGATTTGAGATTTAAACAATACACAGAAGGAGTAAGAGTATAACAAACGAAGAACTCTACTTGAGAGTTAAACAATACACAAAAGGAGTGGGATAAACAACAAACGAACAACACCACTCGAGAGATAAACAACACATCAAAGGAGTGGGATAATGTCAAACGAAGAATTCTATTCGAGATTTAAACAATACACAAAAGGAGTAAGAGTATCACAAACAAAGAACTCTACTTGAGAGTCAAACCACAAAACATAAGGAATGGGATAAACAACAAATGTAAAATTCTACTCGAGAGTTAAACACCACAATAAAGGAGTGGGATTATTGCAAATTGAGAAGTCAATTTGAGATTTAAACAATACACAAACGGAGTAAGAGTATCACAAACGAAGAACTCTACTTGAGAGTTAAACAATACACATAAGGAGTGCGATAAACAACAAACGAACAACACCACTTGAGTGATAAACAAAACATCAAAGGAGTGGGATAATGTCAAACGAAGAAGTCTATTCGAGATTTAAACAATACACAAAAGGAGTAAGAGTATCACAAACGAAGAACTCTACTCGAGAGTTAAACCATACACATCAGGTGTGGAATAAACAACAAATGTAAAATTCTACTCGAGAGTTAAACAACGCAATAAAGGAGTGGGGTGATTACAAATTGACAAGTGAATTTGATATTTAAACAACACATCGGAGGGGTAATAAAATAACAAACGAAGAACTCTACTTGAGAGTTAAACAATACACAAAAGGAGTGGGATAAACAACAAACGAACAACACCACTCGAGAGATAAACAACACATCAAAGGAGTGGGATAATGTCAAACGAAGAAGTCTATTCGACATTTAAACAATACACAGAAGGAGTAAGAGTATCACAAACGAAGAACTCTACTTGAGAGTCAAACCACAAACATAAGGAGTGGGATACACAACAAATGTAAAACTCTATAGAGTTAAACACCACAATAAAGGGTGGGATAATTACAAATGGAGAAGTCGATTTGAGATTTAAACAATACATGTAAGGAGTAAGAGTTTAACAAGCGAAGAACTCTACTTGAGAGTTAAATAATACACAAAGGAGTGGGATAAACAACAACAAACGAACAACACCACTCGAGAGATAAACAACACATCAAAGGAGTGGGATAATGTCAAACGAAGAAGTCTATTTGAGATTTAAACAATACACAAAAGGAGTAAGAGTATCACAAACGAAGAAGTCTACTCGAGAGTTAAACCATACACATCAGGTGTGGAATAAACAACAAATGTAAAATTCTACTCGAGAGTTAAACAACACAATAAAGGAGTGGGGTGATTACAAATTGACAAGTGAATTTGATATTTAAACAACACATCGGAGGGGTAATAAAATAACAAACGAAGAACTCTACTTGAGAGTTAAACAATACACAAAAGGAGTGGGATAAACAACAAACGAACAACACCACTCGAGAGATAAACAACACATCAAAGGAGTGGGATAATGTCAAACGAAGAAGTCTATTCGACATTTAAACAATACACAGAAGGAGTAAGAGTATCACAAACGAAGAACTCTACTTGAGAGTCAAACCACAAACATAAGGAGTGGGATACACAACAAATGTAAAACTCTACTCGACAGTTAAACACCACAATAAAGGAGTGGGATAATTACAAATGGAGAAGTCGATTTGAGATTTAAACAATACACAGAAGGAGTAAGAGTATAACAAACGAAGAACTCTACTTGAGAGTTAAATAATACACAAAAGGAGTGGGATAAACAACAAACGAACAACACCACTCGAGAGATAAACAACACATCAAAGGAGTGGGATAATGTCAAACGAAGAAGTCTATTCGAGATTTAAACAATACACAAAAGGAGTAAGAGTATCACAAACGAAGAAGTCTACTCGAGAGTTAAACCATACACATCAGGTGTGGAATAAACAACAAATGTAAAATTCTACTCGAGAGTTAAACAACACAATAAAGGAGTGGGGTGATTACAAATGGACAAGTGAATTTGATATTTAAACAACACATCGGAGGGGTAATAAAATAACAAACGAAGAACTCTACTTGAGAGTTAAACAATACACAAAAGGAGTGGGATAAACAACAAACGAACAACACCACTCGAGAGATAAACAACACATCAAAGGAGTGGGATAATGTCAAACGAAGAAGTCTATTCGACATTTAAACAATACACAGAAGGAGTAAGAGTATCACAAACGAAGAACTCTACTTGAGAGTCAAACCACAAACATAAGGAGTGGGATACACAACAAATGTAAAACTCTACTCGACAGTTAAACACCACAATAAAGGAGTGGGATAATTACAAATGGAGAAGTCGATTTGAGATTTAAACAATACACAGAAGGAGTAAGAGTATAACAAACGAAGAACTCTACTTGATAGTTAAATAATACACAAAAGGAGTGGGATAAACAACAAACGAACAACACCACTCGAGAGATAAACAACACATCAAAGGAGTGGGATAATGTCAAACGAAGAAGTCTATTCGAGATTTAAACAATACACAAAAGGAGTAAGAGTATCACAAACGAAGAACTCTACTCGAGAGTTAAACTATACACATCAGGTGTGGAATAAACAACAAATGTAAAATTCTACTCGAGAGTTAAACAACGCAATAAAGGAGTGCGGTGATTACAAATTGACAAGTGAATTTGATATTTAAACAACACATCGGAGGGGTAATAAAATAACAAACGAAGAACTCTACTTCAGAGTTAAACAATACACAAAAGGAGTGGGATAAACAACAAACGAGCAACACCACTCGAGAGATAAACAACACATCAAAGGAGTGGGATAATGTCAAACGAAGAAGTCTATTCGAGATTTAAACAATACACAGAAGGAGTAAGAGTATCACAAACGACGAACTCTACTTGAGAGTCAAACCACAAACATTAGGAGTGGGATAAACAACAAATGTAAAATTCTACTCGAGAGTTAAACACCACAATAAAGGAGTGAGATTATTACAAATTGAGAAGTCAATTTGAGATTTAAACAATACACAAAAGGAGTAAGAGTATCACAAACGAAGAACTCTACTTGAGAGTTAAACAATACACATAAGGAGTGGGATAAACAACAAACGAACAACACCACTTGAGAGATAAACAACACATCAAAGGAGTGGGATAATGTCAAACGAAGAAGTCTATTCGAGATTTAAACAATACACAGAAGGAGTATGAGTATCACAAACGAAGAACTCTACTCGAGAGTTAAACTATACACATAAGGAGTGGGATAAACAACAAATGTAAAATTCTACCCGAGAGTTAAACAACACAATAAAGGAGTGGGATAATTACAAATTGAGAAGTCAATTTTAGATTTAAACAACACATCGGAGGTGTAATAAAATAACAAACGAAAAACTCTACTTGAGGGTTAAACAATACACAAAAGGAGTGGGATAAAAAACAAACGAACAACACCACTCGAGAGATAAACAACACATCAAAGGAGTGGGATAATGTCAAACGAATAAGTCTATTCGAGATTTAAACAATACACAAAAGGAGTAAGAGTATCACAAACGAAGAAGTCCACTCGAGAGTTAAACCATACACATCAGGTGTGGAATAAACAACAAATGTAAAATTCTACTCGAGAGTTAAACAACACAATAAAGGAGTGGGGTGATTACAAATGGACAAGTGAATTTGATATTTAAACAACACATCGGAGGGGTAATAAAATAACAAACGAAGAACTCTACTTGAGAGTTAAACAATACACAAAAGGAGTGGGATAAACAACAAACGAACAACACCACTCGAGAGATAAACAACACATCAAAGGAGTGGGATAATGTCAAGCAGAAAGTCTATTCGACATTTAAACAATACACAGAAGGAGTAAGAGTATCACAAACGAAGAACTCTACTTGAGAGTCAAACCACAAACATAAGGAGTGGGATACACAACAAATGTAAAACTCTACTCGACAGTTAAACACCACAATAAAGGAGTGGGATAATTACAAATGGAGAAGTCGATTTGAGATTTAAACAATACACAGAAGGAGTAAGAGTATAACAAACGAAGAACTCTACTTGAGAGTTAAACAATACACAAAAGGAGTGGGATAAACAACAAACGAACAACACCACTCGAGAGATAAACAACACATCAAAGGAGTGGGATAATGTCAAACGAAGAATTCTATTCGAGATTTAAACAATACACAAAAGGAGTAAGAGTATCACAAACGAAGAACTCTACTTGAGAGTCAAACCACACACATAAGTAGTGGGATAAACAACAAATGTAAAATTCTACTCGAGAGTTAAACACCACAATAAAGGAGTCGGATAATTACAAATGGAGAAGTCAATTTGAGATTTTAACAATACACAAAAGGAGTAAGAGTATAACAAACGAAGAAATCTAGTTGAGAGTTAAGCAATACACATAAGGAGTGGGATAAACAACAAACGAACAACACCACTTTAGAGATAAACAACACATCAAAGGAGTGGGATAATGTCAAACGAAGAAGTCTATTCGAGATTTAAACATTACACAGAAGGAGTAAGAGTATCAAAAATGAAGAACTTTACTTGAGAGTCAAACCACAAACATAAGGAGTGGGATAAACAACAAATGTAAAATTCTACTTGAGAGTTAAACACCACGATAAAGGAGTGGGATAATTAAAAATGGAGAAGTCGATTTGAGATTTAAACAATACGCAGAAGGAGTAAGAGTATCACAAACGAAGAACTCTACTTGAGAGTCAAACCACAAACATAAGGAGTGGGATAAACATCAAATGTAAAATTCTACTCGAGAGTTAAACACCACGTAAAAGGAGTGGGATAATTACAAATGGAGAAGTCAATTTGATATTTAAACAATACACAAAAGGAGTAAGAGTATCACAAACGAAGAACTCTACTTGAGAGTTAAACAATACACATAAGGAGTGGGATAAACAACAAACGAACAACACCACTTGAGAGATAAACAACACATCAAAGGAGTGGGATAATGTCAAACGAAGAAGTCTATTCGAGATTTAAACAATACACAGAAGGAGTAAGAGTATCACAAATGAAGAACTCTACTTGAGAGTTAACCCACACACATAAGGAGTGGGATAAACAACAAATGTAAAATTCTACCCGAGAGTTAAACAACACAATAAAGGAGTGGGATAATTACAAATGGAGAAGTCAATTTGAGATTTAAACAACACATCGGAGGGGTAATAAAATAACAAACGAAAAACTCTACTTGAGAGTTAAACAATACACAAAAGGAGTGGGATAAACAACAAACGAACAACACCACTCGAGAGATAAACAACACATCAAAGTAGTGGGATAATGTCAAACGAAGAAGTCTATTCGAGATTTAAACAATACACAGAAGGAGTAAGAGTATCACAAACGAAGAACTCTACTTGAGAGTCAAACCACAAACATAAGGAGTGGTATAAACAACAAATGTTAATTCTACTCTAGAGTTAAACAGCACACTAAAGGAGTGGGATAATTACAAATTGAGAAGTCGATTTGAGATTTAAACAATACACAGAAGGAGTAAGAGTATCACAAACGAAGAACTCTACTTGAGAGTTAAACAATACACATAAGGAGTGGGATAAACAACAAACGACCAACACCACTGGAGAGATAAACAACACATCAAAGGAGTGGGATAATGTCAAACGAAGAAGTCTATTCGAGATTTAAACAATACACATAAGGAGTAAGAGTATCACAAACGAAGAACTCTACTTGAGAGTTAAACCACACACATAAGGAGTCGAATAAACAACAAATGTAAAATTCTACCAGAGAGTTAACCAAGACAATATAGGAGTGGGATAATTACAAATGGAGAAGTCAATTTGAGATTTAAACAACACATCGGAGGGGTAATAAAATAACAAACGAGAAACTCTACTTGAGAGTTAACCAATACACAAAAGGAGTGGGATAAACAACAAACGAACAACACCACTCGAGATATAAACAACACATCAAAGGAGTGGGATAATGTCAAACGAAGAAGTCTATTCGAGATTTAAACAATACACAGAAGGAGTAAGAGTATCACAAACGAAGAACTCTACTTGAGAGTCAAACCACAAACATAAGGAGTGGGATAAACAACAAATGTAAAATTCTACTCGAGAGTTAAACACCACGTAAAAGGAGTGGGATAATTACAAATGGAGAAGTCAATTTGATATTTAAACAATACACAAAAGGAGTAAGAGTATCACAAACGAAGAACTCTACTTGAGAGTTAAACAATACACATAAGGAGTGGGATAAACAACAAACGAACAACACCACTTGAGAGATAAACAACACATCAAAGGAGTGGGATAATGTCAAACGAAGAAGTCTATTCGAGATTTAAACAATACACAGAAGGAGTAAGAGTATCACAAATGAAGAACTCTACTTGAGAGTTAACCCACACACATAAGGAGTCGAATAAACAACAAATGTAAAATTCTACCTGAGAGTTAAACAAGACAATATAGGAGTGGGATAATTACAAATGGAGAAGTCAATTGAGATTTAAACAACACATCGGAGGGGTAATAAAATAATAAACGAAAAACTCTACTTGAGAGTTAAACAATACACAAAAGAAGTGGGATAAACAACAAACGAACAACACCACTCGAGAGATAAACAACACATCAAAGTAGTGGGATAATGTCAAACGAAGAAGTCTATTCGAGATTTAAAAAATACACAGAAGGAGTAAGAGTATCACAAACGAAGAACTCTACCTGAGAGTCAAACCACAAACATAAGGAGTGGGATAAACAACAAATGTAAAATTCTACTCGAGAGTTAAACACCACAATAAAGGAGTGGGATTATTACAAATTGAGAAGTCAATTTGAGATTTAAACAATACACAAAAGGAGTAAGAGTATCACAAACGAAGAACTCTACTTGAGAGTTAAACAATACACATAAGGAGTGGGATAAACAACAAACGAACAACACCACTTGAGAGATAAACAACACATCAAAGGAGTGGGATAATGTCAAACGAAGAAGTCTATTCGAGATTTAAACAATACACATAAGGAGTAAGAGTATCACAAACGAAGAACTCTACTCGAGAGTTAAACTATACACATAAGGAGTGGGATAAACAACAAATGTAAAATTCTACCCGAGAGTTAAACAACACAATAAAGGAGTGGGATAATTACAAATTGAGAAGTCAATTTTAGATTTAAACAACACATCGGAGGTGTAATAAAATAACAAACGAAAAACTCTACTTGAGAGTTAAACAATACACAAAAGGAGTGGGATAAAAAACAAACGAACAACACCACTCGAGAGATAAACAACACATCAAAGGAGTGGGATAATGTCAAACGAAGAAGTCTATTCGAGATTTAAACAATACACAAAAGGAGTAAGAGTATCACAAACGAAGAACTCTACTCGAGAGTTAAACCACACACATCAGGTGTGGGATAAACAACAAATGTAAAATTCTACTCGAGAGTTAAACAACACAATAAAGGAGTGGGGTGATTACAAATGGAGAAGTCAATTTGATATTTAAACAACACATCGGAGGGATAATAAAATAACAAACGAAAAACTCTACTTGAGAGTTAAACAATACACAAAAGGAGTGGGATAAACAACAAACGAACAACACCACTCGAGAGATAAACAACACATCAAAGGAGTGGGATAATGTCAAACGAAGAAGTCTATTCGAGATTTAAACAATACACAGAAGGAGTAAGAGTATCACAAACGAAGAACTCTACTTGAGAGTCAAACCACAAACATAAGGAGTGGTATAAACAACAAATGTAAAATTCTACTCTAGAGTTAAACAGCACAATAAAGGAGTGGGATAATTACAAATGGAGAAGTCGATTTGAGATTTAAACAATACACAGAAGGAGTAAGAGTATAACAAACGAAGAACTCTACTTGAGAGTTAAACAATACACAAAAGGAGTGGGATAAACAACAAACGAACAACACCACTCGAGAGATAAACAACACATCAAAGGAGTGGGATAATGTCAAACGAAGAAGTCTATTCGAGATTTAAACAATACACAAAAGGAGTAAGAGTATCACAAACGAAGAACTCTACTTGAGAGTCAAACCACACACATAAGGAGTGGGATAAACAACAAATGTAAAATTCTACTCGAGAGTTAAACACCACAATAAAGGAGTGGGATAATTACAAATGGAGAAGTCAATTTGAGATTTTAACAATACACAAAAGGAGTAAGAGTATAACAAACGAAGAAATCTAGTTGAGAGTTAAGCAATACACATAAGGAGTGGGATAAACAACAAACGAACAACACCACTTTAGAGATAAACAACACATCAAAGGAGTGGGATAATGTCAAACGAAGAAGTCTATTCGAGATTTAAACATTACACAGAAGGAGTAAGAGTATCAAAAATGAAGAACTTTACTTGAGAGTCAAACCACAAACATAAGGAGTGGGATAAACAACAAATGTAAAATTCTACTTGAGAGTTAAACACCACGATAAAGGATTGGGATAATTAAAAATGGAGAAGTCGATTTGAGATTTAAACAATACGCAGAAAGAGTAAGAGTATCACAAACGAAGAACTCTACTTAAGAGTCAAACCACAAACATAAGGAGTGGGATAAACAACAAATGTAAAATTCTACTCGAGAGTTAAACACCACAAAAATGGAGTGGGATAATTACAAATGGAGAAGTCAATTTGAGATTTAAACAATACACAAAAGGAGTAAGAGTATCACAAACGAAGAACTCTACTTGAGAGTTAAACAATACACATAAGGAGTGGGATAAACAACAAACGACCAACACCACTGGAGAGATAAACAACACATCAAAGGAGTGGGATAATGTCAAACGAAGAAGTCTATTCGAGATTTAAACAATACACATAAGGAGTAAGAGTATCACAAACGAAGAACTCTACTTGAGAGTTAAACCACACACATAAGGAGTCGAATAAACAACAAATGTAAAATTCTACCAGAGAGTTAACCAAGACAATATAGGAGTGGGATAATTACAAATGGAGAAGTCAATTTGAGATTTAAACAACACATCGGAGGGGTAATAAAATAACAAACGAGAAACTCTACTTGAGAGTTAACCAATACACAAAAGGAGTGGGATAAACAACAAACGAACAACACCACTCGAGAGATAAACAACACATCAAAGGAGTGGGATAATGTCAAACGAAGAAGTCTATTCGACATTTAAACAATACACAGAAGGAGTAAGAGTATCACAAACGAAGAACTCTACTTGAGAGTCAAACCACAAACATAAGGAGTGGGATACACAACAAATGTAAAACTCTACTCGACAGTTAAACACCACAATAAAGGAGTGGGATAATTACAAATGGAGAAGTCGATTTGAGATTTAAACAATACACAGAAGGAGTAAGAGTATAACAAACGAAGAACTCTACTTGAGAGTTAAACAATACACAAAAGGAGTGGGATAAACAACAAACGAACAACACCACTCGAGAGATAAACAACACATCAAAGGAGTGGGATAATGTCAAACGAAGAATTCTATTCGAGATTTAAACAATACACAAAAGGAGTAAGAGTATCACAAACGAAGAACTCTACTTGAGAGTCAAACCACACACATAAGTAGTGGGATAAACAACAAATGTAAAATTCTACTCGAGAGTTAAACACCACAATAAAGGAGTCGGATAATTACAAATGGAGAAGTCAATTTGAGATTTTAACAATACACAAAAGGAGTAAGAGTATAACAAACGAAGAAATCTAGTTGAGAGTTAAGCAATACACATAAGGAGTGGGATAAACAACAAACGAACAACACCACTTTAGAGATAAACAACACATCAAAGGAGTGGGATAATGTCAAACGAAGAAGTCTATTCGAGATTTAAACATTACACAGAAGGAGTAAGAGTATCAAAAATGAAGAACTTTACTTGAGAGTCAAACCACAAACATAAGGAGTGGGATAAACAACAAATGTAAAATTCTACTTGAGAGTTAAACACCACGATAAAGGAGTGGGATAATTAAAAATGGAGAAGTCGATTTGAGATTTAAACAATACGCAGAAGGAGTAACAGTATCACAAACGAAGAACTCTACTTAAGAGTCAAACCACAAACATAAGGAGTGGGATAAACAACAAATGTAAAATTCTACTCGAGAGTTAAACACCACAAAAATGGAGTGGGATAATTACAAATGGAGAAGTCAATTTGAGATTAAAACAACACACAAAAGGATTAAGAGTATTACAAACGAAGAACTCTACTTGAGAGTTAAACAATACACATAAGGAGTGGGATAAACAACAAACGACCAACACCACTGGAGAGATAAACAACACATCAAAGGAGTGGGATAATGTCAAACGAAGAAGTCTATTCGAGATTTAAACAATACACATAAGGAGTAAGAGTATCACAAACGAAGAACTCTACTTGAGAGTTAAACCACACACATAAGGAGTCGAATAAACAACAAATGTAAAATTCTACCAGAGAGTTAACCAAGACAATATAGGAGTGGGATAATTACAAATGGAGAAGTCAATTTGAGATTTAAACAACACATCGGAGGGGTAATAAAATAACAAACGAGAAACTCTACTTGAGAGTTAACCAATAAACAAAAGGAGTGGGATAAACAACAAACGAACAACACCACTCGAGAGATAAACAACACATCAAAGGAGTGGGATAATGTCAAACGAAGAAGTCTATTCGACATTTAAACAATACACAGAAGGAGTAAGAGTATCACAAACGAAGAACTCTACTTGAGAGTCAAACCACAAACATAAGGAGTGGGATACACAACAAATGTAAAACTCTACTCGATAGTTAAACACCACAATAAAGACCACAATAAAGGAGTGGGATAATTACAAATGGAGAAGTCGATTTGAGATTTAAACAATACACAGAAGGAGTAAGAGTATAACAAACGAAGAACTCTACTTGAGAGTTAAACAATACACAAAAGGAGTGGGATAAACAACAAACGAACAACACCACTCGAGAGATAAACAACACATCAAAGGAGTGGGATAATGTCAAACGAAGAATTCTATTCGAGATTTAAACAATACACAAAAGGAGTAAGAGTATCACAAACGAAGAACTCTACTTGAGAGTCAAACCACACACATAAGTAGTGGGATAAACAACAAATGTAAAATTCTACTCGAGAGTTAAACACCACAATAAAGGAGTCGGATAATTACAAATGGAGAAGTCAATTTGAGATTTTAACAATACACAAAAGGAGTAAGAGTATAACAAACGAAGAAATCTAGTTGAGAGTTAAGCAATACACATAAGGAGTGGGATAAACAACAAACGAACAACACCACTTTAGAGATAAACAACACATCAAAGGAGTGGGATAATGTCAAACGAAGAAGTCTATTCGAGATTTAAACATTACACAGAAGGAGTAAGAGTATCAAAAATGAAGAACTTTACTTGAGAGTCAAACCACAAACATAAGGAGTGGGATAAACAACAAATGTAAAATTCTACTTGAGAGTTAAACACCACGATAAAGGAGTGGGATAATTAAAAATGGAGAAGTCGATTTGAGATTTAAACAATACGCAGAAGGAGTAAGAGTATCACAAACGAAGAACTCTACTTAAGAGTCAAACCACAAACATAAGGAGTGGGATAAACAACAAATGTAAAATTCTACTCGAGAGTTAAACACCACAAAAATGGAGTGGGATAATTACAAATGGAGAAGTCAATTTGAGATTAAAACAACACCTGAAAAGGATTAAGAGTATTACAAACGAAGAACTCTACTTGAGAGTTAAACAATACACATAAGGAGTGGGATAAACAACAAACGACCAACACCACTGGAGAGATAAACAACACATCAAAGGAGTGGGATAATGTCAAACGAAGAAGTCTATTCGAGATTTAAACAATACACATAAGGAGTAAGAGTATCACAAACGAAGAACTCTACTTGAGAGTTAAACCACACACATAAGGAGTCGAATAAACAACAAATGTAAATTCTACGGAGAGTTAACAAGACAATATAGGAGTGGGATAATTACAAATGGAGAAGTCGATTTGAGATTTAAACAACACGTCGGAGGGTAATAAAATAACAAGCGAGAAACTCTACTTGAGAGTTAAACCAATAAACAAAAGAGTGGGATAAACAACAAGCGAACAACACCACTCGAGAGATAAACAACACATCAAAGGTGGGATAATATCAAGCGAAGAAGTCTATTACATTTAAACAATACAGAAGGAGTAAGAGTATCACAAGCGAAGAACTCTACTTGATAGTCAAACCACAAACATAAGGAGTGGGATACACAACAAATGTAAAACTACTCGACGAGTTAAACACCACAATAAAGGTGGAATAATTACAAATGGAGAAGTCGATTTGAGATTTAAACAATACACAGAAGGAGTAAGAGTATAACAAACGAAGAACTCTGCTTGAGAGTTAAACAATACACAAAAGGAGTGGGATAAACAACAAACGAACAACACCACTCGAGAGATAAACAACACATCAAAGGAGTGGGATAATGTCAAACGAAGAATTCTATTAGATTTAAACAATACAAAAGGAGTAAGAGTATCACAAAAGCGAAGAACTCTACTTGAGAGTCAAACCACACACATAAGTAGTGGGATAAACAACAAATGTAAAATTCTACTCGAGAGTTAAACACCACAATAAAGGAGTCGGATAATTACAAATGGAGAAGTCAATTTGAGATTTTAACAATACACAAAAGGAGTAAGAGTATAACAAACGAAGAAATCTAGTTGAGAGTTAAGCAATACACATAAGGAGTGGGATAAACAACAAACGAACAACACCACTTTAGAGATAAACAACACATCAAAGGAGTGGGATAATGTCAAACGAAGAAGTCTATTCGAGATTTAAACATTACACAGAAGGAGTAAGAGTATCAAAAATGAAGAACTTTACTTGAGAGTCAAACCACAAACATAAGGAGTGGGATAAACAACAAATGTAAAATTCTACTTGAGAGTTAAACACCACGATAAAGGATTGGGATAATTAAAAATGGAGAAGTCGATTTGAGATTTAAACAATACGCAGAAAGAGTAAGAGTATCACAAACGAAGAACTCTACTTAAGAGTCAAACCACAAACATAAGGAGTGGGATAAACAACAAATGTAAAATTCTACTCGAGAGTTAAACACCACAAAAATGGAGTGGGATAATTACAAATGGAGAAGTCAATTTGAGATTAAAACAACACACAAAAGGATTAAGAGTATTACAAACGAAGAACTCTACTTGAGAGTTAAACAATACACATAAGGAGTGGGATAAACAACAAACGACCAACACCACTGGAGAGATAAACAACACATCAAAGGAGTGGGATAATGTCAAACGAAGAAGTCTATTCGAGATTTAAACAATACACAGAAGGAGTAAGAGTATCACAAACGAAGAACTCTACTCGAGAGTTAAACCACACATAAAGTGAATAAACAACAAATGTAAAATTCTACCAGAGAGTTAACCAAGACAATATAGGAGTGGGATAATTACAAATGGAGAAGTCAATTTGAGATTTAAACAACACATCGGAGGGGTAATAAAATAACAAACGAAGAAATCTACTTGAGAGTTAAACAATACACAAAAGCAGTGGGATAAACAACAAACGAACAACACCACTCGAGAGATAAACAACACATCAAAGGAGTGGGATAACGTCAAACGAAGAAGTCTATTCGAGATATAAACAATAAACAGAATGAGTAAGAGTATCACAAACGAAGAACTCTACTTGAGAGTCAAAGCACACACATAAGGAGTGGGATAAACAACAAATGTAAAATTCTACTCGAGAGTTAAATACCTCAAGAAAGGAGTGGGATAATTACAAATTGAGAAGTCAATTTGAGATTTTAACAATACACAAAAGGAGTAAGAGTATCACAAACGAAGAAATCTACTTGAGAGTTAAACAATACACATAAGGAGTGGGATAAACAACAAACGAACAACACCACTTGAGAGATAAACAACACATCAAAGGAGTGGGATAATGTCAAATGAAGAAGTCTATTCGAGATTTAAACAATACACAGAAGGAGTAAGAGTATCACAAACGAAGAAATCTACTCGAGTTAAACCACACATAAAAGTCTAATAAACAACAAATGTAAAATTCTACCTGAGAGTTAAACAAGACAATATAGGAGTGGGATAATTACAAATGGAGAAGTCAATTGAGATTTAAACAACACATCGGAGGGGTAATAAAATAATAAACGAAAAACTCTACTTGAGAGTTAAACAATACACAAAAGGAGTGGGACAAACAACAAACGAACAACACCACTCGAGAGATAAACAACACATCAAAGTAGTGGGATAATGTCAAACGAAGAAGTCTATTCGAGATTTAAAAAATACAATGAAGTAGTAAGAGTATCACAAACGAAGAACTCTTCTTGAGAGTCAAACCACAAAATTATGGAGTGGGATAAACAACAAATGTAAAATTCTACTCGAGAGTTAAACACCACAATAAAGGAGTGGGATAATTACAAATGGAGAAGTCAATTTGAGATTTAAACAATACACAAAAGGAGTAAGAGTATCACAAACGAAGAACTCTACTTGAGAGTTAAACAATACACATAAGGAGTGGGATAAACAACAAACGAACAACACCACTGGAGAGATAAACAACACATCAAAGTAGTGGGATAATGTCAAACGAAGAAGTCTATTCGAGATTTAAACAATACACAGAAGGAGTAAGAGTATCACAAACGAAGAACTCTACTCGAGAGTTAAACCACACACATAAGGAGTCAAATAAACAACAAATGTAAAATTCTACCAGAGAGTTAAACAAGACAATATAGGAGTGGGATAGTTACAAATGGAGAAGTCAATTTGAGATTTAAACAACACATCGGAGGGGTAATAAAATAACAAACGAAAAACTCTACTTGAGAGTTAAACAATACACAAAAGGAGTGGGATAAACAACAAACGAACAACACCACTGTCGAGATATAAACAACACATCAAAGGTGGGATAATGTCAAGCGAAGAAGTCTATTCGAGATTTAAACAATACAGAGAAGGAGTAAGACTATCACAAACGAAGAACTCTACTTGAGAGTCAAACCACAAACATAAGGAGTGGTATAAATAACAATTGTAAAATTCTACTCTAGAGTTAAACAGCACAATAAAGGAGTGGGATAATTACAAATGAAGAAGTCGATTTGAGATTTAAACAATACACAGAAGGAGTAAGAGTATCACAAACGAAGAACTTTACTTGAGAGTCAAAGCACACACATAAGGAGTGGGATAAACAACAAATGTAAAATTCTACTCGAGAGTTAAACACCACGTAAAAGGAGTGGGATAATTACAAATGGAGAAGTCAATTTGATATTTAAACAATACACAAAAGGAGTAAGAGTATCACAAACAAAGAACTCTACTTGAGAGTTAAACAATACACATAAGGAGTGGGATAAACAACAAATGAACAACACCACTTGAGAGATAAACAACACATCAAAGGAGTGGGATAATGTCAAACGAAGAAGTCTATTCGAGATTTAAACAATACACAGAAGGAGTAAGAGTATCACAAACGTAGAACTCTACTAGAGAGTTAACCCACACACATAAGGAGTCGAATAAACAACAAATGTAAAATTCTACCTGAGAGTTAAACAAGACAATATAGGAGTGGGATAATTAGAAATGGAGAAGTCAATTGAGATTTAAACAACACATCGGAGGGGTAATAAAATAATAAACGAAAAACTCTACTTGAGAGTTAAACAATACACAAAAGGAGTGGGATAAACAACAAACGAACAACACCGCCGAGAGATAAACAACACATCAAAGTAGTGGGATAATGTCAAACGAAGAAGTCTATTCGAGATTTAAAAAATACAGATATGGAGTAAGAGTATCACAAACGAAGAACTCTACTTGAGAGTCAAACCACAAACATAAGGAGTGGGATAAACAGCAAATGTAAAATTCTACTCGAGAGTTAAACACCACAATAAAGGAGTGGGATTATTACAAATTGAGAAGTCAATTTGAGATTTAAACAATACACAAAGTAAGAGTATCACAAACGAAGAACTCTACTTGAGAGTTAAACAATACACGTAAGGAGTGGGATAAATAACAAACGAACAACACCACTTGAGAGATAAACAACACTTCAAACGAGTGGGATAATGTCAAACGAATAAGTCTATTCTAGATTTAAACAATACACAGTTGGAGTAAGAGTATCACAAACGAAGAACTCTACTTGAGAGTCAAACCACAAAACATAAGGTGGGATAAACAACAAATGTAAAATTCTACTCGAGAGTTAAACACCACAATAAAGGAGTGGGATTATTACAAATTGAGAAGTCAATTTGAGATTTAAACAATACACAGAAGGAGTAAGAGTATCACAAACGAAGAACTCTACTTGAGAGTGAAACCACAAACATAAGGAGTATGATAAACAACAAATGTAAAATTCTACTCAAGAGTTAAACACCACAATAAAGGAGTGGGATAATTACAAATGGAGAAGTCAATTTGAGATTTTAACAATACACAAAAGGAGTAAGAGTATCACAAACGAAGAACTCTACTTGAGAGTCAAACCACAAACATAAGGAGTGGTATAAACAACAAATGTAAAATTCTACTCGAGAGTTAAACACCACAATAAAGGAGTGGGATAATTACAAATGGAGAAGTCAATTTGAGATTTAAACAATACACAAAAGGAGTAAGAGTATCACAAACGAATAACTCTACTTGAGAGTTAAACAATACACATAAGGAGTGGGATAAACAACAAACGAACAACACCACTTGAGAGATAAACAACACTTCAAACGAGTGGGATAATGTCAAACGAATAAGTCTATTCTAGATTTAAACAATACACAGTAGGAGTAAGAGTATCACAAACGAAGAACTCTCTGCTTGAGTCAAACCACAAAACATAAGGAGTGGGATAAACAACAAATGTAAAATTCTACTCGAGAGTTAAACACCACAATAAAGGAGTGGGATTATTACAAATTGAGAAGTCAATTTTAGATTTAAACAATACACAGAAGGAGTAAGAGTATCACAAACGAAGAACTCTACTTGAGAGTCAAACCACAAACATAAGGAGTATGATAAACAACAAATGTAAAATTCTACTCAAGAGTTAAACACCACAATAAAGGAGTGAGATTATTACAAATTGAGAAGTCAATTTGAGATTTAAACAATACACAAAAGGAGTAAGAGTATCACAAACGAAGAACTCTACTTGAGAGTTAAACAATACACATAAGGAGTGGGAAAAACAACAAACGAACAACACCACTTGAGAGATAAACAACACTTCAAAGGAGTGGGATAATGTCAAACGAATAAGTCTATTCGAGATTTAAACAATACACATAAGGAGTAAGAGTATCACAAACGAAGAACTCTACTCGAGAGTTAGACCATATACATAAGGAATGGGATAAACAACAAATGTAAAATTCTACCCGAGAGTTAAACAACACAATAAAGGAGTGGGATAATTACAAATTGAGAAGTCAATTTGAGATTTAAACAACACATCGGAGGGGTAATAAAATAACAAACGAAAAACTCTACTTGAGAGTTAAACAATACACAAAAGGAGTGGGATAAAAAACAAACGAACAACACCACTCGAGAGATAAACAACACATCAAAGGAGTGGGATAATGTCAAACGAAGAAATCTATTCGAGATTTAAACAATACACAGAAGGAGTAAGAGTATCACAAACGAAGAACTCTACTCGAGAGTTAAACCATACACATCAGGTTTGGAATAATCAACAAATGTAAAATTCTACTTGAGAGTTAAACAACACAATAAAGGAGTAGGGTGATTACAAATGGACAAGTGAATTTGATATTTAAACAACACATCGGAGGGGTAATAAAATAACAAACGAAGAACTCTACTTGAGAGTTAAACAATACACAAAAGGAGTGGGATAAACAACAAACGAACAACACCACTCGAGAGATAAACAAGACATAAAAGGAGTGGGATAATGTCAAACGAAGAAGTCTATTTGACATTTAAACAATACACAGAAGGAGTAAGAGTATCACAAACGAAGAACTCTACTTGAGAGTCAAACCACAAACATAAGGAGTGGGATAAACAACAAATGTAAAATTCTACTCGAGAGTTAAACACCACAATAAAGGAGTGGGATAATTACAAATGGAGAAGTCGATTTGAGATTTAAACATTACACAGAAGGAATAAGAGTATCACAAACGAAGAACTCTACTTGAGAGTTAAACAACACACAAAAGGAGTAGGATAAACAACAAACGAACAACACCACTCGAGAGATAAACAACACATCAAAGGAGTGGGATAATGTCAAACGAAGAATTATATTCGAGATTTAAACAATACATAGAAGGAGTAAGAGTATCACAAATGAAGAACTCTACTTGAGAGTCAAACCACACAGATAGGAGTGGGAAAAACAACAAACGTAAAATTCTACTCGAGAGTTAAACACCACAATAAAGGAGGATAATTACAAATGGAGAAGTCAATTTGAGATTTTACCAATACACAAAAGGAGTAAGAGTATAACAAACGAAGAAATCTAGTTGAGAGTTAAGCAATACACATAAGGAGTGGGATAAACAACATACGAACAACACCACTTGAGAGATAAACAACACATCAAAGGAGTGGGATAATGTCAAACGAAGAAGTCTATTCGAGATTTAAACATTACACAGAAGGAGTAAGAGTATCAAAAATGAAGAACTTTACTTGAAAGTCAAACCACAAACATAAGGAGTGGTATAAACAACAAATGTAAAATTCTGCTTGATAGTTAAACACCACAATAAAGGAGTGGGATAATTAAAAATGGAGAAGTCGATTTGGGATTTAAACATTACGCAGAAGGAGTAAGAGTATCACAAACGAAGAACTCTACTTAAGAGTCAAACCACAAACATAAGGAGTGGGATAAACAACAAATGTAAAATTCTACTCGAGAGTTAAACACCACAATGAAGGTGTGGGATAATTACAAATGGAGAAGTCAATTTGAGATTTAAACAATACACAAAAGGAGTAAGAGTATCACAAACGAAGAACTCTACTTGAGAGTTAAACAATACAAATAAGGAGTGGGATAAACAACAAACGAACAACACCACTTGAGAGATAAACAACACATCAAAGGAGTGGGATAATGTCAAACGAAGAAGTCTATTCGAGAGTTAAACAATACACAGAAGGAGTAAGAGTATCACAAACGAAGAACTCTACTTGAGAGTTAAACCACACACATAAGGAGTCGAATAAACAACAAATGTAAAATTCTACCAGAGAGTTAAACAAGACAATATAGGAGTGGGATAATTACAAATGGAGAAGTCAATTTGAGATTTAAACAACACATCGGAAGGGTAATAAAATAACAAACGAAAAACTCTACTTGAGAGTTAAACAATACACAAAAGGAGTGGGATAAACAACAAACGAACAACACCACTCGAGAGATAAACAACACATCAAAGGAGTGGGATAATATCAAACGAAGAAGTCTATTCGAGATATAAACAATACACAGAAGGAGTAAGAGTATCACAAACGAAGAACTTTACTTGAGAGTCAAAGCACACACATAAGGAGTGGGATAAACAACAAATGTAAAATTCTACTCGAGAGTTAAATACCACAAGAAAGGAGTGGGATAATTACAAATTGAGAAGTCAATTTGAGATTTAAACAATACAGAGAAGGACTAAGAGTATCACAAACGAAGAACTCTACTTGAGAGTTAAACAATACACATAAGGAGTGGGATAAACAACAAACGAACAACACCACTTGAGAGATAAACAACACTTCAAAGGAGTGGAATAATGTCAAACGAAGAAGTCTATTCGAGATTTAAACAATACACAGAAGGAGTAAGAGTATCACAAACGAAGAACTCTACTTGCGAGTCAAACCACAAAACATAAGGAGTGGGATAAACAACAAATGTAATATTCCACTCGAGAGTTAAACACCACCATAAAGGAGTGGGATAGTTACAAATGGAGAAGTCGATTTGAGATTTAAACAATACACAAATGGAGTAAGAGTATCACAAACGAAGAACTCTACTTGAGAGTTAAACAATACACAAAAGGAGTGGGATAAACAACAAACGAACAACACCACTCGAGAGATAAACAACACATCAAAGGAGTGGGATAATGTCAAACGAAGAAGTCTATTCGACATTTAAACAATACACAGAAGGAGTAAGAGTATCACAAACGAAGAACTCTACTTGAGAGTCAAACCACAAACATAAGGAGTGGGATAAACAACAAATGTAAAATTCTACTAGAGAGTTAAACACCACAATAAAGGAGTGGGACAATTACAAATGGAGAAGTCGATTTGAGATTTAAACAATACGCCGGAGGAGTAAGAGTATCACAAACGAAGAACTCTACTTGAGAGTCAAACCACAAACATAAGGAGTGGGATAAACAACAAATGTAAAATTCTACTCGAGAGTTAAACACCACAATAAAGGAGTGGGATTATTACAAATTGAGAAGTCAACTTGAGATTTAAACAATACACAAAAGGAGTAAGAGTATCACAAACGAAGAACTCTACTTGAGAGTTAAACAATACACAAAAGGAGTGGGATAAACAACAAACGAACAACACCACTCGAGAGATAAACAACACATCAAAGGAGTGGGATAATGTCAAACGAAGAAGTCTATTCGAGATTTAAACAATACACAGAAGGAGTAAGAGTATCACAAACGAAGAACTCTACTCGAGAGTTAAACCATACACATCAGGTGTGGGATAAACAACAAATGTAAAATTCTACTCGAGAGTTAAACACCACGATAAATGAGTGGGATAATTACAAATGGAAGAAGTCTATTCGAGATATAAACAAAACACAGAAGGAGTAAGAGTATCACAAACGAAGAACTCTACTTGAGAGTCAAACCACAAAACATAAGGAGTGGGATAAACAACAAATGTAAAATTCTACTCGAGAGTTAAACACCACAATAAAGGAGTGGGATTATTACAAATTGAGAAGTCAACTTGAGATTTAAACAATACACAAAAGGAGTAAGAGTATCACAAACGAAGAACTCTACTTGAGAGTTAAACAATACACAAAAGGAGTGGGATAAACAACAAACGAACAACACCACTCGAGAGATAAACAACACATCAAAGGAGTGGGATAATGTCAAACGAGGAAGTCTATTCGACATTTAAACAATACACAGAAGGAGTGAGAATATCACAAACGAAGAACTCTACTTAAGAGTCAAACCACAAACATAAGGAGTGGGATAAACAACAAATGTAAAATTCTACTCGAGAGTTAAACACCACAAAAAAGGACTGGGATAATTACAAATGGAGAAGTCAATTTGAGATTTAAACAATACACAGAAGGAGTAAGAGTATCACAAACGAAGAACTCTACCTGAGAGTTAAACAATACACAAAAGGAGTGGGATAAACAACAAACAAACAGCACCACTCGAGAGATAAACAACACATCAAAGGGGTGGGATAATGTCAAACGAAGAATTCTATTCGAGATTTAAACAATACACAGAAGGAGTAAGAGTATCACAAACGAAGAACTCTACTTGAGAGTTAAACCACACACATAAGATGTGGGATATTCAACAATTGTTAAATTCTACCGAGAGAGTTAAACAAGACAATATAGGAGTGGGATAATTACAAATGGAGAAGTCAATTTGAGATTTAAACAACACATCGGAAGGGTAATAAAATAACAAACGAAAAACTCTACTTGAGAGTTAAACAATACACAAAAGGAGTGGGATAAACAACAAACGAACAACACCACTCGAGAGATAAACAACACATGAAAGGAGTGGGATAATGTCAAACGAAGAAGTCAATTCGAGATTTATACAATACACAGAAGGAGTAAGAGTATCACAAACGAAGAACTCTACTTGAGAGTCAAACCACAAACATAAGGAGTGGGATAAACAACAAATGTAAAATTCTACTCGAGAGTTAAACACCACAATAAAGGAGTGGGATTATTACAAATTGAGAAGTCAACTTGAGATTTAAACAATACACAAAAGGAGTAGGAGTATCACAAACGAAGAACTCTACTTGAGAGTTAAACAATACACATAAGGAGTGGGATAAACAACAAACGAACAACACCACTTGAGAGATGAACAACACTTCAAAGGAGTGGAATAATGTCAAACGAAGAAGTCTATTCGAGATTTAAACAATACACAGAAGGAGTAAGAGTATCACAAACGAAGAACTCTACTTGAGAGTCAAACCACAAAACATAAGGAGTGGGATAAACAACAAATGTAAAATTCTACTCGAGAGTTAAACACCACAATAAAGGAGTGGGATTATTACAAATTGGGAAGTCAACTTGAGATTTAAACAATACACAAAAGGAGTAAGAGTATCACAAACGAAGAACTCTACTTGAGAGTTAAACAATACACATAAGGAGTGGGATAAACAAGAAACGAACAACACCACTTGAGAGATAAACAACACATCAAAGCAGTGGGATAATGTCAAACGAAGAAGTCTATTCGAGATTTAAACAATACACAGAAGGAGTAAGAGTATCACAAACGAAGAACTCTACTCGAGAGTTAAACCACACACATCAGGTGTGGGATAAACAACAAATGTAAAATTCTACTCGAGAGTTAAACAACACAATAAAGGAGTGGGATAATTACAAATGGAGAAGTCAATGTGAGATTTAAACAACACATCAGAGGGGTAATAAAATAACAAACGAAAAACTCTACTTGAGAGTTAAACAATACACAAAAGGAGTGGGATAAACAACAAACGAACAACACCACTCCAGAGATAAACAACACATCAAAGGAGTGGGATAATGTCATACGAAGAAGTCTATTCGAGATTTAAACAATACACAAAAGGAGTAAGAGTATCACAAACGAAGAACTCTACTCGAGAGTTAAACCACACACATCAGGTGTGGGATAAACAACAAATGTAAAATTCTACTCGAGAGTTAGACAACACAATAAAGGTGGGTGATTGCAAATGGAAATCAATGTGATATTTAAACAACACATCTGAGGGGTAATAAAATAACAAACGAAAAACTCTACTTGAGATTTAAACAATACACAAAAGGAGTGGGATAAACAACAAAAGAACAACACCACTCGAGAGATAAACAACACATCAAAGGTGGGATAATGTCAAGCGAAGAAGTCTATTGAGATTTATACAATACATGAAGGAGTAAGAGTATCACAAACGAAGAACTTTACTTGAGAGTCAAAGCACACACATAAGGAGTGGGATAAACAACAAATGTAAAATTCTACTCGAGAGTTAAACACCACAATAAAGGAGTGGGATTATTACAAATTGAGAAGTCAACTTGAGATTTAAACAATACAAAAAAGGAGTAAGAGTATCACAAACGAAGAACTCTACTTGAGAGTTAAACAATACACATAAGGAGTGGGATAAACAACAACAAGCGAACAACACCACTTGAGAGATAAACAACACATCAAAGGAGTGGGATAATGTCAAACGAAGAAGTCTATTCGAGATTTAAACAATACAGAGAAGGAGTAAGAGTATCACAAACGAAGAACTCTACTTGAGAGTCAAAACCACACACATAAGAAGTGGGATAAACAACAAATGTAAAATTCTACTCGAGAGTTAACCACCACAATAAAGGAGTGGGATAATTACAAATGGAGAAGTCAATTTGAGATTTAAACAATACACAAAAGGAGTAAGAGTATCACAAACGAATAACTCTACTTGAGAGTTAAACAATACACATAAGGAGTGGGATAAACAACAAACGAACAACACCACTTGAGAGATAAACAACACATCAAAGGAGTGGGATAATGTCAAACGAAGAAGTCTATTCGAGATTTAAACAATACACAGAAGGAGTAAGAGTATCACAAACGAAGAACTCTACTCGAGAGTTAAACCACACACATAAGGAGTGGGATAAACAACAAATGTAAAATTCTACCCGAGAGTTAAACAACACAATAAAGGAGTGGGATAATTACAAATGAAGAAGTCAATTTGAGATTAAAACAACACATCGGAGGGGTAATAAAACAACAAACGAAAAACTCTACTTGCGAGTTGAACAATACACAAAAGGAGTTGGATAAACAACAAACGAAAAACTCTACTTGCGAGTTGAACAATACACAAAAGGAGTTGGATAATGTCAAACGAAGAAGTCTATTCGTGATTTAAACAATACACAAAAGGAGTAAGAGTATCCCAAACGAAGAACTCTACTCGAGAGTTAAACCACACACATCAGGTGTGGGATAAACAACAAATGTAAAATTCTACTCGAGAGTTAAACAACACAATAAAGGAGTGGGGTGATTACAAATGGAGAAGTCAATTTGATATGTAAACAACACATCGGAGGGATAATAGAATAACAAACGAAAAACTCTACTTGAGAGTTAAACAATACACAAAAGGAGTGGGATAAACAACAAACGAACAACACCACTCGAGAGATAAACAACACATCAAAGGAGTGCGATAATGTCAAACGAAGAAGTCTATTCGAGATTTAAACAATACAGAGAAGGAGTAAGAGTATCACAAACGAAGAACTCTACTTGAGAGTCAAACCACAAACATAAGGAGTGGTATAAACAACAAATGTAAAATTCTACTCTAGAGTTAAACACCAATAAAAGGTGGGATAATTACAAATGGAGAAGTCAATTTGAGATTTAAACAATACACAAAAGGAGTAAGAGTATCACAAACGAATAACTCTACTTGAGAGTTAAACAATACACATAAGGAGTGGGATAAACAACAAACGAACAACACCACTTGAGAGATAAACAACACATCAAAGGAGTGGGATAATGTCAAACGAAGAAGTCTATTCGAGATTTAAACAATACAGAGAAGGAAGAGTATCACAAACGAAGAACTCTACTCGAGAGTTAAACCACACACATAAGGAGTGGAATAAACAACAAATGTAAAATTCTACCCAAGAGTTAAACAACACAATAAAGGAGTGGGATAATTACCAATGGAGAAGTCAATTTGAGATTTAAACAACACATCGGCGGAGTCCTCAAATAACAATCGAAAAACTCTCCTTGCGAGTGCAACAATGCACACAAGGAGTGGGATAAACAACAAACGAACAACACCACTCCAGAGATAAACAACACATCAAAGGTGGGATAATGTCATACGAAGAAGTCTATTGAGATTTAAACAATACACAAATGGAGTAAGAGTATCACAAACGAAGAACTCTACTTGAGAGTTAAACCACACATCGGTGTGGGATAAACAACAAATGTAAAATTCTACTCGAGAGTTAGACAACACAATAAAGGAGTGGTGATTGCAAATGGAGAAGTCGATTTGATATTCAAACAACACATCGGAGGGTAATAAAATAACAAACGAAAAACTCTACTTGAGAATTAAACAATACACAAAAGGTGTGGGATAAACAACAAATGAACAACACCACTCGAGAGATAAACAACACATCAAAGGAGTGGGATAATGTCAAACGAAGAAGTCTATTCGAGATTTATACAATACATAGAAGGAGTAAGAGTATCACAAACGAAGAACTCTACTTGAGAGTCAAACCACAAACATAAGGAGTGGGATAAACAACAAATGTAAAATTTTACTCGAGAGTTAAACACCACAATAAAGGAGTGGGATTATTACAAATTGAGAAGTCAACTTGAGATTTAAACAATACACAAAAGGAGTAAGAGTATCACAAACGAAGAACTCTACTTGAGAGTTAAACAATACACATAAGGAGTGGGATAAACAACAAGCGAACAACACCACTTGAGAGATAAACAACACTTCAAAGGAGTGGAATAATGTCAAACGAAGAAGTCTATTCGAGATTTAAACAATACACAGAAGGAGTAAGAGTATCACAAACGAAGAACTCTACTTGAGAGTCAAACCACAAAACATAAGGAGTGGGATAAACAACAAATGTAAAATTCTACTCGAGAGTTAAACACCACAATAAAGGAGTGGGATTATTACAAATTGAGAAGTCAACTTGAGATTTAAACAACACATCGGAGGGGTAATAAAATAACAAACGAGAAACTCTACTTGAGAGTTAACCAATAAACAAAAGGAGTGGGATAAACAACAAACGAACAACACCACTCGAGAGATAAACAACACATCAAAGGAGTGGGATAATGTCAAACGAAGAAGTCTATTCGACATTTAAACAATACATGAATGAGGTAAGAGTATCACAAACGAAGAACTCTACTTGAGAGTGAAACCACAAACATAAGGAGTGGAATAAACAACAAATGTAAAATTCTACTCTAGAGTTAAACAGCACAATAAAGGAGTGGGATAATTACAAATGGAGAAGTCGATTTGAGATTTAAACAATACACAGAAGGAGTAAGAGTATAACAAACGAAGAACTCTACTTGAGAGTTAAACAATACACAAAAGGAGTGGGATAAACAACAAACGAACAACACCACTCGAGAGATAAACAACACATCAAAGGAGTGGGATAATGTCAAACGAAGAAGTCTATTCGAGATATAAACAATACATAGAAGGAGTAAGAGTATTACAAACGAAGAACTCTACTTGAGAGTCAAACCACACACATAAGGAGTGGGATAAACAATAAATGTAAAATTCTACTCGAGAGTTAAACACCACAATAAAGGAGTCGGATAATTACAAATGGAGAAGTCAATTTGAGATTTTAACAATACACAAAAGGAGTAGGAGTATCACAAACGAAGAAATCTACTTGAGAATTAAACAATACACATAAGGAGTGGGATAAACAACAAATGAACAACACCACTTGAGAGATAAACAACACATCAAAGGAGTGGGATAATGTCAAACGAAGAAGTCTATTCGAGATTTAAACAATACACAGAAGGAGTAAGAGTATCAAAAATGAAGAACTTTACTTGAGAGTCAAACCACAAACATAAGGAGTGGGATAAACAACAAATGTAAAATTCTACTTGAGAGTTAAACACCACGATAAAGGATTGGGATAATTAAAAATGGAGAAGTCGATTTGAGATTTAAACAATACACAGAAAGAGTAAGAGTATCACAAACGAAGAACTCTACTCGAGAGTTAAACCACAAACATAAGGAGTGGGATAAACAACAAATGTAAAATTCTACTGAGAGTTAAACACCACAAAATGAGTGGGATAATTACAAATGGAGAAGTCAATTTGAGATTAAAACAACACAAAAGGATTAAGAGTATTACAAACGAAGAACTCTACTTGAGAGTTAAACAATACACATAAGTGGGATAAACAACAAACGACCAACACCACTGGAGAGATAAACAACACATCAAAGGTGGGATAATGTCAAGCGAAGAAGTCTATTCGAGATTTAAACAATACACATAAGGTAAGAGTATCACAAACGAAGAACTACTTGAGAGTTAAACCACACACATAAGGAGTCGGATAAACAACAAATGTAAAATTCTACGGAGAGTTAACCAAGACAATATAGGGTGGGATAATTACAAATGGAGAATCGATTTGAGATTTAAACAACACATCGGAGGGTAATAAAATAACAAACGAGAAACTCTACTGAGAGTTAACCAATACACAAAGGTGGGATAAACAAACGAACAACACCACTCGAGATATAAACAACACATCAAAGGGTGGGATAATGTCAAGCGAAGAAGTCTATTCGAGATTTAAACAATACATGTAAGGAGTAAGAGTATCACAAACGAAGAACTCTACTTGAGTCAACCACACACATAAGGAGTCGGATAAACAACAAATGTAAAATTCTACGAGAGTTAAACAAGACAATATAGGAGTGGGATAATTACAAATGGAAATCAATTTGAGATTTAAACAACACATCGCAGGGGTAACAAAATAATAAACGAAAAACTCTACTTGAGAGTTAAACAATACACAAAAGGAGTGGGATAAACAACAAACGAACAACACCACTCGAGAGATAAACAACACATCAAAGGAGTGCGATAATGTCAAACGAAGAAGTCTATTCGAGATTTAAACAATACAGAGAAGGAGTAAGAGTATCACAAACGAAGAACTCTACTTGAGAGTCAAACCACAAACATAAGGAGTGGTATAAACAACAAATGTAAAATTCTACTCGAGAGTTAAATACCACAAGAAAGGAGTGGGATAATTACAAATTGAGAAGTCAATTTGAGATTTTTACAATACACAAAAGGAGTAAGAGTATCACAAACGAAGAAATCTACTTGAGAGTTAAACAATACACATAAGGAGTGGGATAAACAACAAACGAACAACACCACTCGAGAGATAAACAACACATCAAAGGAGTGGGATAATGTCAAGCAGAAAGTCTATTCGAGATTTAAACAATACACATAAGGAGTAAGAGTATCACAAACGAAGAACTCTACTTGAGAGTTAAACCACACACATAAGGAGTGGGATAAACAACAAATGTAAAATTCTACCAGAGAGTTAAACAAGACAATATAGGAGTGGGATAGTTACAAATGGAGAAGTCAGTTTGAGATTTAAACAACACATCGGAGGGGTAATAAAATAACAAACGAAAAACTCTACTTGAGAGTTAAACAATACACAAAAGGAGTGGGATAAACAACAAACGAACAACACCACTCGAGATATAAACAACACATCAAAGGAGTGGGATAATGTCAAACGAAGAAGTCTATTCGAGATTTAAACAATACACAGAAGGAGTAAGAGTATCACAAACGAAGAACTCTACTTGAGAGTCAAACCACAAACATAAGGAGTGGGATAAACAACAAATGTAAAATTCTACTCGAGAGTTAAACACCACGTAAAAGGAGTGGGATAATTACAAATGGAGAAGTCAATTTGATATTTAAACAATACACAAAAGGAGTAAGAGTATCACAAACAAAGAACTCTACTTGAGAGTTAAACAATACACATAAGGAGTGGGATAAACAACAAATGAACAACACCACTTGAGAGATAAACAACACATCAAAGGAGTGGGATAATGTCAAACGAAGAAGTCTATTCGAGATTTAAACAATACACAGAAGGAGTAAGAGTATCACAAACGTAGAACTCTACTAGAGAGTTAACCCACACACATAAGGAGTCGAATAAACAACAAATGTAAAATTCTACCTGAGAGTTAAACAAGACAATATAGGAGTGGGATAATTAGAAATGGAGAAGTCAATTGAGATTTAAACAACACATCGGAGGGGTAATAAAATAATAAACGAAAAACTCTACTTGAGAGTTAAACAATACACAAAAGGAGTGGGATAAACAACAAACGAACAACACCGCTCGAGAGATAAACAACACATCAAAGTAGTGGGATAATGTCAAACGAAGAAGTCTATTCGAGATTTAAAAAATACACCGAAGGAGTAAGAGTATCACAAACGAAGAACTCTACTTGAGAGTCAAACCACAAACATAAGGAGTGGGATAAACAACAAATGTAAAATTCTACTCGAGAGTTAAACACCACAATAAAGGAGTGGGATTATTACAAATTGAGAAGTCAATTTGAGATTTAAACAATACACAAAAGGAGTAAGAGTATCACAAACGAAGAACTCTACTTGAGAGTTAAACAATACACGTAAGGAGTGGGATAAACAACAAACGAACAACACCACTTGAGAGATAAACAACACTTCAAACGAGTGGGATAATGTCAAACGAATAAGTCTATTCTAGATTTAAACAATACACAGTTGGAGTAAGAGTATCACAAACGAAGAACTCTACTTGAGAGTCAAACCACAAAACATAAGGAGTGGGATAAACAACAAATGTAAAATTCTACTCGAGAGTTAAACACCACAATAAAGGAGTGGGATTATTACAAATTGAGAAGTCAATTTGAGATTTAAACAATACACAGAAGGAGTAAGAGTATCACAAACGAAGAACTCTACTTGAGAGTGAAACCACAAACATAAGGAGTATGATAAACAACAAATGTAAAATTCTACTCAAGAGTTAAACACCACAATAAAGGAGTGAGATTATTACAAATTGAGAAGTCAATTTGAGATTTAAACAATACACAAAAGGAGTAAGAGTATCACAAACGAAGAACTCTACTTGAGAGTCAAACCACAAACATAAGGAGTGGGATAAACAACAAATGTAAAATTCTACTCGAGAGTTAAACACCACAATAAAGGAGTGGGATTATTACAAATTGAGAAGTCAATTTGAGATTTAAACAATACACAAAAGGAGTAAGAGTATCACAAACGAAGAACTCTACTTGAGAGTTAAACAATACACATAAGGAGTGGGATAAACAACAAACGAACAACACCACTTGAGAGATAAACAACACATCAAAGGAGTGGGATAATGTCAAATGAAGAAGTCTATTCGAGATTTAAACAATACACAGAAGGAGTAAGAGTGTCACAAACGAAGAACTCTACTTGAGAGTTAACCCACACACATAAGGAGTCGAATAAACAACAAATGTAAAATTCTACCTGAGAGTTAAACAAGACAATATAGGAGTGGGATAATTACAAATGGAGAAGTCAATTGAGATTTAAACAACACATCGGAGGGGTAATAAAATAATAAACGAAAAACTCTACTTGAGAGTTAAACAATACACAAAAGGAGTGGGACAAACAACAAACGAACAACACCACTCGAGAGATAAACAACACATCAAAGTAGTGGGATAATGTCAAACGAAGAAGTCTATTCGAGATTTAAAAAATACACAGAAGGAGTAAGAGTATCACAAACGAAGAACTCTACTTGAGAGTCAAACCACAAACATAAGGAGTGGGATAAACAACAAATGTAAAATTCTACTCGAGAGTTAAACACCACAATAAAGGAGTGGGATTATTACAAATTGAGAAGTCAATTTGAGATTTAAACAATACACAAAAGGAGTAAGAGTATCACAAACGAAGAACTCTACTAGAGAGTTAAACAATATACATAAGGAGTGGGATAAACAACAAAAGAACAACACCACTGGAGAGATAAACAACACATCAAAGTAGTGGGATAATGTCAAACGAAGAAGTCTATTCGAGATTTAAACAATACACAGAAGGAGTAAGAGTATCACAAACGAAGAACTCTACTTGAGAGTTAAACCACACACATAAGGAGTCGAATAAACAACAAATGTAAAATTCTACCAGAGAGTTAAACAAGACAATATAGGAGTGGGATAGTTACAAATGGAGAAGTCACTTTGAGATTTAAACAACACATCGGAGGGGTAATAAAATAACAAACGAAAAACTCTACTTGAGAGTTAAACAATACACAAAAGGAGTGGGATAAACAACAAACGAACAACACCACTCGAGAGATAAACAACACATCAAAGGAGTGGGATAATGTCAAACGAAGAAGTCTATTCGAGATTTAAACAATACATAGAAGGAGTAAGAGTATCACAAACGAAGAACTCTACTTGAGAGTCAAACCACAAACATAAGGAGTGGGATAAACAACAAATGTAAAATTCTACTCGAGAGTTAAACACCACGTAAAAGGAGTGGGATAATTACAAATGGAGAAGTCAATTTGATATTTAAACAATACACAAAAGGAGTAAGAGTATCACAAACAAAGAACTCTACTTGAGAGTTAAACAATACACATAAGGAGTGGGATAAACAACAAATGAACAACACCACTTGAGAGATAAACAACACATCAAAGGAGTGGGATAATGTCAAACGAAGAAGTCTATTCGAGATTTAAACAATACACAGAAGGAGTAAGAGTATCACAAACGTAGAACTCTACTAGAGAGTTAACCCACACACATAAGGAGTCGAATAAACAACAAATGTAAAATTCTACCTGAGAGTTAAACAAGACAATATAGGAGTGGGATAATTAGAAATGGAGAAGTCAATTGAGATTTAAACAACACATCGGAGGGGTAATAAAATAATAAACGAAAAACTCTACTTGAGAGTTAAACAATACACAAAAGGAGTGGGATAAACAACAAACGAACAACACCGCTCGAGAGATAAACAACACATCAAAGTAGTGGGATAATGTCAAACGAAGAAGTCTATTCGAGATTTAAAAAATACACCGAAGGAGTAAGAGTATCACAAACGAAGAACTCTACTTGAGAGTCAAACCACAAACATAAGGAGTGGGATAAACAACAAATGTAAAATTCTACTCGAGAGTTAAACACCACAATAAAGGAGTGGGATTATTACAAATTGAGAAGTCAATTTGAGATTTAAACAATACACAAAAGGAGTAAGAGTATCACAAACGAAGAACTCTACTTGAGAGTTAAACAATACACGTAAGGAGTGGGATAAACAACAAACGAACAACACCACTTGAGAGATAAACAACACTTCAAACGAGTGGGATAATGTCAAACGAATAAGTCTATTCTAGATTTAAACAATACACAGTTGGAGTAAGAGTATCACAAACGAAGAACTCTACTTGAGAGTCAAACCACAAAACATAAGGAGTGGGATAAACAACAAATGTAAAATTCTACTCGAGAGTTAAACACCACAATAAAGGAGTGGGATTATTACAAATTGAGAAGTCAATTTGAGATTTAAACAATACACAGAAGGAGTAAGAGTATCACAAACGAAGAACTCTACTTGAGAGTGAAACCACAAACATAAGGAGTATGATAAACAACAAATGTAAAATTCTACTCAAGAGTTAAACACCACAATAAAGGAGTGAGATTATTACAAATTGAGAAGTCAATTTGAGATTTAAACAATACACAAAAGGAGTAAGAGTATCACAAACGAAGAACTCTACTTGAGAGTCAAACCACAAACATAAGGAGTGGGATAAACAACAAATGTAAAATTCTACTCGAGAGTTAAACACCACAATAAAGGAGTGGGATAATTACAAATGGAGAAGTCAATTTGAGATTTAAACAATACACAAAAGGAGTAAGAGTATCACAAACGAAGAACTCTACTTGAGAGTTAAACAATACACATAAGGAGTGGGATAAACAACAAACGAACAACACCACTTGAGAGATAAACAACACTTCAAACGAGTGGGATAATGTCAAACGAATAAGTCTATTCTAGATTTAAACAATACACAGTAGGAGTAAGAGTATCACAAACGAAGAACTCTACTTGAGAGTCAAACCACAAAACATAAGGAGTGGGATAAACAACAAATGTAAAATTCTACTCGAGAGTTAAACACCACAATAAAGGAGTGGGATTATTACAAATTGAGAAGTCAATTTGAGATTTAAACAATACACAGAAGGAGTAAGAGTATCACAAACGAAGAACTCTACTTGAGAGTCAAACCACAAACATAAGGAGTATGATAAACAACAAATGTAAAATTCTACTCAAGAGTTAAACACCACAATAAAGGAGTGAGATTATTACAAATTGAGAAGTCAATTTGAGATTTAAACAATACACAAAAGGAGTAAGAGTATCACAAACGAAGAACTCTACTTGAGAGTTAAACAATACACATAAGGAGTGGGAAAAACAACAAACGAACAACACCACTTGAGAGATAAACAACACTTCAAAGGAGTGGGATAATGTCAAACGAATAAGTCTATTCGAGATTTAAACAATACACATAAGGAGTAAGAGTATCACAAACGAAGAACTCTACTCGAGAGTTAGACCATATACATAAGGAGTGGGATAAACAACAAATGTAAAATTCTACCCGAGAGTTAAACAACACAATAAAGGAGTGGGATAATTACAAATTGAGAAGTCAATTTGAGATTTAAACAACACATCGGAGGGGTAATAAAATAACAAACGAAAAACTCTACTTGAGAGTTAAACAATACACAAAAGGAGTGGGATAAACAACACCCGAACAACACCACTCGAGAGATAAACAACACATCAAAGGAGTGGGATAATGTCAAACGAAGAAATCTATTCGAGATTTAAACAATACACAGAAGGAGTAAGAGTATCACAAACGAAGAACTCTACTCGAGAGTTAAACCATACACATCAGGTTTGGAATAATCAACAAATGTAAAATTCTACTTGAGAGTTAAACAACACAATAAAGGAGTAGAGTGATTACAAATGGACAAGTGAATTTGATATTTAAACAACACATCGGAGGGGTAATAAAATAACAAACGAAGAACTCTACTTGAGAGTTAAACAATACACAAAAGGAGTGGGATAAACAACAAACGAACAACACCACTCGAGAGATAAACAACACCTAAAAGGAGTGGGATAATGTCAAACGAAGAAGTCTATTTGACATTTAAACAATACACAGAAGGAGTAAGAGTATCACAAACGAAGAACTCTACTTGAGAGTCAAACCACAAACATAAGGAGTGGGATAAACAACAAATGTAAAATTCTACTCGAGAGTTAAACACCACAATAAAGGAGTGGGATAATTACAAATGGAGAAGTCGATTTGAGATTTAAACATTACACAGAAGGAATAAGAGTATCACAAACGAAGAACTCTACTTGAGAGTTAAACAACACACAAAAGGAGTGGGATAAACAACAAACGAACAACACCACTCGAGAGATAAACAACACATCAAAGGAGTGGGATAATGTCAAACGAAGAATTATATTCGAGATTTAAACAATACACAGAAGGAGTAAGAGTATCACAAATGAAGAACTCTACTTGAGAGTCAAACCACACAGATAGGAGTGGGAAAAACAACAAACGTAAAATTCTACTCGAGAGTTAAACACCACAATAAAGGAGTCAGATAATTACAAATGGAGAAGTCAATTTGAGATTTTACCAATACACAAAAGGAGTAAGAGTATAACAAACGAAGAAATCTAGTTGAGAGTTAAGCAATACACATAAGGAGTGGGATAAACAACATACGAACAACACCACTTGAGAGATAAACAACACATCAAAGGAGTGGGATAATGTCAAACGAAGAAGTCTATTCGAGATTTAAACATTACACAGAAGGAGTAAGAGTATCAAAAATGAAGAACTTTACTTGAAAGTCAAACCACAAACATAAGGAGTGGGATAAACAACAAATGTAAAATTCTGCTTGATAGTTAAACACCACAATAAAGGAGTGGGATAATTAAAAATGGAGAAGTCGATTTGAGATTTAAACATTACGCAGAAGGAGTAAGAGTATCACAAACGAAGAACTCTACTTAAGAGTCAAACCACAAACATAAGGAGTGGGATAAACAACAAATGTAAAATTCTACTCGAGAGTTAAACACCACAAAAAAGGACTGGGATAATTACAAATGGAGAAGTCAATTTGAGATTTAAACAATACACAAAAGGAGTAAGAGTATCACAAACGAAGAACTCTACTTGAGAGTTAAACAATACAAATAAGGAGTGGGATAAACAACAAACGAACAACACCACTTGAGAGATAAACAACACATCAAAGGAGTGGGATAATGTCAAACGAAGAAGTCTATTCGAGAGTTAAACAATACACAGAAGGAGTAAGAGTATCACAAACGAAGAACTCTACTTGAGAGTTAAACCACACACATAAGGAGTCGAATAAACAACAAATGTAAAATTCTACCAGAGAGTTAAACAAGACAATATAGGAGTGGGATAATTACAAATGGAGAAGTCAATTTGAGATTTAAACAACACATCGGAGGGGTAATAAAATAACAAACGAAAAACTCTACTTGAGAGTTAAACAATACACAAAAGGAGTGGGATAAACAACAAACGAACAACACCACTCGAGAGATAAACAACACATCAAAGGAGTTGGATAATGTCAAACGAAGAAGTCTATTCGAGATTTATATAATACACAGAAGGAGTAAGAGTATCACAAACGAAGAACTCTACTTGAGAGTCAAACCACAAACATAAGGAGTGGGATAAACAACAAATGTAAAATTCTACTCGAGAGTTAAACACCACAATAAAGGAGTGGGATAATTACAAATGGAGAAGTCGATTTGAGATTTAAACATTACACAGAAGGAATAAGAGTATCACAAACGAAGAACTCTACTTGAGAGTTAAACAACACACAAAAGGAGTGGGATAAACAACAAACGAACAACACCACTCGAGAGATAAACAACACATCAAAGGAGTGGGATAATGTCAAACGAAGAATTATATTCGACATTTAAACAATACACAGAAGGAGTAAGAGTATCACAAATGAAGAACTCTACTTGAGAGTCAAACCACACAGATAGGAGTGGGAAAAACAACAAACGTAAAATTCTACTCGAGAGTTAAACACCACAATAAAGGAGTCAGATAATTACAAATGGAGAAGTCAATTTGAGATTTTACCAATACACAAAAGGAGTAAGAGTATAACAAACGAAGAAATCTAGTTGAGAGTTAAGCAATACACATAAGGAGTGGGATAAACAACATACGAACAACACCACTTGAGAGATAAACAACACATCAAAGGAGTGGGATAATGTCAAACGAAGAAGTCTATTCGAGATTTAAACATTACACAGAAGGAGTAAGAGTATCAAAAATGAAGAACTTTACTTGAAAGTCAAACCACAAACATAAGGAGTGGGATAAACAACAAATGTAAAATTCTGCTTGATAGTTAAACACCACAATAAAGGAGTGGGATAATTAAAAATGGAGAAGTCGATTTGAGATTTAAACATTACGCAGAAGGAGTAAGAGTATCACAAACGAAGAACTCTACTTAAGAGTCAAACCACAAACATAAGGAGTGGGATAAACAACAAATGTAAAATTCTACTCGAGAGTTAAACACCACAAAAAAGGACTGGGATAATTACAAATGGAGAAGTCAATTTGAGATTTAAACAATACACAAAAGGAGTAAGAGTATCACAAACGAAGAACTCTACTTGAGAGTTAAACAATACAAATAAGGAGTGGGATAAACAACAAACGAACAACACCACTTGAGAGATAAACAACACATCAAAGGAGTGGGATAATGTCAAACGAAGAAGTCTATTCGAGAGTTAAACAATACACAGAAGGAGTAAGAGTATCACAAACGAAGAACTCTACTTGAGAGTTAAACCACACACATAAGGAGTCGAATAAACAACAAATGTAAAATTCTACCAGAGAGTTAAACAAGACAATATAGGAGTGGGATAATTACAAATGGAGAAGTCAATTTGAGATTTAAACAACACATCGGAAGGGTAATAAAATAACAAACGAAAAACTCTACTTGAGAGTTAAACAATACACAAAAGGAGTGGGATAAACAACAAACGAACAACACCACTCGAGAGATAAACAACACATCAAAGGAGTGGGATAATGTCAAACGAAGAAGTCTATTCGAGATTTATATAATACACAGAAGGAGTAAGAGTATCACAAACGAAGAACTCTACTTGAGAGTCAAACCACAAACATAAGGAGTGGGATAAACAACAAATGTAAAATTCTACTCGAGAGTTAAACACCACAATAAAGGAGTGGGATTATTACAAATTGAGAAGTCAACTTGAGATTTAAACAATACACAAAAGGAGTAAGAGTATCACAAACGAAGAACTCTACTTGAGAGTTAAACAATACACATAAGGAGTGGGATAAACAACAAACGAACAACACCACTTGAGAGATAAACAACACTTCAAAGGAGTGGAATAATGTCAAACGAAGAAGTCTATTCGAGATTTAAACAATACATGTAAGGTAAGAGTATCACAAACGAAGAACTCTACTTGCAGTCAAACCACAAAACATAAGTGGGATAAACAACAAATGTAAAATTCTACTCGAGAGTTAAACACCACAATAAAGGAGTGGGATTATTACAAATTGAGAAGTCAACTTGAGATTTAAACAATACACAAAAGGAGTAAGAGTATCACAAACGAAGAACTCTACTTGAGAGTTAAACAATACACAAAAGGAGTGGGATAAACAACAAACGAACAACACCACTCGAGAGATAAAGAACACATCAAAGGAGTGGGATAATGTCAAACGAGGAAGTCTATTCGACATTTAAACAATACACAGAAGGAGTAAGAGTATCACAAACGAAGAACTCTACTTGAGAGTCAAACCACAAACATAAGGAGTGGGATAAACAACAAATGTAAAATTCTACTCGAGAGTTAAACACCACAATAAAGGAGTGGGATAATTACAAATGGAGAAGTCAATTTGAGATTTAAACAATACACAGAAGGAGTAAGAGTATCACAAACGAAGAACTCTACTTGAGAGTCAAACCACAAAACATAAGGAGTGGGATAAACAACAAATGTAAAATTCTACTCGAGAGTTAAACACCACAATAAAGGAGTGGGATTATTACAAATTGAGAAGTCAACTTGAGATTTAAACAATACACAAAAGGAGTAAGAGTATCACAAACGAAGAACTCTACTTGAGAGTTAAACAATACACAAATGGAGTGGGATAAACAACAAACGAACAACACCACTCGAGAGATAAAGAACACATCAAAGGAGTGGGATAATGTCAAACGAGGAAGTCTATTCGACATTTAAACAATACACAGAAGGAGTAAGAGTATCACAAACGAAGAACTCTACTTGAGAGTCAAACCACAAACATAAGGAGTGGGATAAACAACAAATGTAAAATTCTACTCGAGAGTTAAACACCACAATAAAGGAGTGGGATAATTACAAATGGAGAAGTCGATTTGAGATTTAAACAATACACAGAAGGAGTAAGAGTATCACAAACGAAGAACTCTACTTGAGAGTCAAACCACACACATAAGGAGTGGGATAAACAACAAATGTAAAATTCTACTCGAGAGTTAAACACCACAATAAAGGAGTGGGATTATTACAAATTGAGAAGTCAACTTGAGATTTAAACAATACACAAAAGGAGTAAGAGTATCACAAACGAAGAACTCTACTTGAGAGTTAAACAATACACAAAAGGAGTGGGATAAACAACAAACGAACAACACCACTCGAGAGATAAACAACACATCAAAGGAGTGGGATAATGTCAAACGAGGAAGTCTATTCGACATTTAAACAATACACAGAAGGAGTAAGAATATCACAAACGAAGAACTCTACTTAAGAGTCAAACCACAAACATAAGGAGTGGGATAAACAACAAATGTAAAATTCTACTCGAGAGTTAAACACCACAAAAAAGGACTGGGATAATTACAAATGGAGAAGTCAATTTGAGATTTAAACAATACACAGAAGGAGTAAGAGTATCACAAACGAAGAACTCTACCTGAGAGTTAAACAATACACAAAAGGAGTGGGATAAACAACAAACAAACAGCACCACTCGAGAGATAAACAACACATCAAAGGAGTGGGATAATGCCAAACGAAGAATTCTATTCGAGATTTAAACAATACACAGAAGGAGTAAGAGTATCACAAACGAAGAACTCTACTTGAGAGTTAAACCACACACATAAGGAGTCGAATAAACAACAAATGTAAAATTCTACCAGAGAGTTAAACAAGACAATATAGGAGTGGGATAATTACAAATGGAGAAGTCAATTTGAGATTTAAACAACACATCGGAAGGGTAATAAAATAACAAACGAAAAACTCTACTTGAGAGTTAAACAATACACAAAAGGAGTGGGATAAACAACAAACGAACAACACCACTCGAGAGATAAACAACACATGAAAGGAGTGGGATAATGTCAAACGAAGAAGTCAATTCGAGATTTATACAATACACAGAAGGAGTAAGAGTATCACAAACGAAGAACTCTACTTGAGAGTCAAACCACAAACATAAGGAGTGGGATAAACAACAAATGTAAAATTTTACTCGAGAGTTAAACACCACAATAAAGGAGTGGGATTATTACAAATTGAGAAGTCAACTTGAGATTTAAACAATACACAAAAGGAGTAGGAGTATCACAAACGAAGAACTCTACTTGAGAGTTAAACAATACACATAAGGAGTGGGATAAACAACAAACGAACAACACCACTTGAGAGATAAACAACACTTCAAAAGGAGTGGAATAATGTCAAACGAAGAAGTCTATTCGAGATTTAAACAATACACAGAAGGAGTAAGAGTATCACAAACGAAGAACTCTACTTGAGAGTCAAACCACAAACATAAGGAGTGGGATAAACAACAAATGTAAAATTCTACTCGAGAGTTAAACACCACAATAAAGGAGTGGGATTATTACAAATTGGGAAGTCAACTTGAGATTTAAACAATACACAAAAGGAGTAAGAGTATCACAAACGAAGAACTCTACTTGAGAGTTAAACAATACACATAAGGAGTGGGATAAACAAGAAACGAACAACACCACTTGAGAGATAAACAACACATCAAAGCAGTGGGATAATGTCAAACGAAGAAGTCTATTCGAGATTTAAACAATACACAGAAGGAGTAAGAGTATCACAAACGAAGAACTCTACTCGAGAGTTAAACCACACACATCAGGTGTGGGATAAACAACAAATGTAAAATTCTACTCGAGAGTTAAACAACACAATAAAGGAGTGGGATAATTACAAATGGAGAAGTCAATGTGAGATTTAAACAACACATCAGAGGGGTAATAAAATAACAAACGAAAAACTCTACTTGAGAGTTAAACAATACACAAAAGGAGTGGGATAAACAACAAACGAACAACACCACTCCAGAGATAAACAACACATCAAAGGAGTGGGATAATGTCATACGAAGAAGTCTATTCGAGATTTAAACAATACACAAAAGGAGTAAGAGTATCACAAACGAAGAACTCTACTCGAGAGTTAAACCACACACATCAGGTGTGGGATAAACAACAAATGTAAAATTCTACTCGAGAGTTAGACAACACAATAAAGGAGTGGGGTGATTGCAAATGGAGAAGTCAATTTGATATTCAAACAACACATCGGAGGGGTAATAAAATAACAAACGAAAAACTCTACTTGAGAATTAAACAATACACAAAAGGTGTGGGATAAACAACAAATGAACAACACCACTCGAGAGATAAACAACACATCAAAGGAGTGGGATAATGTCAAACGAAGAAGTCTATTCGAGATTTATACAACACACAGAAGGAGTAAGAGTATCACAAACGAAGAACTCTACTTGAGAGTCAAACCACAAACATAAGGAGTGGGATAAACAACAAATGTAAAATTCTACTCGAGAGTTAAACACCACAATAAAGGAGTGGGATTATTACAAATTGAGAAGTCAACTTGAGATTTAAACAATACACAAAAGGAGTAAGAGTATCACAAACGAAGAACTCTACTTGAGAGTTAAACAATACACATAAGGAGTGGGATAAACAACAAACGAACAACACCACTTGAGAGATAAACAACACATCAAAGGAGTGGAATAATGTCAAACGAAGAAGTCTATTCGAGATTTAAACAATACACAGAAGGAGTAAGAGTATCACAAACGAAGAACTCTACTTGAGAGTCAAACCACAAACATAAGGAGTGGGATAAACAACAAATGTAAAATTCTACTCGAGAGTTAAACACCACAATAAAGGAGTGGGATTATTACAAATTGAGAAGTCAACTTGAGAGTTAAACAATACACAAAAGGAGTAAGAGTATCACAAACGAAGAACTCTACTTGAGAGTTAAACAATACACATAAGGAGTGGGATAAACAAGAAACGAACAACACCACTTGAGAGATAAACAACACATCAAAGGAGTGGGATAATGTCAAACGAAGAAGTCTATTCGAGATTTAAACAATACACAGAAGGAGTAAGAGTATCACAAACGAAGAACTCTACTCGAGAGTTAAACCACACACATAAGGAGTGGGATAAACAACAAATGTAAAATTCTACCCGAGAGTTAAACAACACAATAAAGGAGTGGGATAATTACAAATGGAGAAGTCAATGTGAGATTTAAACAACACATCAGAGGGGTAATAAAATAACAAACGAAAAACTCTACTTGAGAGTTAAACAATACACAAAAGGAGTGGGATAAACAACAAACGAACAACACCACTCGAGAGATAAACAACACATCAAAGGAGTGGGATAATGTCAAACGAAGAAGTCTATTCGAGATTTAAACAATACACAAAAGGAGTAAGAGTATCACAAACGAAGAACTCTACTCGAGAGTTAAACCACACACATCAGGTGTGGGATAAACAACAAATGTAAAATTCTACTCGAGAGTTAAACAACACAATAAAGGAGTGGGGTGATTACAAATGGAGAAGTCAATTTGATATTTAAACAACACATCGGAGGGATAATAAAATAACAAACGAAAAACTCTACTTGAGAGTTAAACAATACACAAAAGGAGTGGGATAAACAACAAATGAACAACACCACTCGAGAGATAAACAACACATCAAAGGAGTGGGATAATGTCAAACGAAGAAGTCTATTCGAGATTTATACAATACACAGAAGGAGTAAGAGTATCACAAACGAAGAACTCTACTTGAGAGTCAAACCACAAACATAAGGAGTGGGATAAACAACAAATGTAAAATTCTACTCGAGAGTTAAACACCACAATAAAGGAGTGGGATTATTACAAATTGAGAAGTCAACTTGAGATTTAAACAATACACAAAAGGAGTAAGAGTATCACAAACGAAGAACTCTACTTGAGAGTTAAACAATACACATAAGGAGTGGGATAAACAACAAGCGAACAACACCACTTGAGAGATAAACAACACTTCAAAGGAGTGGAATAATGTCGAACGAAGAAGTCTATTCGAGATTTAAACAACACACAGAAGGAGTAAGAGTATCACAAACGAAGAACTCTACTCGAGAGTTAAACCACACACATAAGGAGTGGGATAAACAACAAATGTAAAATTCTACCCGAGAGTTAAACAACACAATAAAGGAGTGGGATAATTACAAATGGAGAAGTCAATGTGAGATTTAAACAACACACATGGAGGGGTAATAAAATAACAAACGAAAAACTCTACTTGAGAGTTAAACAATACACAAAAGGAGTGGGATAAACAACAAACGAACAACACCACTCCAGAGATAAACAACACATCAAAGGAGTGGGATAATGTCATACGAAGAAGTCTATTCGAGATTTAAACAATACACAAAAGGAGTAAGAGTATCACAAACGAAGAACTCTACTCGAGAGTTAAACCACACACATCAGGTGTGGGATAAACAACAAATGTAAAATTCTACTCGAGAGTTAGACAACACAATAAAGGAGTGGGGTGATTGCAAATGGAGAAGTCAATTTGATATTCAAACAACACATCGGAGGGGTAATAAAATAACAAACGAAAAACTCTACTTGAGAATTAAACAATACACAAAAGGTGTGGGATAAACAACAAATGAACAACACCACTCGAGAGATAAACAACACATCAAAGGAGTGGGATAATGTCAAACGAAGAAGTCTATTCGAGATTTATACAATACACAGAAGGAGTAAGAGTATCACAAACGAAGAACTCTACTTGAGAGTCAAACCACAAACATAAGGAGTGGGATAAACAACAAATGTAAAATTCTACTCGAGAGTTAAACACCACAATAAAGGAGTGGGATTATTACAAATTGAGAAGTCAACTTGAGATTTAAACAATACACAAAAGGAGTAAGAGTATCACAAACGAAGAACTCTACTTGAGAGTTAAACAATACACATAAGGAGTGGGATAAACAACAAGCGAACAACACCACTTGAGAGATAAACAACACTTCAAAGGAGTGGAATAATGTCAAACGAAGAAGTCTATTCGAGATTTAAACAATACACAGAAGGAGTAAGAGTATCACAAACGAAGAACTCTACTCGAGAGTTAAACCACACACATAAGGAGTGGGATAAACAACAAATGTAAAATTCTACCCGAGAGTTAAACAACACAATAAAGGAGTGGGATAATTACAAATGGAGAAGTCAATGTGAGATTTAAACAACACATCAGAGGGGTAATAAAATAACAAACGAAAAACTCTACTTGAGAGTTAAACAATACACAAAAGGAGTGGGATAAACAACAAACGAACAACACCACTCCAGAGATAAACAACACATCAAAGGAGTGGGATAATGTCAAACGAAGAAGTCTATTCGTGATTTAAACAATACACAAAAGGAGTAAGAGTATCCCAAACGAAGAACTCTACTCGAGAGTTAAACCACACACATCAGGTGTGGGATAAACAACAAATGTAAAATTCTACTCGAGAGTTAGACAACACAATAAAGGAGTGGGGTGATTGCAAATGGAGAAGTCAATTTGATATTCAAACAACACATCGGAGGGGTAATAAAATAACAAACGAAAAACTCTACTTGAGAATTAAACAATACACAAAAGGTGTGGGATAAACAACAAATGAACAACACCACTCGAGAGATAAACAACACATCAAAGGAGTGCGATAATGTCAAACGAAGAAGTCTATTCGAGATTTAAACAATACAGAGAAGGAGTAAGAGTATCACAAACGAAGAACTCTACTTGAGAGTCAAACCACAAACATAAGGAGTGGTATAAACAACAAATGTAAAATTCTACTCGAGAGTTAAACACCACAATAAAGGAGTGGGATTATTACAAATTGAGAAGTCAACTTGAGATTTAAACAATACACAAAAGGAGTAAGAGTATCACAAACGAAGAACTCTACTTGAGAGTTAAACAATACACATAAGGAGTGGGATAAACAACAAGCGAACAACACCACTTGAGAGATAAACAACACTTCAAAGGAGTGGAATAATGTCAAACGAAGAAGTCTATTCGAGATTTAAACAATACACAGAAGGAGTAAGAGTATCACAAACGAAGAACTCTACTTGAGAGTCAAACCACAAAACATAAGGAGTGGGATAAACAACAAATGTAAAATTCTACTCGAGAGTTAAACACCACAATAAAGGAGTGGGATTATTACAAATTGAGAAGTCAACTTGAGATTTAAACAATACACAAAAGGAGTAAGAGTATCACAAACGAAGAACTCTACTTGAGAGTTAAACAATACACATAAGGAGTGGGATAAACAAGAAACGAACAACACCACTTGAGAGATAAACAACACATCAAAGCAGTGGGATAATGTCAAACGAAGAAGTCTATTCGAGATTTAAACAATACACAAAAGGAGTAAGAGTATCACAAACGAAGAACTCTACTCGAGAGTTAAACCACACACATAAGGAGTGGGATAAACAACAAATGTAAAATTCTACCCGAGAGTTAAACAACACAATAAAGGAGTGGGATAATTACAAATGGAGAAGTCAATTTGAGATTTAAACAACACATCGGAGGGGTAATAAAATAACAAACGAAAAACTCTACTTGAGAATTAAACAATACACAAAAGGTGTGGGATAAACAACAAATGAACAACACCACTCGAGAGATAAACAACACATCAAAGGAGTGGGATAATGTCAAATGAAGAAGTCTATTCGAGATTTAAACAATACACAGAAGGAGTAAGAGTATCACAAACGAAGAACTCTACTTCAGAGTCAAACCACAAACATAGGGAGTGGGATAAACAACAAATGTAAAATTCTACTCGAGAGTTAAACAGCACAATAAAGGAGTGGGATAATTACAAATGGAGAAGTCAATTTGAGATTTAAACAACACATCGGAGGGGTAATAAAGTAACAAAGCACAAAAGCATAAAAACGCACAAAGACACTATAAAACCATTAACAAAGACTAACAAAGACCGCTAAAAAGGACCAAATGAGACTCTAAATTATCGTCTCATCAGTGTGCAGAAAGGCGGGTGATCGCCTGGTCCAGCGTATTTAAGGGAGCTGCTGCGCTTCCCATCCCTTTCTGAACTCAAGCGATCGCTCCATCCCAAATTTTTCCAGCTTTCTCATTTCTTCACCAAATCTCTTGTTCTTTGGCTCTTTTCGAAGCGCACATTGTTAGGAATATCTGTTTAGATTTTGATCAGCAACCTAATGACTAATCTTAGCTCGGAAAGGTAACTAGTACTCTTAGATCACTTGAACAATGTAAAGGAGAACGTTTACAGAGTATGTTAGTTTAGCAAATATTGTACAGGATGTTAGTTCTCTGAATGTAATTTTTATATCCTTGAAGAAGACCAAATAGGAGGCATCCGGCAGAAGAGTTCAACGTATTGAAGATTCGAACACTGCACAAGATTGTCGAAGACTAAGGATATTGGTCTCCTTAGATACCTACTTCCAGATACCTTGAAGAAACAAGTGTTTTTCAATAAACAAGTTTCAAAAAATATATCTGAGAACACGAGGTTACTGAGTGAGGAAAGTGCCCACAGAAACCCACGCTCAGATATATTGGATAAAACTATGTTTCTGGGAAACAATGTTTCAATAGGTACCTGGGGAAGTGAAGGTCTCTGGAAAAGGACATGTAATGCTTCAGAAAGCATGCATAGTTCCGTTGGCACTACAGGACAAAAAATAGTACAGTGCAATAAATGCGCAGACAATGACATCTGAAGAAAAGAGGACATCTTTGAAAAGAGACAACGTCTTCAGCAGTACTATTGACAGATATCAATAGTTTGAATTTCATTGTGCTTAACGGATACTATCCAAACGGTATGATTTTCCACTATAAATATCAACACTTAGAGTGTTTGAAACACACATCTACGAACTTATTCATTCTAGCATACAAGCCTTCAACCTACTTACTCTCTAGCTTACTCTTGCGACAAAGTTCTTGAATTCTAAGTAGCACGAAAGTTCCAAGTGTCGTGATCCTTCACAAGCATTACTATCTGTAAAGGAGTTGAATCAAAAGATCAAGTATTTGAGATTCATTCTCTAGAACATTTAACATAGACTTGGGTCAGTGAAGAACATATCACCACACATTGTGAAGTGTGTTAAGTGATTCTTGTTCAATAGAGTATTCCTACATAACTGAGAAAGTTATTAAGACTACTCACCTGACAAACTACTTCAACTAACACCACACATGGCGTGGAGTACATGAAGTACTTAGTTTGGGAAACTAAGGAACAACTCCAAGGTTACTGAGCACAAAAAGTACTTAGTTTGGGAAACTAAGGAATAGCTCAAAGGTTTCTGAGTACAAGAAGTACTTGGCTGAGAAAGCCGGGGAATAACTCAGGGGGAACACTTGGTTGGGAACCTAGTGTAAAAGGGAATCAAGGGATAGGATTATTGTAAGGAGAACTCAATATCTATCTTAGTGAATTTCAAGTCCTGAGAAAGGGCGAGTGGATTAGTTGAGGGATTACGCCACCCTCAGATACGACTATAAAGATATGTGTTATTTACTTTCTGCAACTTATTAATTGCTTCATTTACCTTGTTGAGTATTTACACATTTATATATTGGAAAGCACGTGCACTTATGACATAGGAAGTCTTCCGCTCTCTGAATATAAGTATCAGATATCTTCACACATATCTGAGAAACTGTTTTATCGTCAAAAGTTTTAAAAGACTATTCACCCCACCCCCCCGCCTCTAGTCTTTTACTTGTCGTTATATGGACCAACAAGTGGTATCAGAGCAGGAGGTTCCCAAGCCTTCTACACTGAACCTATATCTCAGATAAGTTCCCACTAACTGCTTTTCACCTACACTTGATTTGTTTGTTTAGTGTGTTTGCTGCAGGATGTCTTTAAGTGACGCTCCAGTTCTCAAGCCAGAGAACTATGAGAAATGGAAGAACAACGTGATGCTCCATCTGAAAGCCATCAGTGACGAAATGATCGAAGTTATAAAGAATGGCCCCATAGCATTCAACAACTCAAGCAAGTCATGGGGGTTTATAATGGTCAAGACAAGGACTCCACAGACAAAGAGCTCGCTGATAAAGATAGTGATGGTTTCTCACAAACAGATGCGTCAACCAGTGGAAGATCTACCGGTCAAATTGTTTATGAGCCAAAACCTAGAGAACTCTTGACATCGGAAGATGCAAAAAGAAATAGGCTGGATGGTCAAGCTCGTTGATGTGTCAATATCAAAGTTTTAATATTTTGTTTACTTAGTCAAGAGCAAACTCTGGACACTACGAAAACCTGTAGTGTAGTGAAGTTAACCCCGAGGTCGGTCTCTAGGGACTTAACTAGGCTGAGCTTCAGTTTACGAATAAAAGTAACAATATGAAAAGCAGTAAAGGTTTGTTTGCTTCGGCAGCAAGATGATAAACTAAAGTAAACAACTACTTGCAACTACTAGAAACCGATTTAACACTAACGAGATTGAAATATGAATGAGGGAAATTATGGAGTGGTAACGTCAACAAGCTAGCTAGCAGGATACATGTGATTCACGGGATTGACTACGCAAGTTGTCACAGTCTTGAGTTCAAAAACGAATAGCACTAGTGAAGGCGTCAGTTTCACTAGGCTACAATCAATTCGACTAACCTACTATCACCGTTTGCAGCTAACTGTTAGATCAAGCAAGAAGAAAGACATTTTGGTTGAATAGTATTTAATCTAAAAGGCACAAGTAGTCGAATCCCGATGCACTTCGAATAACATAAACCCTAGCTAGCATGCATTGAATCAGTTACCACCCCATAATAGGGGTGTTTATCTACTCATGACAAGCGAAAGCATAATCATACTAGCAATAAACATAATTTCAAGCACAAAAACAGAGATTCGAGTGGATTGATACAATTTTACCCTTTGTTGTCACAAACCCTAGGTAGAAATTGTAGAACGAAAACGAATCAATGCCAAAGTTGTGTAGATAATCTCCCAATCAACGTCAATCGTCGGATTACGAGAGAAAACGGTTCAATTACCTCAAATCGGGTAATTGCCCTTGAAACTAGGTCTAGCTCTAGTGTGTGTTCTTGACAATAGAATGATAATGAAAAGTAATTGTGTCTTGTTCTAACTAATAGAAAGGAGAAAAACTAAGTCTGCCTGAATTAGGAATCAAATCGCAGGAAAACGGCGAAAAGAAGAAACTGGCGTCCAAACTAGCGTACGCCAGTTTGATAACTGGCGTCGCCAGTTCTTCTGGAATGACTGTTTTGCCCTTTTGATGACTTTTGACTCCAATGCTTGATATTTTGGCCTTCCTGCTCCACTTCTAGCATCCATACGAGGCATTGGAGCTCCATATCTTGTAGATGCATATAAAATACACCATTTTGCCTTCAATTAGTGCGGTTTAGCCATATACCTACAAAACACACAAAGAACAAAACAAGTAAAAATACTCTAGGAAAACTAATAAAACTATACTCAATGATGACTAAAAGACGGTAAAAAAGACCAGATGAGACGATGTAAAACCCACTCATCAAACTCCCCAAACCGAACCCTTGCTTGTCCTCAATCAACACACTCTCTAAAAAACCTAGAAAAAGGAAAAAACACATAGACACAAAATAAAGTCTAGCTCCCAAGCTACCGAGTCTACGATTGCACATAATAAGCCCGACAAATGCAGAAACTTTGACATCACACTGACATTCACAGAATAACATGCACAAGTTCAAAAAAAGTTCGTTTCCAAAGTAAATAGAACTTAAGTCTAACACAACAGTCCTCACAAGTGGATCCTATGCATCTATTCTCTCACACTCCTGGAAGTGTCTAGTAGGGGCAATCACTCAAGAATATAAAGAGCTAAGGAAGGTGACTTTCGTTACAAAGATGCCTCAACTACCGCATGCAATGCACTCAATCAGTTAAGTCGGAAGGGACTTTTTCATAGCTCTATAACAATCAGCAGTAGACTTATAAAAAGGCAGTCATTCTCTCTTTTTTCAATATATTTTTTTTTTCATTTTTTGCATACTCTTTTTTACAGTCTTAAATAAGACCCATATGCTTGTATATTTTTTCTGTCTCAATTTTTTTGTAGTGTCTGTTTTACCAAAAGTCCGAACTTTTGTGTGTGCTGGTTTGGTGTACACACCATCAACCCTCACGGACATATAGCTTTTAAAGGCCACGCCGGTATATAGGTAGTATCTGAAACGTGCCCAACACGACTAATGGTGGTAACTAGTACCATACATCCACTCCGAGACTTATTTTATTTGTTTGACAGAACGAAAAACCTGAACACAGTCTTTATCAATACAAGTAGGGCACATAAACCTCCTCCCCAAACCTGATCGTGGAACGGGTTTAGCATAAGCAAATAGGAATGTAAAACATACCGTTCGTCATACTTAACTTATACAGATTACACATGAGAATGATGAGGCGCAATCAAGGGAGGTTGCACTTCCCGAATAAAATCACACAGGCGCCGGTACAATATTTTTTCATCGGCGAAGGTTTACTCACAGGCTTTTTGGACTACAACATTAGAACAGACTTTCTATTTACAACAGAAATGAACTTAGCAAACTTAAACATGCAAACTGCTAATAGTCAAGGATCAGTCAAAGTAAAAGCATTAAACAGGTTTAGTACATGCAATAGATGCTCGACTTGGGAGACAGACTTAGACTCAACAGACTGAATGAATCGAATAAGAAATACATAAAGAAACACATCCGAAAACATTCTAGAAGTAAAAGCATTAAACAGGCTTACCATTCACCTCATATGTTACTGTGCGTCTAAATACGCTAATATCCATTCTGGAAGTGAATAAAAATGGCCAGCCAAGGAGGATTGTATCGGGTCCTGTCTTCTGATCTTCCCGGACATCCTTCAGAACAATAAAATTTGTGATAACAGTTTCACCATTCAGTTTAACCGCGACACCCTTTGCCAATCCTACTGGTCTTCTATGTGACCCATCCGCCATAAGGAGTCAAGCTTTCATCTCTTCCAATCCTGTGAAGCCACATCCCTTAAACAAACTGTAACGGATTGTATTACATGTAGCACCTGTGTCTAAAGTCGCAATGACTTTTGAATTTCCCATCCCAACTACGATGTTAAAGCTCTTTTTACTGAGAGCATACTGAGAGTATGCTCCTTCACAAATTTTGTTGTTCAGAAGGATGTCCGGGAAGATCAGAAGACATGACCCGATACAATCCTCCTTGGCTGGCCATTTTTATTCGCTTCCAGAATGGATATTAGCGTATTTAGACGCACAGCAACATATGAGGTGAATGGTAAACCTGTTTAATGCTTTTACTTCCAGAATGTTTTCGGTTATGTTTCTTTATGTATATCTTATTCGAGTTAGTCAGTCTGTTGAGTCTAAGTCTGACTCCTAAGTCGAGCGTCTATTGCATGTACTAAACCTGTTTAATGCATTTGCTTTGATTGATCCTCGACTATTAGCAGTTTGCTTGTTTAAGTTTGCTAAGTTCGTTTATGTTGTAAATAGAATGTCTGTTCTAATTCTGTAGTCCAAAAAGCATGTGAGTAAACCTTTGCCGATGAAAACATATTGTACCAGGGCCTGTGTGATTTAATTCGGGAAGTGCAAACTCCCTTGTTTGCGCCTCATCATTCTCATGTGTACTCTGTATAAGTTAAGTATGACGAACGGCGTGTTTTACATTCTTATTTGATTATGCCAAACCCGTTCCAAGAGTAGGTTTGGGGAGGAGGTTTATGTACTCTTCTTGTATTGTTAAAGACTGTGTTCAGGTTTTTCGTTCTCTACCAAAAAAAAAAAAAAAGTCTCGGAGTGGATCTATGGTACTAGTTACCACCGTTAGTCGTGTTGGGCACGTTTCAGATACTACCTATATACCGGCGTGGCCCTTAAAAGCTATATGTCCGTGAGGGTTGATGGCGTGTATACCAAACCAGCACGCACAAAAGTGCGGACTTTCGGTAAAACAGACACTACCAAAAAATTGAGACAGAAAAAATATATAAGCATATGGGTCATATATAAGACTGCAAAAAAGAGTATGCAAAAAGTGAAAGAAAATGAAACATTGGAAAAAGAGAGAACGACTGCCTTTTTATGAGTCTACTGCTGATTGTTTTTAGAGCTGTGATAAAAGTCCCTTCTGACTTAACTGATTGAGTGCATTGCATGTCGTATTTGAGGCATCTTTGTGACGCAAGTCACCTTCCTTTTCTCCATATATTCTTGAGTGATTACCCCTACCGGACACTTCCAGGAGTGTGAGAGATTAGTTGCATAGGATCCACTTGTGAGGGACTACGGTTTTAGACTTAAGTTCTATTTACTCTGGAAACTAACTTTTTGGATTTGTGCATGTGTTTCTGTAAACGCCAGTTTGATTTCAAACTTCTTGCATTATTTGGGTTTAATACTTGCAATCATAGACTCGGTAGCTTGGGAGCTAGACTTCATCTGTGTGTCTTCGTGTTTTTTGTTTTTCTAGGATTTTTTAGAGAATCTGTTGCTTGAGGACAAGCAAGGGTTCGGTTTGGGGAGTTTGATGAGCCGATTTTACATCGTCTCATTCGGTCTTTTTTACCATCTTATTGCCATTCTCAAGTATAGTTCTTATGTGTTTTATTAGTGTTTTGTTACGTTTTTGTGTTTTGTAGGTGTTTGGTGAAAACGCATTAAAACAAGGGCTAAACCAGTGTATTTAATGCATTAATGGAAGCCTGAAAGTTTATGGAACTGAAGGGTGGTTGAAAAAGGAGTTGATCGGTCAAAACGGAAGTGGATTCGGAGTTTGGACGAAGATTTTAGAGCCGTTTAAATGAAAGCACGCGAAATTCGAACTACGGTGGAGCAGTTTTGGCAGTGTGGCCATAACTTTTGCATATGAACTCCGATTTACCTGATCTTGGTGTCCACGTGTAGATGAGATCAAGAGCTACAACTTTGTAGAAGGAACCATTTTCAAATTCCGACGTTTACATATTCAAAAAGGCAAAAACCCGGTGCATGAGGAAACTGGAGACGCCAGAAGTCAGACAGGCGTCCACCAGTCACATTCTGTAAGTAAACTGGCGACGCCAGATGCCTTTTTGGGCGGTTTTTGACCCGTTTTCGGCCCAGAATGTAATTTTGAGCGTTTTTCAATATATATAACCTATTTTCTTGATCTTTTAGACATAACTTCATTATTATTCTTCTCATCTTATTGCTTTTTAACCTAAAACCTTTCCAAGGAAATTACCTACCTAGTATTGGAGGTAATTGAACCGTTTTCTCTTGTATTCCAACGATTGACATTGATTGGGAGATTATCTACAAGCTTTTCACATCGATTCGTTGCAGTTCTTCAATTCTACCTAGGGCTTGTGACAACGAAGGGTAAATTGTATCAATTCGTTCGAATCTTTTTTCTTACTTTGGATTATGTTTGGAGCCTGTTTGTATACAATATTGATTATGTCTTTGCATAATTTGAGTAGCTAAACACCCCGATTATGGGGTGGTTACTGATTCAATGCATGCTAGCTAGGGTTCATGAGATTCGAAGTGCATCGGGTTTAGATTACTTGTGCTTTTTAGATTAATTGCATATCTTGCTATTACGTTTGATGCGCGCAATCCATCAACATCACTGTTAAATTAAGCATTTAATCAATACGCCCAAATGTTTTTCGTCTTGCTTCAATCTAACATTAGTTGCGAACAGTAATAGTAGGATTAGCTAGATTGATTGTAGCCAAGTGGAATTGACGCCTCTACTGGTGCTATTCGTTTGTGAAGTCAAGATTGTGACAACTTGCGTAATCTATCCTGTGAATCGTATGTATCCTGCTAGCTAGTTTGTTTCACGTTACCGCTCCATAATTCTCCTTAATCATATCATTGTCGTTTAGATAAATCTATTTTCTAGTTAGATTGCATAAGTAGATAGATAATATAGAACAAATTCGCAGGCAAAGCAAACAACCCTTTTACTGCTTTCTTTACTGTGATTACTATTCGTAAACAAGACTCAGCTTAGTTCAACTACACTACAGGTTTTCGTAGTGTTGAGGATTAACTCTTGGCTTAAAATAAATTTGGAACTTTGATTTTACACATCATGTATCATCGTTGTGTGTTGCATGGTGGCATGACAACTTTTCACAAACCCTCTCAGATCCTCCAAAAAACCTTCTGGAAGTTGTGATTCAGGAAGGTGGCGTTCCAGGCAATTAAAGCCTCTAAGCTTCGCACGCTTACTCCTTTGCTCTGAGCTTTTTTATATCCTCTCGAACACAACACTTAATCCGACAGGGGTGCTCTCCCCCATCCATCCTCCACATGCCATATCAACCAGCACTTGTGATGACTCTTCAAGCCCATCAAAGAAGAACTCGTTTAAATCTGTTGTACCAAAACGGTGATGGGGGCACTGACATTGTAAATCACGGAATCTCTCCCATGCTTTGAAGAAGGGTTCTCCTTGTCGCTGCTTAAACTCACTAAACTGCGCTCTAAAGCTCGTAGTCATCGATACATGATAGTATTTGCCCATAAAGGTTTGGAAAGCTTTGTCCCAAGTAGTTATGCTTCCTTCTTCCAGACTGTTCATCGAAGTTCGTGCCTTGCCAAAGAGACACATAGGGAAGATCCTTAGCCTCTAATCATCATCCTTAACCCCTTCGGATTACTCCAATCCATAGATAAAATGCTCAATTTCTCTGAAGAAACCCATGACGTCCTCATTCTCGACTCCATAGAACCTCGAAAGTTGTTGGAGGAGATTCTTCTTAACCTCGAGACCCCGCACATTAGATGGTCTGACTATGGCTGGGCGACAGGCACCCTGCACAGGTAGAAGGAGTGTGTACATTGAAGGTTGCTCCACGGTAGCCATATCTGCGACCCTGTGCTATAACACAGACACAACACCAGAACTACGCAAACGTAAGCACCCGTTAGTTAAAACAAGCACTCAAGACGAAGAACACAGAGGTAACAAAGGAAAACGACTAACAAAAACAAAAATTAGAAAAAGAAAAAAAAAACAGAAATACTGTAACTAAAATTCGTAAACTTAACAAAGGAGTTAAGTCCCCGGCAGCGGCGCCAAAAACATGATGTCTCAATATCAAAGTTTTAATATTTTGTTTACTTAGCCAAGAGCTAACTCTCGACACTACGAAAACCCGTAGTGTAGTGAAGTTAACCCCGAGGTCGGTCTCTAGGGACTTAACTAGGCTGAGCTTCAGTTTACGAATAAAAGTAACAATATGAAAAGCAGCAAAGGTTTGTTTGCTTCGGCAGCAAGATGATAAACTAAAGTAAACAACTACTTGCAACTACTAGAAACCGATTTAACACTCACGAGATTGAAATATGAATGAGGGAAATTACGGAGTGGTAACGTCAACAAGCTAGCTAGCAGGATACATGTGATTCACGGGATTGACTACGCAAGTTGTCACAGTCTTGAGTTCAAAAACGAATAGCACTAGTGAAGGCGTCAGTTTCACTAGGCTACAATCAATTCGACTAACATACTATCACCGTTTGCAACTAACTGTTAGATCAAGCAAGACGAAAGACATTTTGGTTGGCAAGGCTTAAATGCTTAATCTAACAGTGATTTTGTTGAGAAGATCATCAAACGTAATAGCAGGAACAGTAATTAATCTGAAAGGCACAAGTAATCGAATCCCGATGCACTTCGAATCACATAAACCCTAGCTAGCATGCATTGAATCAGTTACCACCCCATAATATGGGTGTTTAGCGACTGATGACAAGCGAAAGCATAATCATACTAGCAATAAACATAATCTCAAGCACAAAATAGAGATTTGAGTGGATTGATACAATTTTACCCTTAGTTTTCACAAACCCTAGATAGAAATTGTAGAACGAAAATGAATCGATGCCAAAGCTGTGTAGATAATCTCCCAATCAACGTCAATCGTAGGATTACAAGAGAAAATGGTTCAGTTACCTCAAATCGGGTAATTGCCCTTGAAACTAGGTCTAGCTCCAAAGCAAAGTGTGTGTTCTTGACAGTAGAATGATAATGAAAAGTAATTATGTCTTGTTCTAACTAATAGAAAGGAGAAAAACTATGTCTGGCCAAATTAGGAATCAAATCCCAGGAAAACGGCGAAAAGAAGAAACTGGCGTTGCCAGTTTGAAAACTAAAGTCGCCAGTTTCCAAATGGGCGTCGCCAGTTTCCAAACTGGCGTACGCCTGTTATCAAAACTGGCGTCTCCAGTTCTTATGGAAAAATTATTTTGCCCTTTTGACGCCTTTTGACTCCAATTCTTGATATTTTGGCCTTCCCGCTCCACTTCTATCATCCATACGAGGCATTGGAGCTCCATATCTTGTAGATGCATATAAAATACATCATTTTGCCTTCAATTAGTGCGGTTTAGCTAAATACCTACAAAACACAAAACAAGTAAAAATACTCTAGGAAAACTAATAACCAGAAGATGAAAATGCCAAATCATGATTGATTCAGTGCAGTTATATAAAAGCGGTTCCATAAAACTATACTCAAGGACGACTAGAATACGGTAAAAAAGACCAGATGAGACGATGTGAAACCGACTCATCACTCATAACATCATCATATGTTTTACTCCAGAGCACATACAGTGTAAACTGTGGGCTACAAAAACGGCGAAAGTGGCCTGGCAACTGATTGAAGAAATCTGTGCCGGTACTGAGAAAACCAAGGAAAATAAGTTCGAAGTTTTGAAGCTCAAATTCCAAAATATCAAACAAGGTCCCTCAGAGACTCTTGAAGAACAAGATTTCCGGTTTACCACACTAATGAGTGAAATGGCTGCACTTGGTGAAAGTGAGAGATATTCTAATCTGAAAAGGTTAAGACTATCGTGAGAAGCTTGAACCAAAACAGGGAACATACTCAGTACTTCTATTTCAACCAAGGAATGCCAAATATCACTCCACTGGAACTCTTTTCTCACTTAGCTACTGCAAACTATGAAACTACTTAGAGAGGACAAGTGGTTGCTGAGAAAGTTCACAATGTTGCTTTAGTGACACAAGGTACTTCTAAAAAGAAGGATACCAAAGAAGTGACTAAGGAAAATGCTCTTGTTGTAAAGCAAATGAGAAAATATGTCAGTCAGGAGATTGAGAGAAGAAAAGCCAAAGAGAAGCTGAAAAAGCATCTGGGCTCAAACTATCACAAGTACAAAAATATGCAGTTGTCAAGCTCGCTGAACAAGCCGGCTCAGCAAGCATCTAGTAATGAGGAAGCAAAAATCGGAAACAATATCTATTTCTATTGTCAGAAACCTAGTCATTTTAAAAGGGACTGCCCTGCTTTCAATAAGCTAAAGACAGGTGACAAGAAAGATAGAAGAATTTCAAGAGAGGTCAGAGAGCTTTGCTCACTCAAGAAAGGAAAAAGATTCAAATCCAACTGGATGCTCTTGATATTGAGTCAGAATCTGAGAAAGAAGACTCAGATGAATCCAAACTACCTTCACCTGAGTTGTGTGGCATCACTCATGATTTGGTTGACTTTCGTCAAAAGAAAAGGGAAATGTGTGGGGTTGCTGAGGAGATCTATTCAGATTGCTCCAAGATTGAGTCTTGCCTAATGGCTGATGAGGTAACCAACATTTCTCAATTTATAAATTAATGGAGTGATGAGGAAGGAATCGGAAATCTAGAACATCTCAGAAGGGAACTTGATCTTTAAGAAAGAGAATTTTTGGTGTCCAAGCTAGAACCAAAATTCTTGAAGATGAAAAGAAATCTCTTGAAAAGGAGAATTCACAACTAACCAAGATATCTGATACAGAGGATGCAGAAAATGCATTTCTCAAAGCACATATATCTGAGACAGAGAAGTCACATAGAGAGGCAATGGATACACTTCAAAAGAAGTGCGAAGGTCTTCTTTCTGAGAATGAGGAACTGAAAAATAAAGAATTATCCTTCCAATCTTATGTCAAAGCAAGTGACACTCTCACTGAAATACACTCTTACCTCAGAGATTCTTCAGAAAAAGGAGGACTTGGGCTGGACACACAAATAAATAGTTCGACCACTCTGAATAAGAGTGATGAAGGAATGATATTTGTTATTGCTCAGCAAGGTAGTTCCCAAACAACCTATAGCATTGGTCAGAAAGCTAAAGCTGTTGACAAAGGAAAGGCAGTTGCGACCAAACCTTTAAGGGAAAAACAAGTCCCAAAGAAATATGTTGGGAAAGTTCCTATAAAGGGACAATACATTGAAAAGTGTAACCACCCATAGTGCTATGTCTCTTATAAAGGAAAGATTGCTGGAGCAGGCAAATTTTCCAATGTTACGTTTTCTGGAAAGAAAGAACTTTCCGAGACTAGCAGAGCTGCTGAGATGAGAACTCAGATAGCATCAGGTGCTCCAAATGGCATTGGCTACAAAGCCATCGGGAAACAACTTGCTCGTGAGTATAAACAAGAGCAAGAACGAAGGATAAAAGCTAGGGTTGCTCACAACAATCATCAGAAGTGGAAGAAAGAACAAGCCACAAACAATCTAAATGCCAGGGCTAGAAGAAACCTGATATGGAAATATAAGTTCGCTGAAAAGCAGACTCAGTAACCTGACAGATATCTAAAAGCACCACGAGGAGCACGAAGGAACACAACAAAAAGGAAATTAATTCTTAATAACAATGACACTTCTCATTTACATAGAATTCCTCCTTATGTTCCTATAAGACAAAAGCATGTTCCTAAGAAATACATACAAAAATGGATTCCTACTGGAAGAATGTTTAGTCTAGAAGGTTCCATTATTGAAACGAGAACTTAACTCCTATTTCCTGTCTTGTGCAGAGCACTTTAAAGAATAACCTAACATGAAATTTTGATAGTGGATGTGGGAAGCACATGACAAGAGATAAAGCAAATCTGTTCAGCTACAAAGTTTGTACACTGGACCAGATATGAGGTTTGCTGGAGGAGATGTAAATCCAACTGTAGGATTTGAAGATCTGAAATTGGGAGCCCTTACAATCTCTGTTGTACTTCATGCAAAGGGATTGAAATATAATCTCCTAAGAATGAGTCAATTTGCTGACAAGGGGTTCTCAGTAAAGATCAAATCAAAATTCTGCAAATTGATTGACAATGAGTCAAAGCAGGTAGTCTTGGTTGCTAAGCGGAAAGGAAGTCTCTATGTTGCTGACTGGGAATCTACCACAACTGAAGAATGACTCATGGTAAGTCAATCTGGCTACACTGAAGAAAATTGGCTATGGCACAAAAGAATAAGTCACTTGATTTTCAAAACTCTGAACAAGCTAGCCAATAAAGAGTTGGTTGTTGGATTACCTAAAATGGCATATAGAAAGGATGTTGTATGTTCAGCTTGCCAATTAGGGAAACAAGCCAAAACATCTTTCAAGTCTAAAACTAGACATTCTAGTGTGAGGCCACTGCAACTATTACATATGGATCTCTTTGAGTCCTCTGTAACAAGTTATGCAGGAAAGAAGTATGATCTGGTTGTTGTGGACGACTACTCGAGATTCACTTGGGTTGTTTTCCTCAAACAGAAATCTAACGCAACGGTCGAGATACCTAGCTTGCTGAATAAGCTTGAAGTCATGAAAAATGACAAGGTATATGTGATCAGAACAGACCATGGTACTGAGTTTCTAAACCAGTATACAAAAGAGTTCTGTACCTGCAAATGTATACAACATCAACTATCTTCAGTAAGGACACCACAACCAAATGGTGTTGCTGAAAGGAAGAATAGGACCCTAAAAGAGGCGGCGAGAACAATGCTAGCTGTTGATACGGATATATGTCCAATCCGTTAGGGGCGCCATAGAGCGTGTCCTAGAGCGCATCAAGGCTAAAATAGCCAATTCAGTACTTATCCGATCTTGGCTAGTCCGCCTTAAGGAAAGCCTTCCGGATCAATCAGTACGCTTAAGTCAATACACCTCTTCAGCTGGTCCGACCTAGCCAGGTGCACGACTTCCGAACCTGACTAGAGGTCACATGGTCTCATCGAGTACCACACACTGTCAGTCCTAGGATGCCAAATGGACCGGACGAGATAAACTTGGATGCCATCTTGACAAATAAGACCAAACGTATGCACTGGAACCTCCAAGATACTTCCGAGCAGCTAGTATCTCGGACCGTCACTGAGCTACCTAGGAAGAGACCAATTCAACAGAGCTCGGATCATCCTAGAAGGTCTCACACGGATCCATCAGCGGGAATAGAACTCTGAGTGGTAAAAGGACCGATCTACCCTCCCAGGCGCATCTAATAATGTTGGACCCTCACATACTATTGGTCCATGGGCCAAGGAAGCATTGTTGTCCAAATCCTGAACATACACTTGGCATCATCTTATGAACCTCATCATAAGTACATGATAACTATAAATATAGCACAAGGTCCAAGACCTTAAGATAAGTTTGAGGACATGATAACCTTCCTCATAACTACTACATTGAGAGCCTTCCTCTCTCCCTTGAGTAAAGTCTCTTCTCGGTTTGACATCTAGCAAACCGGGTTATTTATCTAACCCCCCCCCCCCCCCCCACTTAGTCTTTTCAGGTGTTCCGGCTCGGACCAAGTCATCAGGTCGGACTTCTAGTTGGAGGCGGACCATAGATTTGGGACTTGTAGTAGTTTAGTTAGTGTTTGAGGCTCAACCCCTCAACATTTGGCGCCGTTTGTGGGAACCCTTGCAAAAGGTTCCGTGTTTAAGCTGAGTTGATGGTGAGAACAAGACGGACAGCACGAACCAGTGCCGTTAGCATCGGAACTCCACCTCCACGCCCTTGCGGATGTCCACCTAATAGGGGGCGGAGGGCCACTGCAGCAGAAAGGAACGCTGAGGGAAGCAGATACCCGAGCAACGGACACACAGCAAGCCCATCCTCTAACAAGGGAAGAGACGTACCATCCAGGGGAATCGGTAATATTCCCGAGAATGTTGGGTCTGAAAATCACGGAGAAGGGGCTGCCCAAATTCCTCCGACATGGACACAGGGTCCTCCGCCAGGTTAGCACTTTACCATGACAGATGGTCGTATAGTTCGCACTAGTGACTTCGGATTAAGTGAGAATCAATTATGTCGACTGCTCACGATAATCCAGGGTTGTCTGGGGTCCAACAATGTCCAACCCCAGCAAGCCACTCCGCCAGTGGCTAATCCGAGGCAAGCAGAGCCCACTCTATCAAGGAACGAGCAACGTCCGATCCAGCAAAGATTGGGGAATCAGCTACCACAGGAGGATCTGCGGAACCTCCTAGACAGGAGAGCCTCTGCTTCCCAGGCTCGACGAGAAGGAAGCCCAAATGAGCATAGAGCATATCAAGAAAACGAAAATAGGCAACCTAGAGCCCCACAACAAATTCCTCCACGGGCTAGGGATCATGTGGCGGAAACCATTCTACTGGTCCATTCGGATGAACTTCCGACAGATGTAGCAATTCATCCTAGAACAGGAGAGATAATGATTGCGGAAGAAATCTATGCTCAACAGAAATCCTTGGAAGCCCAGATTCTCAATCTCGGACGCTTGGTAAAGGATCATGAGCAGATAGATACAAGTGCACTAAACCTTTGTGTGATGATATCAGGAAAGAAAAGGAAAGAAACAAGAACTTGGATCAAGTGATTTCGAACTTGGAATACTATTACGGGGATACTTGTCCTGTGGGCCACTTGACAAGGTACAATAGTAAGATGGATTCCAAAGGGATGAGTGATAATACAAAAGCTCTCACTTTCTCATCCACTCTCTTCGGAATAGCCATGGATTGGTACACTGCATTTCCAAACAAGTCAGTAAGATCATACGCGGACCTCTCTTCCAAGTTCCTGGGATGATTTGGAAAATCAAAAAGAAGGAAACGAACTGTGGAGCACCTAGCAGAAGTTATACAAAGAGAACAGGAGGATCTTAGGACTTTCCTAGTCTGCTTCAACGCGGAGGTCATCCAACTTGAACCTCACAGTATTAAGGAACGGGTCCGTCACCTGTATGCTAATACTTACAACGCAGAACTCCGCAGGAAACATTCTAGCCAGGAAGTATGAAGTGAAAAGAATTTGGATGACATTTTTGAAGAGGTAATGTATGGAGAGGAGTACCGAAGGAATGTCCCAGTGAGAGCTAGTTCCAAGAGAGGAAAAGAGCCAGTGAAGCAAGAGCAACGCCATGGAAAGTCTGATCTGAAGAAGGATTATAGAGATAAAGGTTCCAATAGGGAAAGAAGTTCGCCAAGAAGATACGCAGATTATACCCGTCTCAATAGACCATGATCCGACATCCTGGCAACCATTATTGAGAAAAAGATGGATATTCAATGTCCAAAGCCATCTCACAATACTCGGAGGAGCATGAGTGCGAAAGGGAATTGCAAGCTTCTGATTTGGTGGAACAAGCACAAGTTTGGTAACATTTTTAAAAATTTGAAAAGATTAGAAAGTAATGTGATCTTACTTGAAGCTCTGTGCTTAATGATCCCTCCCCCTCTAACAAAGCAAATCTACTTGTCGCTCAATCATTGTTTTGTGAAGCTTTAGACATTGAGGAAGCATGTTGGAAACAAAAAGTGGAAGGTAGAGGGAGAAAGAAACACCAAGTTCTTCCACAATGCTGTAAAAAGGAAACATGCTAGAATGAACATGCAAGGCATTTCTTATGCAGGAATTCCTTGCACCTCTCCTTCTGAATTGAAGGAATCTGCTGTTGAGTACTTCTCCTCTATTTTCTCCTCTTCTGTGAGTAATAGATGTACTGATTTTGGGCCTGAAGTTGATATCATCCCTAGTGCAGTTAATGATAATATGAACTTGCTCCTTGAATGTTTACCTACCATGCCTGAGCTTAAAAAAGTTGTTTTTGCTCTGAAAACTAATTCTGATGCTGGGACTTGTTGATACGGAAATATGTCCAATCCGTCATAAAGGACCTAGGAACGAATCCTAAGGCGTCCTAAGTCATCCAAAGGATCCGAGGCACTTAGGTCCGATCCAATGGTCCGACCCGGGCAGACCATCTATTGTCCGACCCACCATAAGAGAAGGGGACAAAGGATTTGGACCTGCAAGGCCCGACCCGGAACCCTAGGTCCGACCCACCTTGGTCCGAGCCTCCCTGGGAAAGGAGCATAGTGCTAAGACTTTCCTCCACCCAAGGACTCCGACACGGATGTCGACTGGATCCAAAGATGACCATCTCATAAAGCTACCAAGCAAGTGGGCACCAAAGAGTGAGATGTCCGAGCCAGAGTCTCGAATCGGAAGAGTTGGACCAGGAGAACTTCCTCACCGACAATCGTCTTGTCCGGATCGACATCCCACCAACCTCTCCGAACACAGGATCTCGCCATCATCACATCCTCAAAAACTCTTCCAATAATGACCAAACTACCCCTAAAGCCCAAGATGGCATGGGCTAAAACTTCATTATTGGGCTATGGGCCTCATCTTAGCATTGGTGGCTCAATCCTAGCCGTACACATGGCGCAATCCTAGCAAGGCCTTCCACTTCAATGGTAGCCTATAAATAAGGCACATATCCCAATAAGCAAGACACTGCAAGTAAGTCACTTCGAACAAGTCTTCTCGCTAGTCACATACGAACAGTATACAGAGTTGAACCTCAGTCACTCTCGAGTAAAGTCTCATCCCGGTTTGACACTTAGCAAACCGGGCACTAACCCCCCCCCCCCCCACTCAAGTGTGCAGGTCCTTACCGGAGTAGTTGGCAGCTGGTTCTTATGCTTTGGTCCTCACCTAGCAAGAAACCTCTTACCTTGGCACCATTTGGAAGAGTCAAATAAATCTAAGTGATTAGGGAGTTACACCCTCAGCATTTTGGCGCCGTCTGTGGGAATCTTTACAAAAAGTCCCGTTCTCTTCAGTAATGGCAAGAACAAGAAGGTCCGCAAGAACCAACGCCACTACCATTGGTACGCCAGCTCCGAGACAAAGGGGGAGACCTCCCACTAGAAGAGGAGGAGTAACAAGAGTCTCGACAAGAGAAGTGGTAAACAATCCAAGTGATGGCCATACCGCTAGTCTTTCTTCTGACGAGGAGAGAGCCATTAATCCACCAGTAAGGGTTCAAACACTTGGGGATGAAGGACAGGTTCCTCCGTTAGGAACACATGGTCCTCCCCCAGGTAGAAACTTTACCCTCCCAAATGGACAGATCATTCGTCCTAGTGAATTTGGAATGAATGAGAATCAGTTTGGCCTCTTACTCACCACTATTCAAGGGTGTCTCGGATCAAACAACCTCCAGCCTCCTCAGCCCACCCCGCCTACGCCAATCCCAAGGCAAGCTGAACCCGCTCAGTCGAGAAATGAGCACCGTCCAATCCAACAAAGGCTGGGGGAGCAGGCTCAACCAGAAGATCTGAGACATCTTCTCAATAGGAGAGCCGCTGCTTCCCATGAACAACGAGGAAGAAGTCCAGAAGTGCCGCGAGTAGACGAAGTGGGAACCAGTCGGCGAGGAGCTCAATAACAAGTGCCTAGAGATCAAATGGTAGAAAGTACCCCGATTGTTCTAATCAATGATCTCCCTCCAGATGTAGCCATCAACCCCAGGACTGGTGAAAGACTGACAGCTGAGCAGATCTACCTCCAACAGAAGGCCTTGGAAACAAAAATTGCCACCTTGAGCAGGATGATCAAAGCACATGAGAAGGTGGTAGTTAAAACTCCCAACCCTCTGTGCGATGAGATCAGAAAAGAAAGAAAGCGCCCCGACTGTGTTATCCCAAACCTTGAGCATTACTATGGGGATACTTGCCCTGTAGGGCATCTTACTAGGTATGAAAGTAAGATGGAAAGCAATGGACTCAACGACAACATGAAAGCTCTCAACTTTTCCACCACACTCTTTGGAGAAGCAATGGATTGGTGGACCTCACTACCCAATGGTTCCATCAAATCATATGCGGACGTCGCCACCCTTTTCCTAAAAAGGTTTGAGAAGGCGAATAGAAGGAAGAGATCAGTTGAGCACCTGGCTGGCATAATCCAGAGAGAGCATGAGGATCTCAGAACCTTCCTTGATCGCTTCAACACTGAAGTACGACAAGTAGAACCTCATAGCATCAAAGAGCGGGTCCGACACCTCTATGCCAACACTTATAATGATGAGCTTAGAAGGAAGCTTTCTAACGAAGAAATCACCACTGAAAAGTACCTGGAAGAAATTTGCGAAGGAGTCTTGTATGGAGAAGATTACCGAAGAAATGTACCGATAAGAGCAGGGATCAAGAGGGGAAAAGAACAAGTACGACAGGAACTCCCTCTTCGTCAAGGGAAGTTTGAGCAAAAAAGATCTCAGAGACAGAAAAGAAATTCACAGAGAAAGAACTCCACCCAGGAGGTTTACCGAGTATACCCGCCTCAACAGACCAAGATCCGACATCTTGGCTTCTATTGTTGAGAAGGACTTGGATAAACAATGGCCTAAAACAGTCAAGAGCAGCAAGAAGAGTAAATTCTCTAAAGACTACTGTAGGTTCCACAAATAGAAAGGTCACCCAACTGAGGATTGCATCCAGTTGAAGACAGAAATTGAAAGGCTAGTGAGAAGTGGGAAGTTGAAAGAACCACCAGTTGAAGATGAGCCCTCCAGGCATAGAAGGAATGAGCAAAGAAGAGAGGAGCGTAGTTCTGAACCTCCGACAGGATCTTTACCACCACCTCCCGCCAAAATCCCACCTCGGCAGGCCCAAAGATATCAAGGTTACCGCCAGAGAGGAATGGAGAATCTCCCTTACAGTGGAGTTATCAACGCCATTGCGGGAGGACCAACAGGGGGAGATAGTAGAAATGCAAGGGAAAGGACCGCGCAACACTTAAGAAATAACGACAGGGCTTACGGTCCACCAGCTTTGAAAGGCACAAATGCAATCACCTTTGACGATAGCGAGATCCCCCCACCAACGTCTGGCGGAGGAGATCTCAAGGACCCCGATGTCCCTTTGGTTGTTTCTCTAGTGATTGCCACTTACAAAGTCAACAAGGTGCTAATCGACACAGGAAGCTCCTCCAATGTCCTATCCAAAAGGACTGTTGAGCAAATGCATCTAGGGCAAATACAATATGGACGAGTATATACCTCATTAGTAGGTTTTGGAGGGTCTGTAGTACATCCCATTGGAAGTATACCACTGCAAGTCTCCATGGGCACTTTTCCGACAAGAGTGACCCAGACTATCCTCTTTGTGGTAGTAGATAATACCTTCGACTATAACGCGATCTTGGGCCGCCCGGGACTTAACCAATTCAGAGCAATCGCTTCTCCCCTACACAACAGGGTGAAGTTTCCAACCCCGAGCACGTCTGGGAAGAGATGGGCAACATTAGAGAAGCACGAATGCTACATCATGTCAACCAGAGGAGCCACAGAACCTGTCCTTTCGGTCGCTAAGGGCCCTCTTAGCCATTCTCCCATTACTCTAACACCACCAAAGTAAGAGATCGGTATCGGATCGTTCAGAGAGAGGTCCCCCAAGACATCTAGGATAGAATCCCATGAAGCCTTGAAAGAGGTCCAACTGGTCGAAGGACATCCGGAGAAAACAACTCGGATTGGAACAGAGATAAGTACGGAAGTAGAGCGGAAGCTCATCGCCTGCCTTCGGGACAATCGCGACATCTTTTCTTGGAGCACAGATGATCTCAAGGGGATAGACCCAAGGATCACAGTTCACCGTCTGAACATGGATCCTACGGTCAAGCACATCCGCCAAAAGAGGAAAGACTTTGGACCAGTTGAGGATGCTATCATAGCAGGGGAGGTTGACAAGTTGATGAAAGCAGGTCATATCGAAGAAGTCAGATACTCTGATTGGGTCTGCAACGTGGTCCTCGTTGAAAAAGCTCCAGGAAAGTGGAGAATGTGCAATGACTTCACCAGACTCAACAAGTTTTGTCCAAAAGATCCCTATCCATTGCCACGCATAGACCTGCTGGTTGATTCCACTGCAGGATGTGCACTTCTAAGCTTCATGGATGCATACCAAGGCTTCTACCCAATTAGGATGGCTCAAGAAGACATCAAGAAAACGACATTCTTTGCGGCCGGAGGAGTCTATTGCTTCAAGGTCATGCCCTTTGGCCTCAAGAATGCACGAGCTACTTACCAACGGCTGGTAAATAAGATGTTCAAGGAAGAATTGGGAAAAACCATGGAAGTCTATGTGGATGACATGCTTGTGAAAAGCAAGACTGAAGAAGAACACATCGAACACCTCAACAATTGCTTCTCTATTCTCCGGAAATATGGAATGAAGCTGAACCCTGAAAAGTGCACTTTCGGGGTAAAAGGAGGAAAATTCCTTGGCTACATGGTCACAGAAAGAGGCATCAGTGCTAACCCAGAGAAGATAAAGGCAATCATAGATTTGCCACAGCCCAAGACCATCAATGAAGTTCAGAAGCTTCTAGGAAAGGTGATGGCGTTGAGCCGTTTTATATCCAGATCCGCCGAGAAGAACCTTCCCTTCTTCAAAACCTTACGAAAAGGAAACAAGTTCGAATGGACAAAGGAGTGCGAAGAGGCCCTGGAAAACTTGAAAAAGTATCTCCTGTCGCCGCCCCTTCTGTCTAAACCCATGGAGGAGGAAACTCTTTATCTCTATTTGGCCACCATCGATGAAGCAATGAGTTCTGTACTGGTACGGTTACAAGACAACGAGCATTTACCAATTTACTATTTGAGCAAAGCGCTTGTAGGATCCGAAGCCAGATATGTCAAGGTTGAGAAGCTCGCCTTCGCGTTGGTTTACACTGCACGGCGACTGAAGCCTTACTTCAAGTCGCATCGGATTGTGGTCCTTACAAATGAGCCACTCAAACATGTCTTGGAAAAACCGGATCAGTCAGGACGCCTATCCAAATGGGCTATTGAGCTAAGTGAATATGATATTGGCTACCAAGCCCCATCTGCCAAGAAAGCACAAGTCCTGGCCGACTTCCTGGTAGACTATCCAAAGAAAGCAGAAAAGGAGAACGAAAACTCCCAGGAAAAGGATAATCATGTGGTGAGCCCAGATCAAGGAATCAAGTGGAGAGAAAGAGACTGAAGAAACACAAAGAGGTAGCATCCAGCCTAAGACTCAGTATCGCCAACCTATGGATGATTCACTGAGAGTAAGGCACATGTTTCTTTTGGACGAAGAACTCAATATCTCAACGACTGCATCTTCCGACAAGAAGCAGAAGGTTGAGAAAGCACTCACTCCCACTCTAGGAGGAAAGGAAGGAAACAAAGAATGTTGGACATTACAAGTGGATGGATCATCAACCGGACGATTGGGAGGAATAGGAATTTTCCTTGAAAGTCCTGAAGGAGCCAAGCTTGAGTACGCCATCACCCTCAACTTTAAGGTGACGAACAACGAGGCCGAGTATGAAGCACTTATCACAGGCCTAAGAATGGCGAAAGCCCTTCAGGTGAAAAGGATCAAAGCCTACATGCACTCAGCACTGCAATCCAGCCTCGGGTCCTTTACCACCAAAGGACCTAACATGATCAAATACTTGGAACCCCTCAAAAAAGAGGTTGAGCACTTTGAAGAATTTACTCTCGACCAATTCCACAGAGAGTGGAATGAAAAAGCCGACGCTCTCCAAGTACGCCTCAGCCTTAGGAGCTTTGGACACAAGAAGTGTCATCCTAATGACCCGCGCAGAATCCTCCCTGGCAAACTCCAACGGAAAGATGTTCCTTGTGAGCACGGAAAGAAACTGGATGACCGATATATTCCATTATCTCAAGGATGGTACCTTACCTGTGGATCCTAGAGAGGCCAGGAAGATTCAATGTCGAGCTAATAGATACTTTATTTTGGGAGAAGATCTCTACAAAAGATCCTACAGCGGAACTCACTTGAGATGCCTAGATCCTCAAGAGGCGAAAACTGCGATGGAAGAGATCCACGCCGGAAGTTGTGGAAGCCATTCTGGAGGAAGGACTTTGGCACAAAAGATCATAAGGCAAGGATACTATTGGCCAACCATCGACATGGATGCTGCCAACACCGCCCGCGCCTGTGAAGACTGCCAATACTATGCCAACATACCACACCGTCCGACCAACCCTATGATTCCGTCAATCATAGCTTGCCCATTTGATCAATGGGGCATAGACATCGTTGGTCCCTTTCCACGAGGAACGCATCAGAAGAAGTTCTTGATAGTGGCAGTAGAGTACTTCACTAAGTGGGCCGAAGCTGAAGCAGTGTCAACCATCACCGAAAGCAGAGTTCGGACATTCATCTGGAAGAACATCATCTGCCGGTTTGGACTCCCACGAGTGTTAGTTTCAGACAATGGAGCACAATTTTCTGGGTCAAGGCTGAAGGAGTGGCTTCAGTCCTTCAAAATAGAACAACGCTTACTTCCGGCCACCCCTGCCAATGGTCGTGGAAGCCACCAACAAGACCATAGTCAAAATTCGGAGAAAAGGTTGAGAACTTCCCAAGACAGGTTAGGCGGATGATCTTGACGTGGCCCTTTGGGCGATCGAACGACAAAATCGCCACACAAGAAACACCTTTCTCCTTGGTCTATGGATCCGGCGGTCATCCTTCGTAGACAGTGGTGGCAACCCGAGAATCCAAAGAATACAACCCAACTGATAATGAGCTCGCAAGGATCTATGACCTTGAGCTCCTTGAAGACAAGCGCGATAAGGCACTGGCCAACATCCTTCGGTACCAAGCCATGACTGCTCGAGCCTATAATAAACGTGTCTTTCCCAAGGACATACAAGTTGGAGACCTAGTCCTTAGAAGAGCTGATATACTAAGTCATGGGAAATCAAACCCAAGTGGGAAGGACCGTACAAGGTTACTGGTGCAAGAGTTAATGGAAGCTTTGAGCTAGAAGATGAACAAGGGCAGGCCTTGAAGAGAACTTGGAATGCCAAGAATCTCCAAAAGTTTTACACTTAGAGAAGTATGGCAACGTCTGTCACCTTCCTCTATCTTGTCGACCTGTTTTTTGTGTTTGTTTTTTGAAAAAAGGCGTTGAAGCCCTCAAGTTGTAAGTCGATTTTCGTCAAATCAATACAACTGCGATTTCATAAACATTGTTGATAATCATGTCCTCAAAGTTATTTAACTACTCGATCCGAATCTAGATCATACATTGATCCGGATCGGACTGACACAATCAAGCAGTGTCCGACCTTCACAAAGGCAAATACGCTTTTATTAAAATAGTGCAGGTTTACAAGGTCAGGGTCCGAAGAAGCCCTAATCAAGCTTACAAAAACAAGCTCCTACTCTATCTCTTTTCTACTATTACAACGAAGCTTCCAAATTAACCCGGAGCTACCAAACCAAACCCCATCCGAACACTTTCAGCTGCATCTATAGGCGCCCCGAGGGAAGAAGGAACTATACCATCCGAACTTTGATTACGTACGGGCATAGGTTTCAAAGCCCCTTCGGACTATCCAAAGTTTGACAGCACCCGGACTATGTAACCTAGGCCATTCATTGATTCTAGAAAGGATACTTCATCACTTCTGAATGACAGAAAGCTCCGAAGCACACTGACCATCCGGATCGCATCATACCAAATACTATGAACACACCCCAGATTCAGCGTATTTGGAGAGCGGTCAGCCCGGATTGTCGGTTCAACACAAGTCACTCCGGAGGCTCCAGTTGGTCCGAGTCCCAACAAGACCGGCATTGTCAGGGACTCCGTTCCAGAATTATAAGTCGCTCCCTCGAGCCTTCAATTCTGGAACAAAGCCACCGACAAAACCAAGCTTCTCGGACGAACGACCTCAGGTGCAAGACAAACGAGTCACCAAAAAGGTTACTTCCGAAGGTCCTCAATGATCCGACTCCTAACAAGCTCAACATTGTTGGGGACCGCATTCCAAAATTGCAAATAGCTCCCTCGAGCCTTCAATCATGGAAATGCAGTTACCAACAAAACCAAACCGCTCGGATACACATCCTCAAGGACGAGCTAATAGACTTACTCAGGGTGATACTTCCCCCTCTATCCGAGAAACGAGCAACTAGACATAACAGGATTGGTAGAAAGCCTTCCAACATTTCGGGCGGTTTCTTACGACCGAACCACGAAATACTGGAAGGGATTCTATCAAACCAATTTGCGACTTATGTCGCCTCTAAGCATAACCAGAGCGGATTGCCTCGGACGCATTGAGATTCAAAACCATTTGAAGATCCCCGAACCATCCAGCTAATCTACCTCTCCGAGGCTAAAAGTCACGAATATAGACCACAGCCCCGGAGAAAGAAGATTAGCCTGAAGATCAGAGGAATTGATTGGCAAAAAACTTTAGGCCTCACTCGGTACGGACCATATCCTCGAAGATCCGAAGATGGCCTTCCGAGCAAACTAACTTCCACGACTCTCACCGAAGAACCAGCCCGGGTAGACTTCCGAAGCATCGGAGAAACCCTTAGGACGAGATCACGGGCAAGAGTAATCGCATAAACATGCTCACCAGCCGCTCGGACTCGAGCTCCGGACCTTTGATTACTATAAAAGGGCGCGATGTCTTAATCAAAAGCCGTACCAAGCAGGAGTATATATAGAGAGAGAAGACCAATTGGAAGCGGACACGTGCCCCATATTCACAGGAGATGGGCTTGGGCCGCACATGGACCTAGCTCTTCAGCTTCCATTGGCCCAACCCAACAATCCATCCGCACGGTTGAGCATACCGACTATGCTACTCACTCGGATGTACCAAGCTCGGGGCTAACATAACAACATCCGAAGCAACTGTGATTCGTACAGAGACACCCTGTACTTGATACTGATCGACTTTTCACTATCTCACAAGTCTGCATGACTCGGAAAGACACACCAAGTCAACGTCCGAATCGTCTTAACTTGTCACGATACAAGGAGGTTCTTGTTATCGAAAGCCTGACCACTCTAAGACGTGGCTCCGGACCGTTCGTGATCCAGTTTATTTCTATTATAGCTTCCGATTCGGATGGGAACAACGATTGATCGTCCCCCAAGACCCGCAAAGGCAAATTTGAATCAGGCAAACTAATGTCCTGGCGGTATGGATCTCAAAGGTCCGAACCCACTATCCGAGTCTACGAGAGTTGATGAGTTACTAAGCAAATACGAAATTAAACGTGCAAGGATGGAAACAAAGAACAATAGTATATCAAGAACAAAAATAGTTCCGAGCCATCAAAGGACCAACCAATACCATTCATCAAAGATAAGTATGTTTGTACAAACAAAGATGATGGGCAAAACAACAAACATTTCTTTTTGGCGGAGGCACCCTATTACAAAAATCTGGGCATACCGTCTTCACCGCTTTCGGACGAACTAGGTTGCGATCGAGAGGCCGCCCAGTATCCTTCTCCGGAGGCGCTTGACCTTGTTGGGCTATCCTCCGTGCTCTCCGAGCCTCAACCTCTTCAGAAGGCGGACACTCCTCCATCAGTCGAGGTCGCGATCAAAGCCTTGGACAGGCCCGCAAAGTCACCTTCTCAGCTCCAAATGGTCCTCAAGGAACGAAACAATAGACATGAGCACCCGAAGGACGAAGGATTGGAGATACAGACTCACGTGATTGTACTTCTTGCCTCCGACTGTCAGAAAATACCACAAATTCACATTTGAGCAAATCTTCGTCAAAACACCCTCCGAGCGAAGTCCGAGCCATTTTAAAGGCGGATACCCCTCACCCAAGTTACAATCGTCTGCACCTAACCTTTCCTCCCAGATCGCTTCTACAATGATCAAACCCATCTTGCCGGGCCTCATCATACTTTGACTCGAGCAAGAACTTGTAGGAGTCCGAATCAAGGAAATCTTGGACAGCCCTTGTCCGGACTCCCCGAAGCTCTTTCAGCATCTTATCCTTGAAAGTCCGAGAGACGGCCACGAAATCGTCCAAACTATCTTGGTGCACTTTTAAATCAGCCTCCAAAGACAGAATGGCACTTTTCATCTTGGCCGTCTCCGACTTCCTCTTGTTTAGCGCCTATAGCCTTCTTCAGCGCCCGGCGTCAGGCAACCGGGACGCTTCGATCGCCCGGGCAGCCTCAGCGTTGGCTAGATCTTCTTCCAGGGTAGCCCTCCGAGCAGCCACCAAGGAGCATGCTTCAACAGCAGTAGCAAGCTAAAAACAAAAACGGAACATCGGAAGCATTAGATACCTCCGAATCACAGAAAGATGCGAAACCAACGGAAAGCTTAAACTCACGCTATACCGAAGGCGCTAACTCCGCAATCCGCTCTAGCTCCGGGCAAGAACCAACCGAGCCACTTCAGCATCCGACTCCAGCTCCGGGGCCTCGCCCACCTTTCTTTTGCCCTTCTTGGCGGGAGGATTCGGACCTTCGGAGGAGCGCTTTTTCGGAGCTGCAGCTCTCGATCCACTTGCGGGAGGATCTCGCGACACGGATCTCGCAGGCTTCTTCGAGCCCTTAGTTGCGACCACCTTACCCTTGTCTGGAGTAGGGATGGTTTGGGCCTCTTCGCCCGCAGCAGCTCTCCGAGACTCCTCCACTCGGAACACAAAAGATTTCGGCTCGTTCATCGGAAGAACGGTGGAGGTCTTGATAATGGGTCCGAGAACCTCGCTAACTCCTTCAACGCGCAGCTGCTCGTTGACGCTTCAGCTCCCGCATGGTCGACATCGTATACTCGAACCAGAAAGCTGCACATCCGAATCACAATAAGTTGCAAGATACAAAGAATCTACAAATGATAATCATATAGTCGACAAACCGACTCGGACAACCAACCAGAGGCAGAGAGAAACCACTTACTGAAATCCTCCATGTTGTCACAAAAACTTGGCTCGGACAAGCCGGCCAAGAAAGGCAGAGGCTGACATATCAGACCTCGGAAAAAGTACTTCTCCGGCTCTGGACTCCGGTGGAACGCTTGCATCCACAAGGGGATGTTCCGTGCCGGTGGCTTCCAATCTGGCAAATTGCCCCGGAAGAACTTCTTCTCGAAATGCCACTTGGGCCTCTCCGCTTCGGATTGCCCGGGCTTCAGCGCCGGACGGACAAAAATGTACCTCTTGAACCATTGGATTCCCAATGAGGACAAGGGATCAACAAAAAATGTGTATGCCTGGCGACATACGAATGTATAAAACCAAGTGTTCCTACTACTTACACTAATGTTAAACAATTTACGGAAATTGTCGAAGGTGAGCGGGATGCCTTTATATTTACATAACACTCCGAAGCACATCAAATTTCCGAGGGAGTTGGGGATGATCTGGTGCGGACTCAAACCCATGCTGTTCAAAATCTCCAGAAACTCGGACGATACCGGTAGCCACCATCCGCAATGGAGACTTATCTCATAGACAGACATCCCGCTCACCTTCGACAATTTCCGTAAATTGTTTAACATTAGTGTAGTACTGACTCCGAACTAACTGTGCCGAGTAAACTGCTAGTTTTGGCTTTGAATTGGCCACTTTAATATACATAAACGACCTCTCGGACTGCCATCTTAAAGCTTACAATATTGCTTTCTCCTTTCCCTAGGATGTCCGAGAGTGATAGCCAAAATCGATCCGAGGCTGAGGGATATGACTCCGAGGCGATATCCTTAAGCGATAGCTCCGAGGAGATTGAGATCATGGATGATGACGTACTAGAGGTGGAGCAAGCGCCCCATCCGAGTCGGGAAGAGCCCAAGGTAAGTTCCTTACTTCGGTTAGTTGTTCCAGATTCTGGTCCTCCGAGGCGTCCGGATTACCTGCGAGTGTCGCATGTGCAGGTTATTGTAGCGGCTCAAGAGACAAGCTCGCGAGTTATAGGAACTCGTCGCCCGGGTCGAGCTGGCCAGGAATCCGAACTTCCGGTAGAGATCCGTACTTTACTTCGCACCCTAGGTTATAACTTTAGGAGTAATCCTAATCGAGTCCCGTTCGTTCCGGATCCGCAGGCGCCAACTATTGAGGAAGTGCATGATACTTCGGAAGCACCTCCCAATTTGAGCATCTTCAAAGAGGGTGAGGAGGATCGTGTGCAAGTTGCTGCGCCTATTAGGAGTGTTGTAGAGTTAGCGTCCTCATCCGAGGAAGATGAGGCAGAAGAAGGTGTGCGGGGCGAGGATTCTGGTTCCGAGGAGGAAAAAGGTGCAGAGCCATCCGCTAATGTGCTCCGTGTGGAAACTTCAAGCAAGGTGGCCGAGTCGGCAGGTGGCTGAGGAAGAGCGTCCGGAGAGGCTGAGGAAGGGTGAGGACGTTTTCCAAGTGAAGTTCCCTCGGTCTAGAGACCAGGTCACTCACCCCGATCCGGAGGGCGAGTTGAATGAAGATGGTACTCTGCTTACTTGTGCCTCAACCATCCGAGTAACTTGAAGATGAAAGACAACAGAGATGATGCAATCATAAGACGAGACAAGTAAACTTACTTGGACTCGGATGATTAGAAAGAAGTGACTTGACTCTGAACAAGATCACACGCCAACCGCCTCGCTCGCTTGGATTGCCGTAATTGCTTCGGATGTACTTGGAATGCAAAAATTATCTCTCTAAACGATGAAAAATGAACTTGCCAACCCCTCTATTTATAGAGGGCCATATTGGGAACTCCAACCGTCGCGATTTTTCGGATTTAATCTCCACCGTCGATCAAGAACGATCCAACGGTATAGTACAATTATACCAAGTGAAATGACGAATGGGTACAACAAATTTACCTCTTGGATAGATGAATACAACAACTCTCCCTCTCTCAGGCGACAGACAACACGAGAGCTCCGGAGTATCATCTTCTCGGACGCCTAACGGCTTTCCAGTCCCATATACTTCGTCCACACAAGGAACCTCGTATACTCGAGCGATTACCCTTCGGACCTTCCCGCAACCACAGAGCCTGGTTCGGACGGGACACATACCTACGGTCCGCCACCGTAGCTCATCAAAGGTACACTACCGATGTTCGGAGCCTAAACTTAGTCTCCATTACAAATACCCTTTTTTCTTTCTTCTTCACCTCGTTGCCCTTCGGACCTACTCCCTCGGGTGGCAACGATGTTTTAGAAAAAGAAAAAGGGGGGGGGGGAGAGAGAGACTAAGTCAATGGCCACACGAAGTACGGAGTACAACTTTTTTTTTAACGAGATCGAAACGGATTGGACTGAAGAACGGATTCTTTCCCTCAAAACAACTTCCCAAACCAATAGTTCCACAACTATCTTCTACTAAGATACTTGGAAACTAGGGGGACATATGTTGATACGGAAATATGTCCAATCCATCATAAAGGACCTAGGAACGAATCCTAAGGCGTCCTAAGTCATCCAAAGGATCCGAGGCACTTAGGTCCGATCCAATGGTCCAATCCGGGCAGACCATCTATGGTCCGACCCACCCTAAGAGAAGGGGACAAAGGATTTGGACCTGCAAGGCCCGACCCGGAACCCTAGGTCCGACCCACCTTGGTCCGAGCCTCCCTGGGAAAGGAGCATAGTGCTAAGTCAGTACCCTCTCCGACCCAAGGACTCCGATACGGATGCCATCTCGGATCCAGCATGACCATCTCATAAAGCTACCAAGCAAGTGGGCACCAAAGAGTGAGATGTCCGAACCCAGAAGCTCCGAATCGGAAGAGTTGGTCTTTTTTACCGTCTTATTGCAATTCTCAAGTATAGTTTTTATGTGCTTTACAAGTGTTTTGTTACGTTTTCATGTTTTCTGTGTTTTGTAGGTATTTTGTTAAACCACGTGATTTGAAGGCAAAAAGATGCATTTTATCTGCATTCACAGGAGTACGAAGTTCCAATGCCTCAAACGGATGCTATAAACGAAGTGGGAAGACCGAAAATACCAAAATTGTAGCCAAGTTGCGGATCGGGTCCCACTGTGTACTCAAGACGACAAGAATATATATATATATATATATATATATATATATATATATATATATATATATATATATATATATATATACACGTCGATCTTCATATTCACATCTACGGTTATTTTTTCTTCCCTCTTTACTTAATAAACCATAGATTTCATTCTTGGGCAATTCCTTCACCACCTATTACTGGAGAATTGAACCCGATTTACATTGTATTTGTTCATGATTGTCAATAATCAATACAGTGGTTATATTCTATCGATCGATTTAGGGATTTGTCATCCTCCAAGCGTAGTGACAACCTGTTCTTAACAATTTGTCCTGTTTCGTAGTTTAATATTATTGATGTCGGTTTGTTTGATTATTTCTTGCTTACTGGTGATGAGCATGAATAGCTAGACACCCCTTTATATATGGGGTGGTGATGATTCAATGCATGCTAGTTAGGGTTTATGCAATTCAATAACATGTAAGATGCGATTTAATCTGTGCCTTCTTGCTTAAATGCGTATGTAATTAGGTGTTTTGTGTTTTACCCCCAAAATAACCAAAGGATTATGCAATCTGATTTATCCACCAAAACGTCTAGAGATTGCTAATCCATTGGTTCGTATCAAACACAATAACTACATTAGCTTATTAATTGTAGTTTAGTGAAATTGACGCCTTGACTAATGCTATATGTTTTGTAGAACAAAATAAGTTAGCTCATTGTCACAGTCCTTCGTACCTTATCTGATATAAGGTGTCTGTCTAGAGAGCAGAGCAGTGTAATAATCGTTAGGACGTGTCCCAGTGATAACTAGAGAAAATTGACATCGTTATTATCGCATCTATTCCTGCTAGCTAGCATCGATTATTCATTACCACTATGTGATTTGATAACTTATCTTGATAAAACCGATATACATGTCTTTTATTTTTTTGTGTTGTAAGTTGGAGTTAGATTAGTAAATAGAACTCAATACCGAAGCAAAAAATAAACCTTTTACTGCTTTCTTGTTGATAGTTATATTCCGTGAAAAGAACAAAGCTTAGTTAAGTCTTGAAAGACCTACCTCGGGGTTAACTTCACTGCACTACAAGTTTTCGTAGTGTTGAGAATTAACTCTTGGCTACAAACAAATTTATAACATTGATTTGACACATCAAGTTTTTGTCACCGCTAACGGGGACTTAACTCCTCTGTTTGATTTACGGAATTCAATTTTTCGACTGTATATATTAGTTAGTTTTTGTTATTTGCTTTTTCATTTTTAGCGTAGATTGTTTTTGCAAAACTACTTTGGTTTCTTTTGTGTATGTTATTGTGCACTCAGGAATCTCGTTTTCCGTTGTAGAACCTGTAATTTCCAAATATAATCAAAAAAAACTTTATAAGTCGGAAGCCCTCAAATCCACAGTTTATACTAGAAAGTTGACTCGGGGTGTCGTTTTCCACGGACACTTAGCATATGAACAAGCAAATAACGATTGAAATTGAATGTAGAAAAGTAAACGGTTTTAATCTCAGACAGAATAATCAGTTCGTAGTAAACTGTAAATCGCTTTGTTCTAAATCAATAATAGATAGGCGTAAAGGTTCCCAAACCTCCCTCTACTATGCTACTCCCAACTTACTAGTTATAATCCTACGCAGTTACCTCCAACGATAGCGGGGTGACATACGGTGGTGCTAAGGCGCAGTAGGCACGAGTACCCCCATTCAGTTCAATGAAACTACTGTGTCACTCAACAGAAACATCACTCCACGAAGGATGTATAGAGTTGTATAAGTATGATTTATGTCAAATAACTATTCCATTAACATATCCCGGTATCTAAAGAAGTAGCAAAATCAGAGTTGCGGCGGTTCGCCTTTACGAAAGGAAATTAGCTATTTATACGAATTCTAGAATAGTAATTGAAATTTAAGAAGAAAGGAAGAAAAAGCTTAGTCTCTAATGATCTTGATGTCTCCCTGCTGATTCTCCTGATGTCTTCTCCTTCTTCTAGGTGCCTGACGGCCAGCGGGTTGGGGTTTCACTTCCCCGATGACTGGTTTTCTCCCTGGGAGAGCTGATTATTTCTCTCTCTAGAAAAGTGGTCTTCTACAAAGTTGTTCCTCCTGCAACTATGTTCGCATTGGTTGGTAGCATGACATGTTTTGACACCTCGAACTCCTGACCTACGATCCTGACCTACATAAAACACGCAAATTTGGTAAATGACCAGAAAAAAACATAATTATCGCATCTAGGACAAAAAACAAGGGTCTAAAAGTATGTAATATCGCACATTTCATTGTCACATCACACCCCCAAACCAGTTTTTTGCTCATCCTCGAGCAAGGTAAAAACGATAAATAAGAAGTAACTATGAAATGAGCAGCACGAATAAACCACCAGATAGACAAGCAAGCAGTTTCAAAGATCCAAACTCTACTAACTCGCTTAGCTTCAACTCCAACTTCGTGACTCCACAGCAAACAAATAACAAGTAAGCATTACTCACTACAGCCAGCGGTTATAGGTGTAACCCAATGTTTGTATAGGTGTACTTCAAAATCATTACCTCGCGGTAATGTTATGCAATCCTACTCCTAAAAGTCAAGGTACAAATCATAGTAGTCGTCATGTTGGCTAGGTAAGTAAACCAGGTAGGATAATATAGAGAAGGGAAAGGCCAAGTATCATTAAATGATGACAAGGTAAGGTAAAGGGTATTTCAGGGGGACTTATCCTTTCGGACACCGAGCTCCTTCTGTCGACTTCGACTTCTCGTAACGATAAATCTTCAGCTTCTCTTCGATCATCGTAGCTACTCCACCGGTTTCTTCACACATAGACTATTTGCTCCATTTTTCTTTTCAACTTTCTGTTTTCTTTTATTTTGGCATACTATTTTTTGTAGTCGTTTTACTGACTCGTATGCTTTTGGTTGGCCATCATTGGGCTCTTTTAGTCTCTCCATTTTTTGGTAGTGTATGTTTTACCGAATTATGCACTTTTGTGCATGCTGGGTTGGTATACATGCCATCAACCCTCAAGGACATGTAGCTTTTGAAGGCCACGCCCGTATGTGGGTAGTATCTGTAACATATCCGACACGAAAATGGTGGTCACAAGTACCATAGATCCACTCCGAGACTTTTGTACCTTTGCTTTTTTCGGTACTTTTCTTTTTTTCATTTTTTCTGGAGCAAGAGTTAGTGTTTTTAGCAACGGTAATAAATAGTAGGGCCAACAAAGTTACCTTTCGATGATGATCTTCTTCCACTTCTCCCCCAAACCAATTTTTCGAACTGGGGTCAAGGTTTTCTTTTCTTCTTTCCCCCAAACCAGTTCTCGATCATGATCAACGCATGATTCTCCTCCAATATTTAGAACTCACTGCTTCATTCCTTCATTCAAGCTCGACAGTAGGTTGCTGTCACCTCTTAAGTAAAGCAGATATAGGATATATGGTGGAGTTTCAAGGCTCAAAAAGGCTTTCAGCGGGGTTAGTCAAAGGTATATAAAAGGATCTTAGAATGGTGAGTACCACTAATCATATTCATGTTGTTAACAAATAAAGACTCAATGGTAGCAGTGTTCACACGGGTGCACATAGGATTTTAATTAGAGTAGTAAGCAGACTCACTCATCAAAGTCGCATGGGTCGCATTCGGTAAGAGCATATATTCAGCGAGGAACAGAGCAAGAAAATAAATCCACCGCCCCTCATCCTAGTTATGGCTCATACCCGGTACTCTCCCACAGATCAAAACATTTTTTTCAGCAAGCAGAAAACCTTAGACGTAGCAGATAGGACTAAACATAAACTTAAAATGCAAATTACTAAGTGCGAGTATTTAAAGTTATTAAAGACCGAGTAGTTAAACAAGTAGCAATCAAGTTCCTCCCCTGAACCTAGCTAAGAGCATGTAGAAAACTAGGAAAGTAAAGAGATCAAAAAAAATACTCCCCTCTCAGTGTTCTACTTCCATGGAGAAATGCGTCTAGGATGGAGGATCGTCCACTTGTGGATGAAGAAATCATCATGGCTTCCATAGTAGTGGCTCAGTCCTGTGCCAGGTGGTGGATGGAATAGTGGCTGAGGGTAGCAAGGTGGATAGTTATGCTGGGGGTAGTTCGGATAACATGCTTCCAAGAAGGCCATTTCCTGCTGAGCTTGAACACAACTCAGGTACGAATTCCATTCCCTTCTTTCGCAGTTAGCATATATCTCCTCCCGCTGTCTTATCTCTTCTTGCTGGTTGGTATCGCATTGGTCCAAGAAAGCCTGCATCTGGCTTAGATCAAAAGCTCCTTGCTGCTCGTCACTCCTTTCCCTTGCTTCCCGAACTGCTTCCTGGTATGTGATGATCAGACGTTCAACCCTCCTTATGGTGAATGGTTCCGTAAGAGCCACGTTTCCTGCACTTTTCATCTCCACTCCTTGCTCCTTGCATATCCCTGTTATAAATCCTTGAAATGGAAGGTTCCTCCAGTGGTTTCCTTTAAGTGAAAGCATTTCCACCATGATGGTCTGTCAGATGTCAACCTGGTGTCTCGCCATTATTGAGTAGACCAAAAATGGTTCCTTAGCGTCGACTCCCAATTTTGGCTTGCTTGGTCGGATGTTGGCGTGCACAAACTGCACCCAAAACCTGTCATAGTCGCTCACGGCTGTCTTCGATATCTCCCTTTGTGTGCCATCTTCTTCATAATTGAAAGTGCTGACTTTAGCTAAGTATTGAAGGGTTACTAACTTGGTTTAGTATTGTCACAATACTAGCTGTCTGTACACTAGACTTTCTATTTATGGATTTTGCATTACTTCACTTTGATATAGTTCCACGATTTTAGTTTAGTCTTTGCAGGTTTAGCAGGTTTAGATATCTTATGGAGAAGAACTCTTGATTTTTGGATACATGAATATATTGAGGAAGATTAGGAATTGGAATCCTACTCGAAGAAGGATTATATTCAAAGAAGGAATTCTATTCAAGGAAGGACTCGACTTCTATTCAAAGAAGGACTCGACTTCTATTTACAGAAGGATTCTGGATCTAGAAGATATTAAAGAAGGATAGGAATAAGAATCCTAATCGAAGAAGGTTTCTACTTATCGAAGAAGGATTCTACTTGTATTCCTACAAGGATTCGCAATGCCTGGAACACTGAGAAGAACTAGAAGAAGAACATGGAGATTCGACCTAATCAAGACTTCTAATCAAGATAGAACTGTTGTACTAGTTGGATTAATACTCACCACTATATATACTAGTCGATAGGTTCATAGATTCATAACAAGCTTTGGCGCGTAAGATAGATATTCTCTAGCAGCTTGTTTGCATCTCTTTTACTAAGCTTTTAGTTAGCTGTCTCTCTCTTTTGGTGTGAGAGATCTAGCGTGGAATTGGTGGCCCGATTCAAGTTGCTTAGTATTTGATATTCTAGATCATAGGATTATTGTCTAGATATCTTTTTGTAAATCTGTTATTCTTTATAGTGGATATTTCACCTGTGGCTCAGCAGATTATTTACAGAATCTACAAGAGTTTATTTGTGTCTTGTGTTCTTTACATTCCGCTGTTGAGACTCTAAGATAGTTTTTAGATATTGATTTTGAGTATATAATACGTGTTTACAATATATGTATTTGGTACAAAGTCCCGATCCATACAATTTCAATTGGCATCAGAGCCAGACAACTAATCAATAGGTGTTTGGATTTGGTACCATTAGGATGGATTCAGCTAATCAAAATATTAACAGGTTGCCTATTCTGGATGGATCCAACTGTCAAATCTGGTCAATCCGTATCCGTTCTCATCTCAAGGCCATTGATGTCAAGGTGTGGTAGACTGTGCTTGATGGATACAATGTGCCTATGCTACCTCCTGATCAAGAAAAAGATTGTATGCCCAAACCTGAAGAAGACTACACTGCTAAAGAGGTAATTGATGCTAACAATAACGAAAAGGCTTTGATTGTTATTTTTAGTTGTGTAAATCTTCATATGTTTAAGCTTATTCAAACATGCTCGACTCCTAAGCAAGCCTGGGGAATTTTCTAATGGCATTGTGAAGGAGATCCAAGTGTGAAGGAAACTAAGCTTTAGATGGTACTTACGAAATTTGAAAACCTTAGAATGGAGGATGATGAAACAATCTCTTCTTACTTTGAGAAATTGCTGGATATTGCTAATGAAAGCTCTTTGTTAGGTGATCCATTGTCAAATAAAACTTTGGTTTATAAGGCAATTAGAAGTTTGTCTAAACGTTTTGAAACCAAGAAGATTTCTATCGAAACTTCTCTTAATTTGGATACAATGGATTTATAGACCTTAATGAATATTCTAAAAAATTATGAGCTAAACATGGAAAATCCTCCTGGTAGCTCTAGAGAAAAAGGTCTAATGCTTCAATCTAAATCTTCTGATTCTCCAGATGAAGAATATGAAATTGATTTTAATGCTTTCTTTAATTCTATGGTTAAACGTTTTCAAAAGAACAGTCTCAAGAATAAGGTTAAACTTGGAACGAGCAACATGCTCTCTCCTAGTAAGAAATTTCCTTCTAAAAAACATGCTAAGTATTTGTACAAAAAACTATCTGATGAGGATAATGATGAGTCAATTTTACATAGACTCACTCGGTCTTTTTTACCATCTTATTGAGATTCTCAAGTATAGTTCTTATGTGTTTTATTAGTTTTTTGTTACGTTTTTGTGTTTTTTGTGTTTTGTAGGTGTTTGGTGAAAATGCATTAAAACAAGGGCTAAACCAGTGCATTTAATGCACTAATGGAAACATGGAAGTTTATGTACCATAAAAGGTGGTAGAAATAGGAATTGATCAATTGAAACGTCAATCGATTCGGAGTTCGGACGATGATTTTAGAGCCGTTTAAGTGAAACCACAAGAAATTTGAACTACAATTGAGCAGCTTTGGCATTTTGGCCATAACTTATGCATATAAACTCCGATTAACCTGATATTGGTGTTCGGCGTAGATACGACCAAGAGCTACAACTTTGAAGAAGGAAGGATTTCCAAATTCCGAAGTTTATATATTTAAAAAGGTAAAAAACCGGCAGTAGAGGAAATCTGACGCCAGAAGTCGATCAAGGCCGCCATCACATTCAGAGTGACTGGCGACGCCAGTTTGATCACTAGCGACGCCAGTTGCCTTTTTGGGCCGTTTTTGGCCCATTTTCGGCCCAGAACGTGATTTTCAGGGTTTTTCACTATATATAACCTATTTTCTTGATCTTTGAGACATAACTTCATTATTATTCATCTCTTCTTATTGCTTTTTAACCTAGAGCCTTTCCAAGGCAATTATCTACCCATTATTGGGGGTAATTGAACCGTTCATCTTGTAATCCGACAACTGACATTGATTGGGAGATTATCTACATAGCTTTTCACATCGATTCGATTCAGTTCTTCAATTCTACCTAGGGCTTGTGACAACGAAAGGTAAATTGTATCAATTCGATCGAATCTTTGTTTCTTGCTTTAGATTATGTTTGGAGCCTGTTTATATACAATATTGATTATGTCTTTGCATAATTTGAGTAGCTAAACACCCCGATTATGGGGTGGTGACTGATTCAATGCATGCTAGCTAGGGTTTAATGCATACTAACTCGGAATTCGACTACTTCTGCTTTTTAGATCAATTACTATTTCTGCTATCATGTTTGATGATCTCCTAGACAAAATCACTATTAGATTAGGCATTTAATAAATACACCCAAATGTCTTTCGTCTTTCTTGAGTTAACAGTTAGTTGCAAACGGTGATAGTAGGTTATTAAAATTGATTGTAGCCTCGTGGAATTGTCGCCTCCACTAGTGCTATTCGTTTTTGAACTCAAGTCTGTGACAACTTGCGTAGTCAATCCTGTGAATCACATATATCCTGCTAGCTAGCTTGTTTCACGTTACAGATCCATAATTCTCGTTAATCATATCATTGTCGTTTAGATAAATCTGTTTTCTAGTTAGATTGCATAAGTAGATAGATAATATAGAACAAATTCGCTGCCGAAGCAAAAAAATCTTTACTGTAATTACTATTCGTAAACAAGACTCAGACTAGTTAAGTCCTTCAAGACCGACCTCCGGGTTAACTCCACTACACTATAGGTTTTCGTAGTGTTGAGGATCAACTCTTAGCTTTTAAATAAATTTAGAACTTTGATTTGACATATCAAGTTTTTGGCGCCGCTGCCGGGGACTTAACTCCTTTGTTAAGTTTACGAATTGTAATTTTCAGTTGTATATATTAGTTAAGTTCATGTTCTTGTTTTCTTTTTTGATTTTGTGTTCTTGTGGATTCTGCTCCTTGGATTTGTCTGTGTGCCCAGGGTTAGTCCTTCCGGGAGTGTTCAAAGATGTGAGAGACTATGGGAGATTACTTCAGGACATTCTATTCTATGCCAAAAGGACCTTGCTTAAAGCTAGATGAAGAAGCAAAGGATTATTGGGTAAAATCGGAGTACTACTCAGTTACTACCAAGTTTGATGGGTATGGTGATGCTCGGGAATTATTGGCGGGATTTGAAGATGGAGTGTTTATACTCCCTAAGGAAAACGAAGAAGGGATTCACCTTACGATTCAACAACTTTGTGTGTGGATGTTCAATGGAGCACTGGAAGGAACTGCTAGATAATGGAGTTTTAGTCAACCTGCGGGGTCATTGACTACGTGGAGTGAGATAGCAGACTCTTTCGTTGATTGGATTTCCTCCGGTTCTGGGAGATGGACTTCCCGTTTCACTACTCCTCCACCAGAGATCGCAGCTGAGTCGGTTGAGCCCAAGAAGAGTTCTGGTGATGAGATAGTTGTAGAGCTTGAATTTCCATACTCTTCAACGACACCTGAATCTGACTCGTTTACTCTTGAGTCTGATGGAGAGTGCGTAGAAGAGGTATCAGAAGACGAGAATCTTGACCATGCTTTACCACCCACTTGCCTAGCTGCTACTCAAGTAGCCATCCACGTTCAGGATATGTTCGCCCTACAGAGCCACAGTGCAGACTTAGACCAAGGGAGTTTTGATCCAATTCATCGATTTTACTTTCCCCCTGATTCCCTTAGTTTTATTTTAGTTTTTGATTTACCTTATTTTAATTTACAGGGAATCATGAAAAACAGGAGAAGAGGAGCTAAGGATGGCTCCCAAATCGTTGGATTAGGCGGGAAGGATGCAAAGGATTCGTTCCCATTCGATAATGGATAGCAGCAGCCACACGTTTCAGGGAAGTACATTTTTAGCTTTCTTTCTTTCTAGTCTATTCGATGGGGACCATCTCTAGTCTAGGTTTGGGGAGGGAGGTAGCTTTCATGTACTTATCCATATATGTGTCTGTGTTGTGTCTTTTTATCTTTTTGTGTGTCTTTTTCTCGTTTTCGTGATTTTCTCTTGTGTCTAAGTCTGTCTCCCAAGTCAAGCGTCTATTGCACGTACTAAACTTGTTTAATGCGTGAGTTTTGATTGATCTTTGATTACTAGTAGTTGGCATGTATAAATTCGTTATGTTCGTTTCTGTTGTAAATAGGAACTCTGTTCTAATTCTGTAGTCCAAAAAGCCTGTGAGTAAACCTGAGTCGATGAAAAAATATTGTACCGGCACCTGTGTGATTTAATTTGGGAAGTGCAAACTCCCTTCTTTGCGCCCCATCATTCTCATGTGTACTCTGTTTTACATTCTTATTTGCTTATGCCAAACCAGTTCCAAGAACAGGTTTGGGGAGGAGGTTTATGTGCCCTACTTGTATTGATAAAGACTGTGTTCAGGTTTTTTGTTCTCTAAAAAATAATAAAATAAGTCTCGGAGTGGATCTATGGTACTAGTTACCATCGTTAGTCATGTTGGGCACATTTCAAATACTACCTACACACTGGCATGGTCCTAAAAGCTATATGTCCGTGAGGGTTGATGGCGTGTATACCAAACCAGCACGCACAAAAGTGCGGACTTTCGAAAAACAAACATTACCTAAAAATTGAGACAGAAAAAAGATATAAGCATATGGGTCATATATAAGACTGCATAAAAGTATGCAAAAAATGAAAAAAAAATTGGAAAAAGAGAGAACGATTGCCTTTTTATAAGTCTACTGCTGATCGTTTTTAGAGCTGTGATAAAAGTCCCTTCTGACTTAACTGATTGAGTACAATGCATGAGCTATCTGAGGCAATTTTGTGACGCAAGTTACCTTCCTTTTCTCTTTATATTCTTGAGTGATTACCCCTACTGGACACTTCCAGGAGTGTGAGAGATTAGTTGCATAGGATCCACTTGTGAGGGTTTACCGGGTTAGACTTAAGTTCTATTTACTCGGGAGACGAACTTTTTGGATGTGTGCATGTGTTTCTGTAAACGTCAGTTTGATTTCAAATCTCTTGCATTATTTGGGTTTAATACTTGCAATCATAGACTCGGTAGCTTGGGAGCTAGACTTCATCTGTGTGTTGTTGTGTTTTTTGTTTTTCAAGGATTTTTTAGATAGTCTGTTGCTTGAGGACAAGCAACGGTTCGGTTTGGGGAGTTTGATGAGTCGATTTTACATCATTTCATTCGGTCTTTTTTACCATCTTATTGTCATTCTCAAGTATAGTTCTTATGTGTTTTATTAGTGTTTTGTTACGTTTTTGTGTTTTTTGTGTTTTTTGTGTTTTGTAGGTGTTTGGTGAAAACGCATTAAAACAAGGGCTAAACCAGTGCATCTAATGCATTAATGGAAGCATGGAAGTTTATGGTCCTGAAAGGTTGTTGCAAAAGGAGTTGATCAGTCAAAACGTAAGTGGATTCGGAGTTCGGACGAAGATTTTAGAGCCGTTTAAGTGAAAGCGCGCGAAATTCGAACTACAATGGAGCAGCTTTGGTATTTTGGCCAAAACGTTTGAATATGAACTCCTATTAACCTGATCTTGTTTTCCACGCGTAGATAAGACTAAGAGCTACAACGTTGAAGAAGGGACCATTTCTAAAATCCAACGTTTAGATATTCAAAAAGGCAAAAAACCGATGCAGGAGGAAATTGGCGACGCCAGAAGTCGATCAAGGCCCCAAATACATTCTGTAAGTGATCGACCTTAGTTTGATAATCGGCGCACGCCTTTTTGGCCATTTTTGGCCCGATTTTGAGTGTTTTTCACTATATATAACCTATTTTCTTGATCTTTTAGACATAACTTCATTATTATTCTTCTCTTCTTATTGCTTTTCAATCTAGAACCTTTCCAAGGCAATTACCTACCAATTATTGGGGGTAATTGAACAGTTTATCTTGTAATCCGACGATTGACATTGATTGGGAGATTATCTACATAGCTTTTCGCATCGATTCGTTTCAGTTCTTCAATTCTACCTAGGCTTGGGACAACGAAGGGTAAATTGTATCAATTCGATCGAATCTTTGTTTCTTGCTCTAGATTATGTTTGGAGCCTGTTTATATACAATATTGATTATGTCTTTGCATAATTTGAGTAGCTAAACACCCTGATTATGGGGTGGTGACTGATTCAATGCATGCTAGCTAGGGCTTATGTGATTCGAAGTGCATCGGGATTCGACTACTTGTGTTTTTTAGATCATTTACTATTTCTGCTATCATGTTTGATGATCTCCTAGATAAAATCACTGTTAGATTAGGCATTTAATCAATACACCCAAATGTCTTTCGTCTTGCTTGATTTAACAGTTAGTTGCAAACGGTGATAGTAGGTTATTAAAATCAATTGTAGTCTAGTGGAATTGTCGCCTCCACTAGTGCTATTCGTTTTTGAGCTCTAGTCTGTGACAACTTGCGTAGTCAATCCTGCGAATCACATATATCCTGCTAGCTAGCTTGTTTCACGTTACCGCTCCATAATTCTCCTTAATCATATCATTGTCGTTTAGATAAATCTGTATTCTAGTTAGATTGCATAAGCAGATAGATAATATAGAACAAATTCGCTGGCGAAGCAAAAAACTCTTTACTGCTTTCTTTACTGTAATTACTATTCGTAAACAAGACTCAGCCTAGTTAAGTCCTTCGAGACCGACCTCGGGGTTAACTCCACTACACTACAGGTTTTCGTAGTGTTGAGTATTTTCTCTTGGCTTTTAAATAAATTTAGAACATTGATTTGACGCATCAAGTTTTTGGCGCCGCTGCCGGGGACTTAACTCCTTTGTTAAGTTTACGAATTGTAATTTTCAGTTGTATATATTAGTTAAGTTCATGTTCTTGTTTTCTTTTTTGATTTTGTGTTCTTGTGGATTCTGCTCCTTGGATTTGTCTCTGTGTGCGCAGGGTTAGTCCTTCCGGGAGTGTTCAAAGATGGGAGAGGCTATGGGAGATTACTTCAGGTCATTCTATTTTATGCCAAAAGGACCTTGCATAAAGCTAGATGAAGAAGCGAAGGATTATTGGGTAAAACCGGAGTACTACTCAGTTACTACCAAGTTTGATGGGTATGGCGATGCTCGGGAATTCTTGGCGGGATTTGAAGATGGAGTGTTTATACTCCCTAAGGCAAACGAAGAAGCGATTCACCTTACGAAACAACAACTTTGCGTGAGGATGTGCAATGGAGCACTGGAAGGAACTGCTAGACAATGGAGTTTTAGTTAACCTGTGGGGTCATTGACTACGTGGAAGGAGGTAGCAGACTCTTTCATTGATTGGATTTCCTCCGGTTCTGGAAGATGGACTTCCCGTTTCATTACTCCTCCACCAGAGATCGCAGCTGAGTCGGTTGAGCCCAAGAAGAGTTCTGGTGATGAGATAGAGAGCTTAAATTTCTATACTCTTCAACGACACCTGAATCTGACTCGTTTACTCTTGAGTCTGATGGAGAGTGTGTAGAGGAGGTATCAGAAGACGAGATTGTTGAAGATACTTCACCACCCACTTGCCTAGCTGCTACTCAAGTAGCCATCCACGTTCAGGATATGTTCGCCCTACAGAGCCACAGTGCGGACTTAGACCAAGGGAGTTTTTATCCAATTCATCGTTTTTACTTTCCCCTGATTCCCTTAGTTTTATTTTAGTTTTTTATTTACCTTATTTTAGTTTGCAGGGAATCATGAAAAACAGGAGAAGAGGAGCTAAGGATGGCTCCCAAATTTTAGTCGATATGAGATTTATAAATTTCCTCTGAATTTGAGACTTTTTACACCAAAAATATTCTAGCCGTCGTATTCTAGATCTTATATTTTCTATGTATGTAACTAGTACATGTTCCTCGGCGCTGAGGACATCCCCGAAGAGCGGGGGATTTCGTGACATTTCAAATTGGCTGTCTTGTATTTCTAATAAGTTGTTTAATAGTTGGCATGTTGAATCATATAATATATCTCATGGGCTTTTTTAGATTGATCCTAACCGGATTTTTCTCATTTTTTCTAGTTCATTTAATGTAATTCTATCTAAATTCTATGTATGTAATTTTTCTAACTAGACTTGCTAGAAAAATCACTCTATTGGAAATCTATTGCCTTATTCAAAAATATGGAAGGATGCAAGGGATTCGTTCCCGTTCGATAATGGATAGCAGCAGCCACACGTTTCAGGGAAGTACATTTTTAGCTTTCTTTCTTCCTAGCCTATTCGATGGGGACCATCTCTAGTCTAGGTTTGGGGAGGGAGGTAGCTTTCATGTACTTATCCATATATGTGTCTGTGTTGTGTCTTTATATCTTTTTGTGTGTCTTTTTCTCGTTTTCGTGATTTTCTCTTGTGTCTAAGTCTGTCTTCCAAGTCAAGCGTCTATTGCATGTACTAAACCTGTTTAATGATTGAGTTTTGATTGATATTTGATTACTAGCGGTTGGTATGTATAAATTCGTTATGTTCGTTTCTGTTGTAAATAGGAAGTCTGTTCTAATTCTGTAGTCCAAAAAGCCTGTGAGTAAACCTTGGTCGATGAAAAAATATTGTACCGGCACTAGTGTGATTTAATTCGGGAAGTGCAAACTCCCTTGTTTGCGCCTCTTCATTTTCATGTGTACTCTGTGTAAGTTAAGTATGACGAACGTCATGTTTTACATTCTTTTTTGCTTATGACAAACCCGTTCCAAGAAGAGGTTTGGGGAGGAGGTTTATGTGCCCTACTTGTATTGATAAAGACTGTGTTCAGGTTTTTCGTTCTCTCAAAAATAATAAAATAAGTCTCGAAGTGGATCTATGGTACTAGTTACCACCGTTAGTCGTGTTGGGCACATTTCAAATACTTCCAACACACCAGCACGGTCCTAGAAGCCATATGTCCGTGAGGGTTGATGGCGTGTATACCAAACCAGCATGCACAAAAGTGCGGACTTTCGATAAAACAGACACTACCTAAAAATTGAGACAGAAAAAAGATATAAGCATATGGGTCATATATAAGACTGCAAAAAAGTAGTATGCAAAAAATGAAAAAAAAATTGGAAAAATAGAGAACGATTGCCTTTTTATAAGTCTACTGCTGATTATTTTTAGAGCTGTGATAAAAGTCCCTTCTGACTTAACTGATTGAGTACAATGCATGAGCTATTTGAGGCAATTTTGTGACGCAAGTCACCTTCCTTTTCTCTTTATATTCACGAGTGATTACCCCTACTGGACACTTCCAGGAGTGTGAGAGATTAGTTGCATAGGATCCACTTGTGAGGGATTACCGGGTTAGACTTAAGTTCTATTTACTCGGAAAATGAACTTTTTTGATTTGTGCATGTGTTTCTGTAAACGTCAGTTTGATTTCAAATCTCTTGCATTATTTGGGTTTAATAATTGCAATCATAGACTCGGTAGCTTAGGAGCTACACTTCATCTGTGTGTTTTTGTGTTTTTTGTTTTTCTAGGATTATTTAGAGAGTCTGTTGCTTGAGGACAAGCAACGGTTCGGTTTGGGGAATTTGATGAGTCAATTTTACATCATCTCATTCGGTCTTTTTTACCGTCTTATTGTCATTCTCAAGTATAGTTCTTATGTGTATTATTAGTGTTTTGTTACGTTTTTGTGTTTTTTGTGTTTTTTGTGTTTTGTAGGTATTTGGTGAAAACGCATTAAAACAAGGGCTAAAACAGTGCATTTAATGCATTAATGGAAGCATGGAAGTTTATGGACGTGAAAGGTGGTTGAAAAAGGAGTTGATCAGTCGAAACGTAAGTGGATTCGGAGTTCGGACGAAGATTTAGTGAAAGCTCGCGAAATTCGAACTACAATGGAGCAGCTTTGGCATTTTGGCCATAACTTTTGCATATGAACTCTGATTAACCTGATCTTGGTGTTCACGCGTAGATAAGACCAAGAGATACAACGTTGAAGAAGGAACCATTTCTAAAGTCCAACGTTTAGATATTCAAAAAGGCAAAAAACCGATGCAAGAGGAAACTGGCGACGCCAGAAGTTAGACTGGCATCCGCCAGTCACATTCTGTAAGTGACTGGCGACGCCAGTTGCCTTTTTGGGCCGTTTTTGGCCCAGAAAGTGATTTTGAGGGTTTTTCACTATTTATAACCTATTTTCTTGATATTTTAGACATAACTTCATTATTATTCTTCTCTTCTTATTGTTTTTCAACCTAGAACCTTTCCAAGGCAATTACCTACCCATTCTTGGGGGTAATTGAACCGTTTATCTTGTAATCCGACGATTGACATTGATTGGGAGATTATCTACATAGCTTTTCGCATTGATTCGTTTCAGTTCAGAAATTCTACTTAGGGCTTGTGACAACGAAGGGTAAATTGTATTAATTCGATCGAATCTTTGTTTATTGCTTTAGATTATGTTTGGAGCCTCTTTATATACAATATTGATTATTTCTTTGTATAATTTGAGTAGCTAAACACCCCGATTATGGGGTGGTGACTGATTCAATGCATGCTAGCTAGGGTTTATGTGATTCGAAGTGCATCGGGATTCAACTACTTGTGCTTTTTAGATCAATTACTATTTCTGCTATCATGTTTGATGATCTCCTAGACAAAATCACTATTAGATTAGTCATTTAATAAATACACCCAAATGTCTTTCATCTTGATTGATTTAACAGTTAGTTGCAAACGGTGATAGTAGGCTATTAAAATTGATAGTAGCCTAGTGGAATTGTCGCCTCCACTAGTGCTATTCGTTTTTGAAGTCAAGTCTGTGACAACTTGCGTAGTCAATCCTGTGAATCACATATATCCTGCTAGCTAGCTTGTTTCACGTTACCGATCCAGAATTCTCCTTAATCATATCATTGTCGTTTAGATAAATCTTTTTTCTAGTTAGATTGCATAAGTAGATAGATAATGTAGAACAAATTCGCTGCCGAAGCAAAAAACTCTTTACTACTTTCTTTACTGTAATTACTATTCGTAAACAAGACTCAGCCTAGTTAAGTCCCTCAAGACCGACCTCGGGGTTAACTCCACTACACTACAGGTTTTCGTAGTGTTGAGGATTAACTCTTGGATTTTAAATAAATTTAGAACTTTGATTTAACACATCAAATACTGATTATCTTATGAAGATACAACGTCAAGCATGTGAAGGTTTTGGACATTATGCCTATGAGTGTGCTAATACTCTTCGAAAGAAGGGCAATTCTTATTGGGTGTGTCATAGTGATAATGAGAGAGGTACAGACGGTGATGGGATACTTCTAGATAATAATATACATACAGTTGCCCTACATTCACGGATTAATTGGTCTGAATATCCATCTAATGATAAGTATTGTGACAATATAGGGTGTATATTATTCGAATATCAGGAGTATCATCAGAACTTTATCACTAATCATTCTATGTAGGATTTGTTCTTTATGGATGAATTGGAATGTCTTGACAATACCAGTAATGATAGTACTGATCAGGTAGACAAAGATATTTCTTGTTGTATGCATGAATCTGTTGATCTTGAAACAGATTACCCGTTCGAAGGTGAATTGAGTCACGAAGAATTTGTTGAAGAACTCAAGATCATAAACAACGATGTCTTGCAAGAACTGAGCAAGACAATGAAATCTAAGAAGGCACTAGCCATGGAGAATGGAGAACTAAAGGAGACCATTGCAAAACTTGAAGTAAGTCTCACCAAGAAGGATTTAGAGCTTGAAAAGGTATCATCTAAACTAAAACTTCATGAGCTTACTCTTGTCAAACTCAATACAGGTACATCTAAACTTGATGATATGCTAGGTTTAGGTAATGAAGGTACTACTGGATTAGGTTTCCAAACTTTTACAGATGGTTTAGTACCTCAACCCAAGAAATCTTTAGCTCCTATTTTTGTGAACGAAGGAAATGACCGTAAATCTAATAAGTAAAGGACTTTTGTTTGTCAATTCTGTTTAAAAGTATGTCATAAAAAAACCTTTTTGTTTCAAGTTTCTAAGAACTCAGGACAATGATACTAATGTTGGTGATGATAGTGTGAACATCTCTAATGTTGCTACAACACTAGATGGAAACACTGAATCAACAGATACTCTTGTCCTGAGTAATGAAACGAAGGTTTTAAGTGTACAAAGTAAGCCTCTAAAAAGAAAGAAGAAAAACTCCTTGGATGAACAAAAACTAAGTGTTCCTTGTAGTATTGTGCCAATATATGATAAAAACACTGAAAAATCTGTTAAAACTGATATTGTCAGAACACCTGGAACAAACTTGAGAAAATCTAGTACTAAACAGAAAACTAAAAGAGTTTGGACATGGAAGTCTAGTGAGGTATGTCGTATGGTTTTCTCTGCTGTTAAAACTGACTCTGCAGGAACTTCGCTCTTTGATAGTGGGTGTCCTCATCATTTGATTGGATCTTCAACCCATCTCAAAGATATTATTACACTAACCAAAGGTACAGTTACTTATGGTAGTGGAGAGAAAAGCAGAATCATTGGAAAGGGAACTTTAGCTGTCAAAGGACTTCCATCCTTGTAAGGTGTTCTCTTAGTACAGGGACATAAGGCAAACCTCATCAGCATAAGTCAGCTCTGTGATGATAACATGAGAGTATGTTTTGACAAGGTATCTTGTGAAGTGCTTGATAGTACAAATACTTGTATTATAAAAGGTGTTAAATCTAGAGAAAATTATTACCAGTTACATAACCAGGTTGCTTTCCACACGAATGTAAATGAGTCAGACCTCTGGTACGAAGATGTCGATCATATGATATACACTCTACCTAACTGTCAGGATGTTGGTACAATATCTGCAGTTAGTACCTCTTATCTTTGTATAGGGTATATACTTTCAATACCTATACTAATTGGGTATTTTTCAATGTTACTCATTGGACATGTACATTAGACTATAAGCAATTGACTATTGATGTATGCTTTTATTTACTTAATAATCTAGTGTCATGTTACAGTCATATACAAATGTGTGTTTCTCTTGTCACAACTGATTTTATGTGCTCAACAAGTGAGTGGTCTTATGATCTGACTAACAATTCTCTTCTCTTGAATTGTGCCAATACAAGTGCCATAAACTCTTTTGTGTATTCCATCCAGCATACTGGTATTATGCATATAGACATGTGGTATCACTTCTTAAGAGAGTGAGCTGACTCAAGTGATATAGGTATAGAGCAAATTGATTTTGTGCATCAACCTGCTAACCTGAATACTGAATCGGTTAATTGTGAGAGACTTTCTAACTTTGGAAAGTTTCTCCTCATTTGCCTTGTCTAAATAAACCAGAAATAGGTGTTTCCATAATACAACTAGTAAACACTGAAGACTGCATGTGGTAAATAGGTCTGTACTAGGTTGTTAACTTGTTCTTATGTTCTGTTTCTTCTCACTTCCTTTCATTATTAACTGTATGTTGTGGGTTTTTGGTCATGTCAGGGGCTCTCCTGCAAAATGCTTTATGGAAGTAATAAAAATGTCTTCTTGTTAGACCAAGTGCTTTTTCTTTGTTGGGTTGTTGACTAGTATTAATCTAGGGTGTGTGGAGTCTAGGTTGCCCTCACTCAGTATTATTCACTATGTTTTTCTATGTGGTAGACATTTTATGAACAAAAATAGATCTTGTTAAATTTCGGGTGTTTGGAGTTTTTGCTGACTTCAACCATTGATAGCATTAGTTTGAGGTTGTTTTTGCTTATGTCTCATAGCAATGGGTACATTAGTAACTGGGGTGACTGGAGTTAAGTCTGCCTACATCCAGATTGTTTGTACTTATATATGTTGCCACTTTGCTTTGTTTTGTGGTTGGGGTGTTAGGAACCTTGGTTGCCTGCATTCAATTTGCATACAGATCTACTTTACGCCTGTGTGTTGTTGACTGCACTAAAGTTTCTCTTTTAGAGTTAGTAAAATCTTCCGGAGAAGTTGAGTAGTTGTTGAGTTTTTGACCTACATGTTCTGACAATAGCATACTTTTGTTAATAATTGTGCATTTCATATAGGGTTGTGTCATCATGCATTTATTGTACAAAAAAATTCTTTTTATGTTTTGGCACTTTAATTGAGGGGGAATTATTTAGTCAGATTGTTCGATTATTATTATTTTTTTTTTGGAGAAACTCGTGTTTTTGTATCTTGTTGTACCATGACACGGGATTATTTCTTAAATTTAAGTTATTTCATCCTATTTGATTAAATATTTTATAATTTTCCTCTCTTGATGTGTATATTGATATACTCATCCTGTGCCAACATTGTTTGATGTTTAATTTCAGGAATATTGACAATAGCCCTATTTGACAAGGATATTTGAACATGCCCAATACATGGACCATTATGCACTAGCCCAATAGACTTGTTAGTCCTTTGATCTTCCTTCTTCCAGGCGATTCAAATTGATGTATATATGTTTCTATCCAGGAGATACTAGACCCACTATCTTGCTTCTCACTTTTTGCTGTCTTGCATAAGAATCTTCCAATCCCTCATGTCTAACTATTGATATGGCTGTCTTATTGTTCAAGATATGCAAAGGTTTGACTGTGAACTTGGGGGACAGATTTTCGTAGTGTATATTTTTTTTTATGCAAGCAAAGTAGGTTCCAACATCCTTCCATTCCTTTGTCATGTTTACCAACTTTTAGTTCTTCAAGGTTTTGTCAAGAAATATTCTGAAAAGTTGGTTGAGGATGTGAACGTTCTCTAGGTTGCCTAGAACTTTCTCAATACTTGATAGAGTTTGAGACTTGCCATGGGATTATTCATGCAGTAGCTCGTTTTCGTGGAGGTATTATTGGATCATCTGTCCAGACTGCTCTGGATGGTGATGAGCTTTTTGCTATCCTCACAATATGGGGTAGAAGTCTGTAAACTTGCTGTTGTTTTGTTTTTTTTGAACTAATTCTTGTGGACTTAACCTTTGCTACTTAAGTCTGAAGCTCTTACTTTTGTCGAACTTTTTTTGTTATGACTTTGAGTACTTGGTATTATCTTCTCTGTTTACTGATTCTGTAATACCCTTTTTAATTAACAAAGAACTAAGTAATAATTGGTGCGTACTAAAACTTGAGACTGTAAAAAGGACGAATGCTACTTTGTTCAAATGTAAATCGTGCAAAGATGCAAATCGCACCAAAGTTTAGTAGGGGCTGAAAAAATCCTACATTCGCTCTTGCTTTAACATGGCTGTATAATTGATGTCAAATTCTGAACGCTTGTTAAGATCTATCTATATTTAAAAAGGTAAAACACATATATAGTACTTAATCCTGCCATCTTGCTTGCAAATTCAAATATTCTTACTTGACTCTTATAACAAGACTATGGTTACATAAACTATTAAACGGGTAGTTGTCTATTTAACCCAAATCAAATCCGCGGGGTGTAAGGCACCCACCAACCATCACCAATGACATGAAATCCGTGAAACTAATTCGTGAGAGAGGAAAATGCGGAAACTCAAGCATGCATGTCTTGCGCAAAACCGCGCTCCAAAACAAAGTTCAAAATAGTAAAATTACGTTTGGGCTAAAAAGTAATGATAAGTAATTGATAAAAATATCAACCATGATCATTAGTTCGGTACGCCAGTCCCCACTCCCGACAGGTCCGTCTCATCACCTAAAATGTTAATAAATAAAGGAGTTAGTCAAACCACACTAAGCAAGTTCCATGCATATGCCATGACCTAGAAGTTCTATCTTCGCATCTTTTACATCTTTTAAATTCTGGAATTAATGCAATGCAACTTATCAACCACGACTTGACTTGGCTTTAAATTATATGGATTTGATCTTTACTTGACATGAATCATGTCTTTAAAAATTCGTGAGCTCACTCGGCATCGTAGGTTCAACTGTCGCGTAGTGGAGCTCCTGGAACTAATCAGACTTGGCAAAGAAGAAGGGTTTTCTATTAATTGGGCTTTTTAGGGTTAATGAAGGTCTGGGCTAGGTTTAATAATAAATTGGCGTAAAGAAAAATTATAAGATGCCTAGCCCACGAAACACGAACTCCGCTCCAAGGATCTAGTTCGTATTAAAACGCTTAAATTTGTTTAATTATTTTCTCGGACTGTTACAATCTACCCACCTTCTAAAAAGATTCGACCTCGAATCTTGCAAAACCTCAAATAACTAGCACCACAACAACCACACGGCACAAACCTCAACTTTAAGCACATAAGACATGCATTTCTCAATACAAGAACAAGTAGAGAACAAATTATTACCAAAAATCTGCGGATAGCGAGAGTGCATCTGTGCCTCGCGCTCCCATGTAGCCTCTGCCTCATTATGATTCTTCGATAAAACTTTGACGAACACAACATGATGACCTCGATGAACCTCTCTCTCAACTCGCTCGAGAACCGCCACAGGCTCCTCAACATAAGTTACATCTGGTTGGAGACCGAGACCATCATAGCTTAATACATGTTGCTGGTCGGCCATAATCTTTCGAAGCATCGATACGTGAAAGACATCATGAACACCAGACAATAACGGATGAAGGGCAACTTTGTAAGCAACATCACCAAACTTTTGCAATATTTCAAATGGACCAATGAATCTCGGGCTAAGCTTTCCCCTATTTCCGAACCTCATAACTCCTTTCATCGGAGCTATCTTCACGAAAACCATGTCACCAACTGCAAACTTCAATGGTCTTCTTCTCTTATCGGCATAGCTCTTTTGTCTACTTTGCGCGGACCTCATCCTATCTCAGATTTTATCAACAACTTCGACGGTTTGTTGAAGCAACTCAGGGCCTATCAACGCCCTCTCACCTACTTCATCCCACAAAATAGGGGACCTACACTGCTTGGCATCATATAATGCCTCCTATAGAGCCATACCAATCGATGCATGATAGCTATTATTGTAAGAGAACTCTGCCAAGGGTAGATGCTTATCCCATATACCTTGGAGGTCCTGGGCACAAGCCCTAAGCATATCTTCCAAAGTTTGGATAGTCCTCTCAGATTGACCATCAGTCTGGGATGGAAAGCAGTACTAAAATTAAACTTTGTCCCGAAAGCCTCCTGAAAATCCTTCTAGAAAGTGCTGGTAAACTTAGGATCCCTATTAGAGGCAATAGATAATGGAACCCCATGCAGCTTCACTATCTCGGAAACATATAACTCGGCTAGCCATGCAACATTGAAAGTCCTTTTAATCGGCAAGAAATGTGCAGACTTGGTGAGATGATCCACTATCACCCATATCGAGTCACAACCCTCTCGTGTCTTAAGTAAACCAACCACAAAATCCATGGAAATACGCTCCCACTTCTACTTTGGAACCATGAGCGGTTGAAGTAACCCAGATGGTCTCTGATGCTCAGCCTTCACTTGTTGACACTGGAGGCATTTCTCAACATACTCTGCTATGTCGCTTTTCAAATCTACCCATGAGTACGACCGCAAGTCTTGGTACATTTTTGTAGCACCAGGATGAATGGAATATGGAGAACTGTGAGCCTCTCTCATAATCTCAGTCTTGAGACCCACATCAGTGGGTACTAATATAGCCTTGCCCAATCTATGAGATGCATCCTCGGAAATAGCATAGTTTACCCTCGACGACCACAGACCGAAACATCGTAAGCTTAGGGTCCGTCAATTGAGCCCCTCGGATACGATCCAAAATCATAGGCTGGATAGAGATGGCGGATAGTCGACTACTTAAACTAGAGGTAACAATCTCCAACAAAAAATCCTCAATCTCCTTCATCAACAGCTTCGAGGAACACTAAAGGGCTGAAATTTAACTTCGGTGACTCAAAGCATCAGCTACAACATTAACCTTACCAGGATGATAGCTAACGGTTATATCACAATCCTTGACCAATTCTAACCACCTTCGCCGCCTCATATTCAACTCCCTCCGTGTGAAGATATATTTTAGGCTCTTATGATCGGTAAATATCTCACACTTAGCACCATATAAATAGTGACGCCAAATCTTGAATGCAAAAACCACTGCTGCTAACTCCAAATCGTGTGTGGGGTAATTTCGGTCATGTACCTTCAATTGCCTAGACGCATAGGTAATAACCTTGCCCTCTTGCATCAGTACACAACCCAAGCCCTTAATGCCGGCATCACTATAGATCACATAATCTTTACTTCCATCGGGCAATACCAAAATGGGTGCTGATGTCAGTCTATCCTTTAGTTCATGAAACTCTTCTCACATTCTGTTGACCAAACATACTTTACCCCTTTCCTAGTCAACTGTGCCAATGGTAAATTGATGCTTGAATAACCCTCAATAAACCGCCGGTAATAGCTAGTTAACCCAAGAAAAATCCGTATCTTGCCTACATTCATTGGAGTAGGCCAGCTGCGAATAGCCTCAATCTTACTGGGATCCACAATGACTCCCTCTCCAGATACAACATGTCCAAGGAAAGGTACCTGATCCAGCCAAAATTCACACTTATTGAACTTCGAATACAAGGACTTCTCCCTCAAATGCTGTAACACTGCTCTGAGATGATAATCATGTTCCCTCTCAGTTTTTTAAAAGACGAGAATGTCGTCAATGAACACGATGACGAACTTATCTAGAAAGTCTGAAAATACACGATTCATCAGATCCATAAACGCGGCAGGTGCGTTCGTCAAACCAAATGGCATCACCAAGAACTTATCTATCATATCTTACATGGAGGGTGGCTTGAGCAGGTTTTGTGACGGCTTTGGTGGTGCTGTGGGAACAGGTGTCATAGTTGGTGGTCTTGGTGGTAATTCGGGTGGGTTCAAGCTAGGTCCAGTACGGTATGATAAGAGAAGGTGTTGAGGGATATAGCTGTTTACCAGTTGGTTTCTCGGCCTCCATTTCCTTGATTCTTGCACGTAGTGTGCCTCTTCCAGTGGCATTGATTCCTCCGGCGCTTCGTCCACGACATTCTTCTTCCCCATCCTTATCTCTATAGCTTCAATCCTCCTACAGATCTGTTTTCAGGGAGTTTCCTCGATTGCTCTAACCTCCTTAGTAGCAACTGTTCTTCCTCGTCTTTTCTGCATAGAGTTCTCACTTAGGTTCTCGCACACTTCCCAAATCTTTCTTGGGGGTGCATCTAGCAGGTTTCCTTGACATGCTCCATCGATGGGTGTTTGCCTGATAGAGTCAATTCCCGTATAACAGTTGTTGACCTTGTCGAACAGCGCATAAGAATGCATAGGGCATATGTCAAATAGATCCTTGTATCTCTCCCACGCTTCATGGAAGGTTTCTCCGTAAAATTGGCTGATGTTTTGGATCTGGCTCTTCAATTCGAATGTCTTCTTCAATGGGAAGTATCTGAGCATAAACTTGTTGTAGACTTCGTCCCATGTAGTCAAACTGCCCGACTGTAGTGAGATAAGCCAGTTCTTCACCTTTTCCTTAAGGCAGATGGGGAAGATTCTCATCCTGAGTTGACACTCCGTGAGCCCGTTTAGTGGTATACTTCCAACAATTGCGTAGAATTCCCTCATAACATGCATCGGGTCTTCAGTTGCATTCTCGCAGAAGTGTGGTAGTTGGTTCAGATGAGTTCCTTTTAGATCATACTCCCTTGCAATCCTTTCCAGATAGATGCTTGAGGCATGCACTGTAAGCCTTGGCATAACATAGTCGCGCATGAGTCTGTCGTCTTCGTCCACCAGTTCCACCCTTGTGTCTACCCCCCCTTCTGTGGTTCTCATATAACCATAACATCTCCTCGGCTATCCTTAGCCTTTCTCGTTCCAGCTCTTCCCTCTCAGTTTGGATTTCCAGTCGAGCTCTAAGTAGTTGCTCTAGTTCAGAAGTTGTGACATTCCCGGATGGATTGTCGTTGCTAGTTCCTTCTCCACTCATGTTGCTAGATGATTCCATGATGATAGTAAATAGTCTTCTCCTTTCAAGCTTGTCTATGTCGTCTCTAAGCGGTGCCAATGGTGTTCTTGCACTTCTCCTACCTTGCATAAAAACCAACAGACAAACCCTGGCAGATACAAATATATAGTACTAGAATGAAAATAAATAGACATCTAGAACTACTTATTTTTTGAATTTTCTTGGTAAGGAAGTAAACTAATATGGGTAAGAAAATATTTTTTGGATTTTTTGAATAAGGAAGCAAACTAGTAAGGGAAAGAAATAAATAAGAATCTAAAAGTAAATATTTTTGGATTTTCTTGATGAAGAAATAAACTAATGCAGGAAGGAAAATATTTTTTAGATTTTTTGAATAACGAAGTAAACTAATGCAGGGAAGAAATAAACAAGAATCTAAAAGTAATTATTTTTGGATTTTTTGCCCTGGAGAAAGATTCTCACAGATGTTTGGATTTTTTTGGGTTTATGCTATACGAATTAAAAAGGCAGTACGTAAATGAAAAAGGTGAAATAAAGGTTTCAACTTATCTCAGTCGGTCGAAACTTGCTTGAGCGGTCAAGTGTCCCCGGCAGCAGCGCCAAATTTTGATGTGCACTCAGGAAACTCATTTCCTAGTTGTAGAACCTGTAATTCCCTAATACAATCAAGATTAAATTTATAAATTGGAAGCACTCAAATCCTATAGAAGAAAGTTGAATAACAATTGAAATACTTAGGATAGGAACAAGCAAATAACAATTGAAATTGAATGCAGAAAAGTAAACGGTTTTAATCACAGACAGAATAATCAGTTCGCAGTAAACCCTAAATCGCTTTGTTGTAAATCAATAATAGACAGGCGTAAAGGTTCCCCAACCTCCCTCTACTGTGCTACTCCCAACTTCCTAGTTATACTCCTACGCAGTTACCTCTAACGACAGCGGGGTGGCATACTGTGTTGCTGAGGCGCAGTCGGCACAAGTACCCCAACTCAATTCAATGAAACTACTGTATCACTCAATAGAAGCATCACACCATGAAGGATGTATAGAGTTGCATAACTACGATTTATGTCTAATAATTATTCCAATAACATATCCCGGTATGTAAAGAAGTAGCAAAAGCAGAGTTGCGGCGGTTCGCCTTTACAAAAGGAAATTAGCTACTCATAGTAATTCTAGAATAGTAATTGAAATCTAAGAACAAAGGAAGAAAAAGCTTAGTCTCTGATGATCTTGATGTCTCCGTGCTGATGCTCCTGATGTCTTCTCCTTCTTCTGGGTGCCTGACGGCCAGCGGGTGATGAGACGATAATTTAGAGTCTCATTTAGTCCTTTTTAGCGGTCTTTGTGAGTCTTCGTCTTTAGTTATATAGTGTTTTTTGTACGTTTTTATGCTTTGGTATTTTGGTTTTATTTTGTAGGAATTAGTGATTTTGAGCCAAAGATGAAGAAAGGAGATCGACTAGGCTCGCCGCGGTGAGATTTTACGAAATTGGTACTGGAATTGCTGAAGAGGCTCGCCGGGCGAGAAAATTACTTCGCTGCAGCGAGATTTGACGAGAGCTCCAATAAATCCATCTGGAGGAGCTCGCCGCGGCGAAGGAATTGGCCCGCTGCGGCGAGATTTTGCGAATGAATCCCCTGTTTTGAAGATCGAAGCTCACCGCGGTGAGATTACGCGATGAAAATATATATTTCGATAAAGAAGACTCATCGCGACGAGGAATCTGGCCTGCCGTGGCGAGATTCGCAGATTAGATTTTTTGATTCCTTATTATTTTGGGAATTAGGCCAATTACTCTCATACTTTTCTTTTAATCTAGTTCTTAGAAAAGTATCCATATTCATACTTTGACATTGAGACATTATTGGAGCTTGGTTTTCATCATTGTTGAAGGATTTATATTGAATTCCTGGTAACATTTGATAATTCTCTATCGTTTATCTTTTCGATTCTTTTTGTTATTGTTTATCGAATTGTATGAGCTTGCCTGCGATTATCAACATGTCTGTGTTTATCATATGAAATACTTTGAAGTCTTTGATCTTTGCTTCTACTATCAGTAGCTAAACCACTCCGAACACGGTAGTTAGGTGACGGTTTTGCATATTCGCTTCTAGGATTAGGATTCGTTCATATAGGTTCGTCTAGTTTAAAATCTTCATAAAAATTATCAATCGAATTCTCTAGTTCAAGATTTTCTAAATCATTTTCGGTTAATGATCGTGGATTAACGACCCATGATTACTCTAGTTCAAAACATTCAAATGATGATTGATTGAGGTTGGATTGATCGATTTATGTACACCGACCGTGTGACAAGTATGAACGATTTCCCTAAAATGAATTAGCATTACTCGATCATAACTGTTGTGTTCTCTCTATCTCATTGATTTTTAACTTTAACATTGCTTTATCTGATTTCTAGTTTAGGAAGCATTCAAAATTCAAATCATTCATTTGTTTACACAAGTAACTGTTTGCTCTCAACTCGTTGTGGTAGCTTTATTGGTTCCTTAGCGAACGATTCCGTGGTTAGCATTGTCTGTTTACAACAACTGCTTTCTACTTGTTTTCTAAGTAGTAATTTGAGCGCATCAGCGGGTTGGGTTTCACTTCCCCGAGGACTGGTTCTCTCCCTGGGAGAGCTGACTGTTTCTCTCTCTAGGAGAATTTCCTTGTGAGCTGTGTGAAATCTGAGACCCCTGAGGTCTTATTTATTGGTGAAATTTTGACCTCCAAACTGCCATTCTTCCATAAGGAAGTTTTAGGAAGGTGGACCTCAGACTGACGGGCTAATAGAACAGCCCAGGAAGAAAACTGCAAGGTGACTGCAGCCACTAGGGGACCACTGTCACTCTCAATGCAGTCGCCAGAGGGGCGCCATCTTCGATTTCTTCTGCTTATGTCTGCAATTCTTCGTTCTTCAATTTCGGGCTTCGTAACTCTGTTTCCTTTAAAAGTGGTCTTCTACAAAGTTGATCCACTTTCAATTATCTTCGGATCGGTTGGTCGCATAACATGTTTTGACTCCTCGAACTCCGTGCAACAGCTGATTCGGCGTATTTGCTTCCATCTCTCGATTTGGCACAATTATGCCATTTTGGTGCCAGAAATCGTGTAAATCCTCAAAACCGCAATCATGACCTACATAAGACATGCAAAGTTGGTAAATGACCATAAAACAACATAAATACTTCATCTAGGGCCAAAAAAGAGGGTCTAAAAGTATAATATGTGCAGGAGCGCATGGATTACTCGTATTGCTATGTGTGTGGAATGGACGGTCATGTTGCAGCAAATCGTGCAGATAGGTACCCGCTCTGTCATTTTCGACAGGATTCTGGAGAGACACTCGATAGAGCATGGTTTAGATTTAAGGAGTTGGAACAGAGGCATAATAACCATGGTCGATAGAGCCACGGGAGGAACGATTATGACTTTGACTCCACATAAACTTGAGGGGACAAACAACTGTCTGACTACTGAAGTCACAACTTCTGAAATCAGCAGACTAGCAACTCAGTTGCTAGCTATTTATGACCAAAAAGATGCTGATGCGCTGGCAGAAGATGAGACCACTACCACCACTACCACTGTAACTGAAGAAGAAGTCCTGTTTCAGTTGAAGGAGTTTGTGAGAGTTTAGACGATCAGTTAGTCATGGAGGAGGAGACATCCACCGATCTGACCGACGAGGAGACTGAATTACCCGTTTCCGAGTATTTGGAGATGGAGCAGACACCTGATACCACCCAGATGAAACCATCGCATTCACTTTCTGTTCCCCCACCTCACACATGAGACTGTCCAGGGAGTTTCGACCCCCTTTGTCGTTTTTACTGTCACCCTGATTCCCTTAATTTTAGTTTGCAGGGAATCCTCGAAAATAGGAGGAGAGGAGCTAAGGATGGCTCCTAAATTCTGAGCTTGGTGGGAAGGATGCAAGGGATTCGTTCTCGTTCGATAATGTAGTAGCAGCCACACGTTTTAGGGAAGTACATTTTTAGCTTTCTTTCTTTCTAGCCTATTCGTTGGGGACCAGTTCTAGTCTAGGTTTTGGGAGGGAGGTAGCTTTCATGTACTTATCCTTATATGTGTATGTCGTGTCTTGCCTTCTTTTTCCCGTTTGTGTGATTTTATGTTGTGTCTAAGTTTGATTCCCAAGTCGAGCGTCTATTGCATGAGTTAAACATGTTTAATGCTTGTGTGTTGATTGATCTTTGACTAGTAGTAGTTGGCATGATTTAAATTATTTAAGTTCGTTTCACTTGTAAATAGAAAGTCTGTTCTAATTTTGTAGTCCAATAAGCCTGTGAGTTTTTAGGAAGTGCAAACTCTCTTGTTTGTGCCTTATCATGCTCATCTGTACTCTATGTAAGTTAAGCATGACGAACGACATGTTTTTCATTCCTTATTTGCTTAACCCAAACACGTTCCGGAGGACGTTTCTGTGCGCCATGTATGCTTAAACGACTGTGATTTGGCTTTTGTTCTGTCAAAAAAATATTATAATAAGTCTTGGAGTGTATCTATGGCACTTGTGCCACCTTTAGTCGTGTTGGGCACGTTTCAAATACTCACTACACACCGGCGTGGTCCTAAAAAGCCATATGTCTGTGACGGTTGATGGCGTGTATACCAAACCAGCAAGCACAAAAGTGCGGACTTTCGGTAAAATAGACACTACCAAAACAAAGAGACAAAATAAGCATATGGGTCACAACGACTGCAAAAAATGAGTATTCAAAAAAGTATAAAAAATAAAAAAATTTGAAAAATGAGAGAATGATTGCCATTTACAAGTCTAAAGCCGTTGTAGAGTGTTGATTAAAAGTCCCTTCTGACTTAACTAATAGAGTACTTTGCATGAGTTATTTGAGGCATGTTGGTGACATGAGTCACCTTCCTTCTCTTTTTGATTGCTTGAGTGATTACCTTTACCGAACACTTCCAGGAGAGTGAGAGATAGTTGCATAGGATCCACCATGAGGGATTACCGGGTTAGACTTAAGTTCTATTTACTCGGGAAACTAACTTCTCGGATTTTTACTTGTTCTTCTGAAAACGTTAGTTTGATTTCAAACCTCTTGCATCTTTGGGGTTTAATACTTGCAATCGTAGACTCGGTAGCTTGGGAGATAGACTTTATCTGTGTGCCTATGTGTTCTTTGTTTTTTCTAGTTTTTTGGAGAGTTTGTTCCTTAAGGACAAGCAAGGGTTCAGTTTGGGGAGTTTGATGAGTCGATTTTCCATCGTCTCATTCGGTCTTTTTTACCGTCTTATTGGAAAACTCAAGTATAGTTTTTATGTATTTTGTTACGTTTTCGTGTTTTGTGTGTTTTGTAGATATTTGGTTAAACCACGTGATTTGCAAGAAAAAAAGGTGCATTTTGATATGCTCAAATTACTACTTAGGAAAACAAGTAGGAAGCAGTTGATGTAAATAGACAATGCTAACCACGAGATCATTCGCTAAGGAATCAATTAGGCTATCGCAACGATTGAAAACAAACAGTTACTTGCAAAACAATGTTGATTTGTTTGGATTGAGTACTTCTAATAACTAGAAAATAGAAAATGCAATGTAATTGATTTGAATGAATGAGGTAGGAAGAACACAGTAGTTGCGATCAAGCAATGCTAATTCGCTCTAGGATACGTTCATACTCTCACACGGTCGGTGTACATAAAACTATCAATTCAACCATTACCAAACGAGTTTGAAGATATTTGAACTAGAGTTATCGTGGGTCGTCAATCCACGATCCTTAAAAAAAACGTTTAAGAGAATCTTTGAACGAGAGTATTAAATTGAGAGGTTCTTATGAAGATATTTAAACGAGCCTAACTATATGAACGATTTCAAACCTAAGAAGTGAATACGCAAAGCTACCACACAACTACCATGTCCGGAGTGATTTAGCTACTCATAATCGAAGCAAGGATGAAAGAATACAAGATATTGCTCATGATTAACACAAACAAAATGATAATCACATGCAAGCTCAAACAATTCGAGAAGTAGAGTAAGAACAAATTGAATAAGATAGAACAATAGAGATTTACTACAGAAATCGGGGATTCAATATCAATCCTTCGATGAATAAGCAAAAATCATGCTCCAAATTGTTATCAATGTCAAAGTATGAATATCGAGCTTTTATCCTTTGAACTAGGTTAAAAGAAGTATCCAGAAAGAACCCTAATTCTAAGCTAATAAGGAAAATCAAAACGCTGGATTCCGACGCTCGCTGCGGCGGACAAAACTCTCGCCACGGCGAGCCATGCTAAGCAACTTGTCCTCATTTAGCTCAACAGACATTGATTCCTACAAAATGTAAATAAAACACCAAAGCGTAAAAACGAACTAAAAAGACTATAAAACTAAAGACAAAGACTCACAATGACCGCTAAAAAGGACCAAATGAGACTCTAAATTATAGTCTCATCGAACTCCCCAAACCGAACCTTTGCTCGTCCTCGAGCAAACAAACAAACTTAGACAAAACTAGACTCGAAAAAAAAAAACAAACAGGAAGCACATAAAAGAGTTGAACTCCTAAGTGACCTAGTCTACCATTGTAAACATTAAATTCACAAGATGCAAAGGTTTTGCACTCAACTAACCTTGGCAGAATAGTGCACAGAAAATCAAACAAGAAAGTTTCTCAAGTAAATAGCACTTAAGTCTAACTCGCTAATCCCTCACAAGAGGATCCTATGTAACTCTCTCTCTCACTCTGGAAGTGTCCAGTGGGTTAATCACTCAAGAAATATCAAGAGAAAGGAAGGTGACTTTCGTCACAAAAGTGCCTCAAATAACTCATGCAATGTACTCAATCAGTTAAGTCATAAGGGACTTTTTTCTAGCACATAGCAGCTTGCCAGAACATACAAATAAACTTCCATATCACCACATTCTTGCATACTATGAATTATATGCTAATCAATTGGCCACAATGGACTCTTTTAGTCTCACTTTTTTAGTAGTGTCTGTTTTACCGAAGTCCGCACTTTTGTGCGTGTCAGTTTGGTATACGTGCCATCAACCCTCACGGTCATATGGCTTTTTAGGACCACGCCGGTATATAGGTAGTATTTGAAACACGCCCAACACGACTACGGTGATGACGAGCACCACAGATACACTCCGAGACATATCAAATAATCAGGGGAAGCAATACAAATTACAAGTATAAATTAAACATATCAGCACAGCAGAATTCTTCTCCCCAAACCGGGTCTTTGTAATGGATTGGCTTCGATAAAATAGATCATGAAGAGAATTCCATTATTCATACTTAACTTACACAGAGTACACATGAGCATGATGAGGCGCAAACAAGGGAGTTTGCACTTCCCAAATAAATCACACAGGTGCCGGTACAATATTTTTTCATCGGCTAAAGGTTTCGCACCGGCTTTTTGGACCAAAGAGCTACACAGACTTGCTATTTACAAGAAAAATAGACTTATAGGATTTTAAATCCACTACGCGACTTTTAGTCAAATATAATGCAAAACATAAGCAGCTAGCAAATTTAAAAATCACAATAGATGCTCGACTTGGGAGAACAACTCAGACTCACCATAAAAATTAGAAAATGGGCAAAAAGACTCTATTTAAAAAAAACTAGGCTCGCCGTGGCAGGCGAAAAGTCTCGTCGTGGTGAGTTTTTATGAGACAAAAAAAAATTCTGGGGAAAGGGTCTCGCCGCGGCGGAGCAAAAGGCTCACCGCGGCGAGATTTTAAGAAATTAAATCCCGTCCTCTCGATTTAACTCGCCACGGCGAGGGCGAAATTTCGAAATTATTTCTCTTTGACTCTAATGCGACGTCACCTCACGAGATCAAAATTCCAGGCCTCGGCTAGAATTTCACGAGTTTCCTCGTGTGAGTACAAAGGTTACGCTCCCACAAACACATAAATAACAACGTAAAAGCTAAGACACAAACAAACACAAAACACATGAAATCCCTCCCCAAACCTAAACTTTAGCTCATCCTCAAGTTTCAAATTTAAGCAAGCGAAGGAATAGAAAAGAAAAAATACAAAATAAATAAAGGAAAACTTACCCCCGGGGTTGCCTCCCGGGAAGCACCTTTTATTATAGTCGTTGGCCTGACTTTTTGCGAATGCTGCTATCCATTATCAAACGGGAACGAATCCCTTCCATCCTTTCCGGTATTCTCAGCATTCTATGAGCCATCCTTAGCTCCTAGTTCTCTAACAATTCCATGATTCCATGCAAACTAAAATTAAACAAATCAGAAAATTTAAAAACTAAAAAATAACTATGGGAAACAGAGGGAAAATAAATCGAGAAATTGGGTCGAAACTCCCTGGGCAATCCAATGTATGTGATGAAACCAATACGTGCGAATCACAAGCAGGTAATGGAGTAGAATGTATTTCATCTTGTTCTGTTGGGGCAGATTAGAAAGTTAGCTCAGCAAGGCGGTTTATCCTCTCACGCTCGATGTTCTCATGCCACATCATCGTCTCTTTATAAATACAAACCTGCGCATTGATAAACTTAAAGAATTTTCCAAGTTCGAACTCATCTATGGGTTGTCTCACAGCTTCATCTAACATCATTCTACTACTCTCGGTTAATCGGCAATAGAAACATCCTATCCATTCCTTATCCTCCAATCCAGCATATATGCACTCTTCTTGCAGCTCTAGAAACCGAAACCATGCTTCGTCAAATCTTTCTCCACAAAATTGTCGAAAGTCATAAGCACTTCCTCTCTGTCATGGAGTCTGTTTCGCTCGATAAGCCATTCTCCATAGGTTTTTTATTTTACGATTGGGGATTCGTATGGCTTCTCGGTTGTCATAAGTTCCTCCACACACAAAGACAGGAAACCACGAGTAGTTTAGACAAAAAACAAACAAAAAACTAGATAAACAAATAAAAACTATAAACAAACAAAAAATCACACTCAAAACGCTACAGTAGGAAATAATTCCCCGGCAGCAGCGCCAAATTTGATATGCTCAAATTACTACTTAGGAAAAGCAGTTGTTGTAAATAGACAATGCTAACCACGAGATCGTTCGCTAAGGAATCAATAAGGCTATCGCAACGATTGAAAACAAATAGTTACTTGCGAAACAATGTTGATTTGTTTGGATTGAGTACTTCTAATAACTAGAAAACAGAAAATGCAATGTAATTGATTTGAATGAATGAGGTAGGAAGAACACAGTAGTTACGATCAAGCAATGCTAATTCGCTATAGGGATACGTTCATACTGTCACACGGTCGGTGTACTGAAAACTATCAATTCAACCTTTACCAAACGAGTTTGAAGATATTTAAACTAGAGTAATCGTGGGTCGTCAATCCACGATCCTTAACCAAAACATTTTAGAGAATCTTTGAACGAGAGTATTGAATTCAAGGGTTTTTACGAAGATCTTCGAACGAGCCTAACCTATATGAACGATTTCAAACCCTAGAAGCGAATACGCAGAGCTATCTGATGTGCTCAAATTACTACTTAGGAAAACAAGTAGGAAGCAGTCGTTGTAAACAGACAATGCTAACCACGAGATGGTTCGCTAAGGAATCAATTAGACTACCACACGGTTTGAAAGCAAACAATTACTTGTAGAAACAGTTTGATTTGTTTGAAAATTAGAACTTCTATTAACTAGAAAACAGAAAATGCAATGTAATTGATTTGAATGAATGAGGTAGGAAGAACACGGTAGTTGCGATCAAACTATGCCAATTCGCTCTAGGGATACGTTCATGCTATCACACGGTTGGTGTACAGAAAACTATCAATTCAACCTTTACCAAACGAGTTTGAAGATATTTGAACTAAAGTAATCGTGGGTCGTCAATCCACAATCCTTAACCAAAACGTTTTAGAGAATCTTTGAATGAGAGTATTGAATTGAAGGGTTTTTACGAAGATCTTTGAACGAGCCTAACCTATATGAACGATTTCAAACCCTAGAAGCGAATATGCAAAGCTATCACGCAACTACCATGTCTAGAGTGATTTAGCTACTCATAATCAAAGCAAGGATGAAAAAATACAAGATATTGCTCATGATTAACACAAACAGAATGATAATCGCATGCAAGCTTAAACAATCTGAGAAACAGAGTAAGAACGAATTTAATGAGATAAAACAATAGAGATTTACCATAGTAACCAGGGATTTGATATCAATCCTTCGATGAATAATCAAAATCAAGCTCCAAATCGTCTATCAATGTCAAAGTATGAATATGGAGCTTTTTTCTATGAACTAGGTTAAAAGAAGTATGAAAGAAAGAAAACCAAATTCTAAGCTACTGCCATGTCCGGAGTGATTTAGCTACTCATAATCGAAGCAAGGATGAAAGAATACAAGATATTGCTCATGATTAACACAAACAGAATGATAATTGCATGCAAGCTCAAACAATTCGAGAAACAAAGTAAGAACGAATTGAATAAGATAAAACAATAGAGATTTACCACAGTAATCAGGGATTCGATATAAATCCTTCGATGAATAAGCAAAAATCAAGCTCCAAATTGTTATCAATGTCAAAGTATGAATATCGAGCTTTTTTCCTTTGAACTAGGTTAAAAGAAGTATCCAGAAAGAACCCTAATTCTAAGCTGATAAGGAAAATAAAAATGCTGGATTCCGACGCTCGCCGCCGTGAGCCATGCTAAGCAGCTTGTCCTCATTTAGCTCAAAAGACATTGATTCCTACAAAATGTAAATAAAACACCAAAGCGTAAAAACGAACTAAAAAGACTATAAAACTAAAGACAAAGACTCACAAAGACCGCTAAAAAAGACCAAATGAGACTCTAAATTAAAGTCTCATCACATTTTATATGCATTCACAGGAGTACGGAGTTTCATTGCCTCAAACGGATGCTAGAAACTGAGCTGGATGACCGAAAATACCAAAATTGAAGTCAAGTTGCGGATCGGGGACCACCAGCGTACTAGGTACAACCTGGCGCACGCCAGGTCCCTTGAACACTGTAAAAGAGGAAAATCACTAAGTATATTAATCTAACAAATCTTGTATAGGATGTTGGTCTCTGAATGTAATTTTTATATTTTTTAAGAAGACCAAGAAGAAGGCATCCATCAGAAGAGCTCAACAAATTTGAAGATTTGAAGACTGCACAAGATTGCTGAAGACGAAGGTCATCAGATACCTATATCCAGATATCTTGAAGAAACAAGTGTTTTTCAATAAACAAGTTTTGCAAAATATATCTGAGAACATAAGGTTTCTGAACGAGGAAAAGTACCCACAAAAATCCACACTCAGATTACTTGGATAACTCTATGTTTCTGGGAAACAATGTTTCAACAGGTATCTGGAGATGTGAAGGTCTCTGGAAAGGGACATGCAATGCTTCAGAAAGCGTGCATAGTTCCGTTGGCACTGCAGGACAAAAATAGTACCATACAATAAATGCGTAGACAGAGACATCTGAACAAAAGAGGAATTCTCTAAAAAGAGACATGGTCTTCTGCAGTACTATTTTCAGATATCAATAGTTTGAATTTGAATTGAGCCTAATGGATACTATTCAAACGGCTTCAAATTTAACTATAAATATCACCACCTAGAATGCAAGCATACAAGCCTTCAGCCTACTTACTCTCTAGCTTACAGTTGCGACTAAGCTCATGAATTCTAAGTAGCACGAAATTTCTAAGTGTCCTGATCCTTAACAAGCCTTGCTATATGTGAAGGAGCTGAATCAAAAGATCAAGTATCTGAGTTTCATCCTCCAGAACATTTAACATAGACTTGGGTCAGTAAAGAACATATCACCACACATTGTGAAGTGTGATAAGTGACTCTTGTTCAAAAAGGTAGTATTACATAACTATAGAAGTTATTAATCTACCAATCTAACAAACTCTCCTTAACCAACACCTTAAACGGCGTGGAGTACAGGAAGTACTTAGTTTGCGAAACTAAGGAATAACTCCAAGGTTACTGAGCACAGGAGGTACTTAGTTTGGGAAACTAAGGAACAGCTCAAAGTTTTCTGAGTATAGGAAGTACTTGGCTGGGAGCCGGGGAATAACTCAGGGGGAACACTTGGTTGGGAACCTAGTGTATTTAGGAATCGAGAGAAGATATTTGTAAAGTGAACTCAATTATCTGTCTTAGTGGATTCTAGGTCTGAGAAAGATCACAGTGGATTAGTTGAAGGATTACGCCACCTTCAGATACCACTATAAAAGACGTGTTATTTACTTTCAGCAATTTACTGATCGTTCTCTTTATCCTGCTAAGTATTTATACAATTATATCTTGCTGAGCACGTGCACTTATCACAAAAAGTCTTCCGCTCTCTGAAATTAAGTGTCAGATATCTTCACAGATATCTGAGAAATTGTGTTTATCGACAAATGCTGTAAAAGACTATTCCCCCCCCCCCCCTCTAGTCTTTTCCTTTGCCGTTATCTAGACCAACAAGTTTTATCAGAGCAGGAGGTTCCTAAGCCTTCTGCACTGAACATACATCCCAGATAAGTGCCCACTAACTGCTTTTCACCTTCACTTGATTTGTTTGTAAGTGTGATTGCTGGAGGATGTCTTTAAGTGACGCTCCAATTCTCAAGCCAGAGAACTATGAGAAAATGAAGAACAACATGATGCTCCACCTAGAAGCTATCAGTGATGAAATGATCGACGTGATAAAGAATGGTCCCATAGTCATTCAACAACTTTAGCAGGTCATAGAGGTTTCTAATGGTAGAGACAGAGAATCAAGTGGTGGTTCCTCACAGACAGATGCGTCAACCAGTGGAAGACCTACTGCTCAAGTTTTTTATGAGCCAAAGCCCAGAGAGCTCTGGACATTTGAAGATGCCAAGAGAAATCGACAGGATGGTCAGTCTCGTAATATCATCATACGTTCCACTCCAGAGCACATACAGTGTAAACTGTACAGTGCAAAAACGGCAAATGTGGCCTGGCAACGGATTGAAGAAATCTGTGCCGGCACTGAGAAAACAAAGGAAAATAAGTTCGAAGTTTTGAAGCTCAAATTCCAAAACTTTAAACAAGGTCCCACAGAGACTCTTGAAGAACTAGATTTCCGGTTTACAACACTGATGAGTGAAATGGATGCACTTGGTGAAAGTGAGAGATACTCTAACTCTGAAAAGGTTAAGACTATCATGAGAAGATTGAATCAAAACTGGGAACATACTCAGTACTTTTATTTCAACCAAGGAATGCCAAATATCACTCCAGTAGAACTCTTTTCTCACTTAGCTACTGTCAACTATGAAACTACTCAGAGAGAACAAATGATTGCTGAGAAAGTTCACAATGTTGCTTTAGTAACACAAGGTACTTCTGAAAAGAAGGATACCAAATAAATGACTGAGGAAGATGCTCTTGCTGTGAAGCAAAGGAGAAAATATGTCAGTCGGTAGATTGAGAAAAGAAAAGCCAACGAGAAGCTGAAAAAGCATCTAGGCTCGAACTATCGCTAGTACAAAAATATGCAGCTGTCAAGCTCGCTGAACAAGCCGTCTCAGCAAGCATCTAGTACAACGATATCTGTTTCTATTGTCAGAAACCTGGTCATTTTAAAAGAGACTGCCCTGTTTTCAATAAGCTAAAGACAGGTGACAAGAAAGATAGAAGAAACTGAAGAGAGGTCAGAGAGCTATGCTCACTGAAAAATAAAAAAGATTCAAATCCAACTGGATGCTCTTGATATTGAGTCAAAATCTAAGGAAGAAGACTCAGTCAACTCCAAACTACCTTCGCCAGAATTATGTGGCATCACTCATGAATTGATTGACTTTGGTGAAAAGAAAAGGAAATTATGTGGGGTTGTTGAAGAGATCTATTCAGATTGCTCCAATAATGAGCCTTGCCTAATGGTTGACAAGGTAACCAACATTTCTCAATTCATAGACTATGAGAGTGATGAGGAAGAAATCAGAGATTTAGAATATCTCAGAAGAGAACTTGATCTCTACAAAACAGAATTTCAAATGGTCCGAGCTAGAGCCGAAATTTTTGAAGAAGAAAATAATTCTCTTGAAAAGGAAAATTCACAATTATTGAATATATCTTAGAAAAAGGATGCCGAAAATGCATTTCTCAAAGCACAGATATCTGAGACGGAGAAGTCACATAGAAAGGCAATGGAAATACTCCAAAAGGAATATAAAGATCTGTTAGGAATATCTGTTTAGATTTTGATCAGCAACCTAATGACTTATCTTAGCTCAGAAAGGTTATTAGTACTCTTGGTTCACATGAACACTGTAAAAGAGGAAACTCACTAAGTATGATAGTCTAGCAAATCTTGTATAGGATGTTAGGTCTCTGAATGTAATTTTTATTTTCTGAAGAAGACCAAGAAGAAGGCATCCAGCAGGAAAAGTTCAACGGATTTGAAGATTTGAAGACTGCACAAGATTGCTGAAGACAAAGGTTTTTCAGATACCTATGTCCAGATATCTTGAAGAAACAAGTGTTTCGAAACACAAGTGTTGCAAAAAGATATCTGAAAATAAAAGGTTTCTGAGACGAGGAAAGTGCCCACAGATATCTACACTCAGATACCTTGGATGTAAATTATGTTTCTGAAAAGAAATATATTATAACATGTTGTTTCAACAAGTGGTATCTGAAGTTGAGATAATTTCTGAAAAGAACGTGCAAAGCTTCAGAGAACTCTGATAGTAAAAGATCTCTGATACAATGCATAGTTCCGTTGGCACTACAGGACAAAGTATAGTACAATGCATTAAATGCACGGACAAAAATGTCTGACAAAAATGGTAGCTTCTGAAAAAGAAGACAAACTTGCTACAGTACTATACTTAGATATCAATAGTTTGAATTTAATTTAAGCCTAACGGATACTATTCAAATGGCACTCAAATTCATCTATAAATATCAACACTTAGACTGCTTGAGAACACACACTGAACACCTTAGATCACTGAACTTATATTGAATACTCACACAAGTTCTCTCAAGCTTACTACTTACCTTCAAGCTTTCTGTTGCGACCAAAGCTCTTGATTCTAAGTAGCACAAAAGTTCTAAGTGTCCTTATCCTTAACAAGCATTGTTATTTGTGAAAGAGTTGAACTAAGATTTCATATCTGAGTTTCATTCTCTTGGACACTTATCATAGACTTGGGTCAGTAAAGAACAAGATACCATACATTGCAAAGTGTATTAAGTATACTTGATTCAAGGAGCAATCTGAATAACTGAACAAGTTATTAAAGAAGCTCACCTGACAATTTACCTTAACCAACACCTTAATCGGCGTGGAGTACAGGAAGTACTTAGTTTGGGAAACTAAGGAATAACTCCAAGGTTATTGAGCACATGAAGTACTTAGTTTGGGAAACTAAGGAATAGCTCAAAAGATTTCTGAGTACATGAAGTACTTGCATGTGAAAGCCGGGGAATAACTCAGGGGGAACACTTGGTTGGGAACCTAGTGTATTTAGGAATCAAGAGAAGATATTTGTAAGGATACATCATTTATCTGTCTTAGTGGATTCTAGGTCTGAGAAAGGCCGAAGTGGATTAGTTGAAGGATTACGCCACCTTCAAATACCACTATAAAAAAGACTTGTGTTATTTACTTTCTGTAGTTTATTACTTGCTTTACTTATCATGCAAAGTACTTACACTTATCTTGCTGAGCACGTGCACTTATCACAAAAAAGTCTTCCGCTCTCTGAAATTAAGTATCAGATATCTTCACAGATATCTGAGAAACTGTGTTTATCGACAAAAGTTTTAAAAGACTATTCACCCCCCCCCCCCCCTCTAGTCTTTTACTTTGCCGTTATCTGGACCAACAGGTGGTATCAGAGGAGGATGTTCGCAAGCCTTCTGCACTAAACCTAGATCCCAGATAAGTTCCCACTAACTGCTTTTCACCTACACTTGATTTGTTTGTTTAGTGTGTTTGCTGCAGGATGTCTTTAAGTGACGCCCCAATTCTCAAGCCAGAGAATTATGAAAAATTGAAGAACAACATGATGCTCCACCTAGAAGCCATTAGTGACGAAATGATCGAAGTAATAAAGAATGGCCCAATATTCATTCAACAACTCAAGCAAGTCATAGAGGTTTCTAATGGTAGAGACAGAGAACAAAGCGATGGGTCTTCACAGACAGATGCGTCAACCAGTGGGATGGTCAGGCTCGTAATATCATCATACGTTCTACTCCAGAGCACATACAGTGTAAACTGTGGGGTGCAAAAACTGCGAAAGTGGCCTGGCAACTGATTGAAGAAATCTGTGCCGGCACTGAGAAAACAAAGGAAAATAAGTTCGAAGTTTTGAAGCTCAAATTCCTAAACTTTAAACAAGGTCCCACAGACACTCTTGAAGAACTAGATTTCCGGTTTACAACACTTATGAGTGACATGGCTGCACTTGGTGAGAGTAATAGATATACCCAGTCAGAAAAGATTAAGACTATTGTGAGAAGTCTAAATCATAACTGGGAACACACAAAGTTTTTCTACTTTAACCATGGAATGCCAGATATCACTCCTGTGGAACTTTTCTCTCACGTTACCACTGTTGACTATGAGACAACTCAAAGAGAACAAACAACCGAGAAGTTGCAGAATGTTGCTCTAGTTGCTCAAGGAACTTCTGAAAAGAAGAAAGGCAAGGAGGTGACTGAGGATGCTCGTGCTGTAAAGTAAATGGGAAAATATGTCAGTCGAGAAATTGAGAGAAGAAAAGCCAAAGAGAAGCTGAAAAAGCATCTCGGCTCAAACTATCACCAGTTCAAAAATATGCAAAGCTCGTTGAACAAGCCGGCTCAGAAAGCATCAAGTACTGAGGAAGCAGAAATCGGAAACGATATGTGTTTCTATTGTCAGAAACCTGGTTATTTCAAGAAGGATTGCCCTTCCTTCAACAAACTAAAGACAGGTGACAAGAAAGACAGAAGAATCTTCAAAAGAAGTCAGAGAGCTATCCTCACTGAAGAAAGGAAAAAGATTCAAATCCAACTGGATGCTCTAGATATTGAGTCTGATTCTGAGGATGAGGATTCAGATGATTCCACACTGCCTTCCCCATAAATGTGCGGTGTCTCTCATGAAGTAATTGACTTTGGTCAAAAGAAGAAAGAAGTCTGTGGAATGGCTGAAGAAATCTTTCCAGATATCTCCAACATTGAACCTTGTCTAATGGATGATGAGGTAACACATACTTCCTGTTATACTTATGAAAGTGATGAAGAAGGAATCAAAGATCTGGAAAATCTCAGAAGAGAACTTCATCTCTACGAAAGAGAATTTCTAATGGTCTGAGCTAGAGCCGAAAACCTTGAAGAAGAAAAGAATTCTCTTGTAAAGGAAAATTCTCAAATAATCAAGATAACTGAGAAAAAGGATGTTGAAAATGCATTTCTCAAGGCTAAGATATCTGAGACCGAAAAGTCACATAAAGAAGGAATGGCCAATCTTCAAAAGAAATGTGAAGATCTTCTTTCTGAGAATAAGGAACTCAAAAAGAAAGAACTATCTTTTCAATCTTATGCCAAAGCTAGTGACACTCTTACTGAAGTACAATCCTATTTAAGAGATCCTTCAGAAAAGAGAGGACTTGGGCTGGACACACACACAGATAGTTCCAACACTTTGAATAAGAGTAATGAAGGACGAACATTTGTCAGTACTCAGCAAGGTGATTCCCAAACAATCTACAGTATCGATCAGAAAGCTAAGATTGTTGACAAAGGAAAGGCAGTTGCGACCAAGCCTTTGTGGAAAAAACAAGTCCAAAGGAAAACTATTGGGAATGTCTCTGGAAAGAAACATAACACTGAAAAGTGTAATCACCCACAGTGCTATGTCTCTCAAAAAGGGAAAATTGCAGGATCTGACAAATTCTCTTATGTCACGTTTTCTGGAAAGAAAATAGATTATCCAGAGACTAGCAAAGCTGCTGAGAAGAGATCTCAGATAGCACCAGGTGCTCGGAATTGTATTGGCTATAAAGCCGTCGGGAAACAACTTGCTCGTGAGTACAAACAAGAGCAAGAACGATGGTTAAAGGCTAGAATTGCTCACAGCAATTATCAGAAGTGGAAGATGAATCAAGCCACTGAAAATCTGAATGCCAGGGCTAGAAGAAATCTGGCTAGGAAAGCTATGTTTGCTGAGAAGCAGACTCAGAAACCTGACAGGTATCTGAAAGCACCAAATGGAGCACCAAGGAACACACCAAGGAAGAAAATAGTTCTTAATAACAATGATACTAATCATTTAACTAGAATTCCTCCTTATGTTTCTGTTAGACAAAAGAATGTTCCTAAGAAATTCATTCGAAAATGGATTCCTACTGGAAGATTCTTTAGTCCAGATGGTTCCATTGTTGGTATGAGAACCTAATCTTCTATTTCCTGTTTTGTGCAGAACACTCTAAAGACTAATTCAAAGTGGCATTTTGATAGTGGATGTGGGAAGCACATGACATGAGACAAAGCAAATCTGATTGACTACAAAAAGTGCATTGATGGACCAATTATCAGGTTTGCTGGAGGAGATGAAATTCCAACCATAGGTTTTGGCAATTTGAAGTTTGGAGCCCTTACAATCTCTGAAGTACTTCATATAAAGGGATTGAAATATAATCTCCTAAGCATGAGTCAATTAGTAGACAAAGGGTACACTATCAAGATCAAGTCAAAACTATGTAAAGTGATTGACAATGAGTCAAAGCAGACAGTCTTGGTTGCAAGGCGTAAAGGAAATCTTTATGTTGCTGATTGGGCATCCGCCACAACCGAAGAATGTCTCATGGTGAGTCAATCTGGCCACACTGAAGAAAATTGGTTATGGCATAAAAGAGTGAGTCACTTGAATTTCAAAACTCTGAATAAGCTAGCCAAGAAAGAGTTGGTGGTTGGTTTACCCAAAATGGCATATAGAAAAGAAGGTGTATGCTCAGCTTGCCAAATGGGAAAACAATCCAAAACATCTTTCAAATCTAAAACTAGACATTCCAGTGAAAGGCCACTACAACTGTTACATATGGATCTGTTTGAATCCTCAGTAACTAGTTATGCAGGAAAGAAGTATGGTCTGGTTGTTGTTGATGATTACTCAAGATTCACTTGGGTTATCTTTCTCAAACACAAATCTGATGCAAGGGTTGAGATACCTAACTTGCTGAATAAGCTCGAAGTCATGAAAAATGACAAGGTATCATGAATCGTAGCAGACCATGGTACTGAGTTTGTGAACCAGTACATCAAAGAGTTTTGTACCTGCAAAGGTATACAACATCAACTATCTTCTGTAAGGACACCACAACAAAATGGTGTTGCTGAAAGAAAGAATAGAACCCTAAAAGAAGCAGCAAGAACAATGCTTCCTGGCACTGAAATAAGTGAAATCTATTGGGTTGAAGCTGTAAACACAGCATTGTACACTCAAAATAGATGTCTGATTAACAAACACCATGACAAAACTCCTTACGAGCTTTTCATTGGTAGACCCCCTAGTATCAAGCATCTAAGGGTGTTTGGTTGCAGATGTTTTGTTCTTAATAATGGAAAAGAATACTTGAGAACATTTCAACCAAAGGCAGATGAAGGAGTATTACTTGGTTATTCTCTGAATAGCAAAGCCTATAGAATCTACAACAAAAGAACGCAAAAGATTGAGGAATCTGTTCATGTAGTATTCTATGAAGGAAACAAGAAAATACTCTTGAATGACGATCTCTCAGATAGGTTCAAAGAACTAATGATTAAAGACTCTGAAAAAGGATCCTCAAAAGGAAACAATTCTACCATTCAAATAGAGGATGAGTCTGACGATGAAAAGCAACCTATGCTTAGTAACAACCAGATGACTCTAAGACATGATGAAGAATTTCCTATGAGAATTCCAGAATTGGAACAGGTTACTGAGAACCTTCATCATGAAAAGGTATCTGAAAATGAGATTGCTGAAATGCAAGACTCAGATATCTCTAACACTGAAAGAGTGTTAGATATCCATGGGATTTCCCATGTGTCAGATATCTCATATACTGCACAAGTATCTCATCAAGATCATATTGATTCACATCCAAATCAAAATGATATTGATCCTACTAGTTCCAAACCCATTATGAAATGGATAAGAAATCATCCTGCAAAGGATGTGATTGGTCCCATAGACCAAGGAGTAAGAACTAGAAGAGCAATCGCTGAAAATGCAAATTGTCTCTATGGATCTTTCATCTCAAACATTGAACCAAAAACGATTGAAGAAGCATTAAAGGATCAAGATTGGATCTCTGGAATGCAAGAAGAGTTGGATCAATTTGAGAGAAACAAAGTCTGAAAACTGTTCCATTTGTTAACGAAATATCTGTAATCGGAACCAAGTGGATTTTCAGAAACAAAATGAATGAATCTGGTGAAATAACCAGAAACAAAGCTAGGTTGGTTGCCAAGGGATTCACCCAGACTGAAGGACTAGATTTTGATGAATCTTATGCACCAGTTACAAGATTGGATGCAATAAGACTCTTTCTAGCCTTTGCAGCTCATAATGACTTTACAGTTTATCAAATGGATGTCAAGAGTGCATTCCTAAATGGTGAACTTGCTGAGGAAGTCTATGTTGAGCAACCACCAGGTTTTTTTTTTTTTAATAAAAAGAGCCTACGCTCTCGGTAGTATTATATCATCCTCGTGGCGGTTTGTGGGAACCCGCAAATACCAAGTACCTTTTACAGGTTACATCCCAACTAGAAGCCCAAGGCCACAGACTTAACCTATGCCTAAAGAGATTTACAAAAATACTATAGCTATCCATCCAATACCAAAATATATGCAACCTACTGGGCCAAAAAGGGCCACCTATATGTGCCAATGCCCGAGCCATGCTATGCCAATGTTAAGTCCTTGTTGTACCAGTGTCCGTGCCATTGCTACTGAACCATGATGGGAAACTACTTTTAGTTCAAGTATATGTTGATGACATTATATTTGGATCTAAAGACAAGCAACTTTGTGAAGACTTTGCTGAACTCATGAAATGTAAATTTGAGATGAGCATGATGAGAGAATTGAATTACTTTCTAGGGCTGCAAGTCAAGCAACTGAACAAAGTATGCAAAGGACATGCTCAACAAGTTTAATCTAAAGCCTTCTGAAAAGAATGCTAAGATACCAATGAGCATTGGAACTAAAATGACCTATACTGAATCTGACAAGAGTGCTGAGGAACACAAGTATAGGAAATTGATTGGTTCTCTATTGTACCTCACTGCAAGTAGACCTGATATTCAATACGCAGTTGGAGTGTGTGCTAGATTTCGGACAAATCCAATGCAATCACACTACAACATTGCTATGAAAATATTGAGGTATGTAAAAGGTACTGTAGAAGTTGGATTGTGGTATCCAAAAGATAGTGGATTGAGTTTGGTTGGCTATTCAGATGCCGACTATGCTGGATCACTGCTTGATAGAAAAAGCACCTCAGGAACATGTCAATTTATTTTTGCTAGATTGATATCATGGTGCAAGAAACACAATTCAATTTCCACATCTACCACAGAGGCTGAATATATTGCTGCAGGGTGTTGTGCTTCACAAATATTGTGGATATAACAACAACTCAGAGACTATGGACTCAATGAAGAGCAAACTCCCATTTTCTGTGACAACACAAGTGCTATTGCCATAACTCAGAATCCTGAGTTTCATGCTAGAACAAAGCACATTGATGTTAGATACCACTTCATTAGAGACCATGTTGAAAAAGGCAATATAGAGATACTCAAGATTGGCACTGAAGACCAACTTGCAGATATCTTCACTAAGCCACTACAAGAAAGTAGATTCTTAGCCTTAAGATACAGTCTTGGACTAATGGAGCTACCAAAGAACTGAAAAAGTTCAGATATCTGAAGAAGATATCAAAGGAGAGAAAAGAGAAATCTGGAACGGGTATCCAGAAAAGAGGAATCTGGAACGGGTATCCAGAAACCAAAGGCTAAAGGGTAAAATGGCTATTTGAAGATTTCTAAGACGGGTACTCAGATATCTAGATCACTCAGTGAGGGGGAACACAAATGAAAATAGTACAACTGTCTACAGTTAACTACTATCTTGAAATTTGAATTATTTCTATCTCTGTGAAAAACCTTGAAAAGACAACAAGTATAAGATAGAATCAGATACAATAGTGTTCTCATTCACACAGAAACGTGATTCAGATAGCTAATAGCCAAAATTCATTAAATGGGCACAATTACAATTGTTGATTGTGATCATTGCTGAAGAAGCAATGGTGACCCTTGATGAAATGGGCGATTGATCTTTACGGCAGAGATTAACTCTCAGTAAATAGTGGACTGTTGAAATTCAAACGTGGTCCACTATGCATTTAATGCCGAACAAACTTTTACCCACGCCTTACTGTAATTCATAGATATGTACATACAAAACCAATTTATATGTATATGTTTGTTAGAATTACGTTTCTATATATATAGGATTTTGGCAAAAGAAATCACTTTCGCCTAATCCGACATTTTACCTTGCACAAGAATAGCAAAAACCATTCTTCAACCTCCGCAAATCTCTGTTAGTTTTTCTACAAAGAATCACTAATCTCTCACCCAAATCTCTTTCACATTTTCAAACACTTGCACTATATAAAGAGATGGCTCCTAAACGATCATTTACTCAGAAATCCCAATCTTCTACCACTGGTACTGCTGAAAAGCAAGCACCAGAGTTGGTAATAGTGAATAATCGATTTGTAGGAGACTTTAATCCCGATCATTGGACTTCAAATCACAGGATGATTTGGGGTGGTGCCATGATTGAGGAATACCTCACGGCTGCTGTTGAAAATCAAGCCGATAGGAAGCTAATTCTTGACATGCTTGAAAAGGCACAAATCAAGGGTTTTCTATCTACTCTTCCCAGTGGAATTTCTTCACTGGATGTGTTAGAATTCTACAATAACTCCAGGATTATATCCTGTGTCTCTGAAGGCACTGCAATAGTGTCTATAAAAACTTCAGTCCAAGGAAAGGAAATCCTTCTGGACTTAACAACTTTCTGCAAGTTGTTTGACCTTCAAAATCTTGGAAAGTATTTTGAAATAGACACCAAGGATGATGATCTCCTTGAAGGTGTAAAACAACTGTACAGTAATGTGTGTGATCTTGAACCAGACATCAGATACACCCACTGATTACAAGCTTGCTGACATCAGAACTAGACATCTGCTGGTTCACTGGGATGTGTTGGCATGCATTCTTCACTTGCTGGAGAAGCTTGGCATTGAGCACAGAGAGAAGGCTGACATAGCCAACAGTAACCTACTCTACAAATATGAGTATTCAAACTTGATGAAAAAGGTTAATGGATCTCAGAAAAGTTCCAAGAAGCGAAAGACTGAAGAGGTATATGAGGGAAAGGTTGCGACCAAGAAGCCCAGAACTTCACGAAAGAAGTCTATTGGCAAATTAGAAGGCACACCCATTGAGGTTGTCGATTTCCAGATACCTGCCGTCACTCAAGATGAACTCATCAATACTGCAAAAGAGGTATCGACTACTGAACAAGTAGACTCAGCAAGAGAAAGTGCTTTCAGAAATGTTAAGACTATTGCTGAAAGCCTTGCTGATGAACTTATCAATGCTGCTAAAGAAAGTAGTGACAGATACCAAGCCCTATCTGCAGAAACCGCAGGAATTATGGACCAATCAGTTCCTAATGCTGATGAGAGCTCTGACGATGAAGATGATGAATTAGTCATCTCTCAATCCTAGAAAAATCAAAAACGGCTAAGGTTACTGAAAAAGTAACTGGTGTAGAGGTATCTGAAGAAGAACCCACACCACAGGTTGCTGAACAAGCACCTGACTCCAAGGTTGTTGAAGAAGCAACAATGTCCAAGGTAACTGGACAAATTACACCATCAGAGAAAGAAAGACTGAAGCATATTCAAGATGCTTTGATGAGTGATAGCTTAGTGTTGGAGGATACTGCCATTGCCTCAACACTCAACAGTCTGTCTCAAGCACAACAACCACAACAGCTAGATGAGGATACTGCTGAAATGGTACTTGAACTGCAGATACCAGCATCTTTCATCGCTGAAGAAAATCCTGCAAAAGAGCAGGTTCCCCAACTCAATGAGAGGGATCAAACTGAGACATCTACTCAGAATGATCAACCAGGGGAGGCAACTGAGCTGCATACTCAGGAAAGGTCTGAAGTACCTGAAACTTCAAACAAAGAAGCTGAAATGGAACAACAAGACCAAAACATTGAAGGGTCACAAGTTCCAGAGACCAATCAGCCTGACACTGTTCAGGTAGCTGAATGCTTTAACTCTCTACTTGTGATAATTTGTGTTTATTAATCTTGTGAGTTAATAAAATTTCTTTGTTACAGGCTGAATTAGAAACACAAGAACAAGAGGAAGTGGAAAGCTTGCTTCAGAGACTGAGAAAGAGGCCACCATAACCTCATCTCTTGAGGAATCTGAGCCTGTGCCACAGGTGATAAAGAATTCCTTAAGATGTTACTTTTCAGTTATATGTTAATATACTTAACTAATTAAGTGGATGTTTCTAATAGGCTACAACTGAGAAAGAAGAAGATAAGGCAGAAATGCCAGAAAAGGACCCAGAGACCGTCAAGGTTTCTGAAGAAAATATCATTGAGCCTTCTAGTGAGAAGGTATATAAAACTCAGTGATAAACATTCTTCATCATGGGTTAGTATAAATTCTTCTCTAATTACTCAATACTTTCTATTCACATGCTCATTTAGAAGTAGAAGTGCAAGGGGAAAGAGTTGTGACATCCCCTGCACCCATGGAAATTGATGAAGCCCCCAAGGCAATATCACCAGAAAGAACACACCAGAAACTGAGAAAGTTTCTGCGAAAAATGATTTTGAGCCTCCTGTTGAGAAAGATCAAGCAGAAAGAAAGGTTGATGAGGACCACACTTCCAAGTCTCCACCTCACAACAAGATATCTGAGGCACCCCCTGTCTCAGTAGTACAAGTCTCTGAGCCTGATGTACTCATTCAGGTAACTCGAAAAGCTAACTACACTCGTACTCAGATATCTACAGAAGTTTTGAATCTAACTCAAAACTCTTTCTTTCAGGCTCAAACAAGTGCCACTAAGGTCCCTGATGATGAGAAAAAGGACCTGCTTCATTTCTTCAAGGAACACACCTTGCCAAAGCATCTGAAATGCTTTAAGAAATGGCAAAATCTCCGATGCTCCGATCTTTCTGAGATCTTAAAGGTGACTGATCACCATACAAGGAGAGAACGAGCCCTTGACTTGGAAAACTACGTCCATGCAATGTTCCCCACTGAACAATATTCTTTCGGAACACTGATGGATAAGGAGTTTGTCAAGGAAGTGGCCAGAAAGCTGATCCAAGCTTTCAATCAAGATGATGGTCAGACCAGACTACAGATGGCATTCAATCCTATTTTGCCCCAGACTCTATAGTATATACCCTCTGAACAAGAGGAAGTTAATGGGCAAACGGTCACTATTCCAGAAGTGATCAACCTGGTCTCTGAAGATGAGGAAGAGAAGGAAACTGATGAAAACAATTATGAAGATCCTCCGTCTGACCATCACAAGGATGAAGATAATAAGGATGATGATGATGCCCCTGCACCAGGGACGGGAGGGATTCCACAAGGACACATTGCCTCAGCTGTTGAAAAGCACACTGAGAGGACATCACAACAATCCCCTCCTCCATCTTCTCAGAAATCTGATAACCCAACTCCCCAACACAAAACAGAAAATATCAGATGCACAAGCCAGAGTTGCTCAACTCAAACAACTGTTGGAGGAAGAACAACAGGTAAATCTTCAACTGGAAGAAAAGATATCTGAATGCAGAGCAAAGCTCCAAAAGATTGAAGATCAAACAATCAAGGAAATGGAAGCTTATGCTGAAATGAAAGAACTCCAGCTTGTTGTTCAGGCAATTGCTGAGGAATTAGATACTGAGCAAGTATCTAGTGACAAGCATGATGCTAAGGAATGAAGCCCATCTCTGAGATGGTTGCTGGACTAGAAAACATTGATGAAAATGTCAAGAGGATTAAGATCATTGGGCTGATGACTCAGATCATGAAGAAGACAAGACATTGGAAGAACACCGCAATGAACATTTAGCGGTTTCTCATTTGAAAAGGAAGCTGATTGCTCCTGAAATATTCAGCAAGCTGCCAAATGTCAACTCCAATGAATACTTGAACAGATATCAAGTACTGGCTAAATTGAAAAAGGAGTTATCTTCTCATGACAAAGCCGCCATTGCATCAGTCCCTGCAGAAATGAAGTCATTCACTGAGCTCATCACTCAGAGAACAACCACTCTGGTCATTGCTCAGAAAGATCTAGGCATGGTTAGGGATGATGACCAAAACTTGTCTTCAAAAGCCTTTGAATAGGCTAGCTATGCTGCTGGAAAAGCAGATGCTATTCAAGGCCCACTGGCAGAGCTCACTGATAAGGATACTGGTCTTTTCAAACTAAATCAAGAGCTTAAGGCCAATCTGGAACAGTTGGTTGCTGCTTACAACTATCTTCAAGGCAACTTCAACTCCCTTTCAGAATCATTTGTGATTCATAGTCAGTCAACAATGACTAAGGGGGAAGAATATCAAGATGCTCAGAGAGGAAGAGGAAGAGGAAACAAAAGAAAATCTGAACAACCACCTCTCAGAATAAATGAGCCCTCCTCCAGTCAGACTGCTCTAAAGATAGTGGCCACCACTCAACTTCCTGAAAAAGGAATGACAACAAGGGCCAAAGCACAGAAACCTCCAAGGAGTACCAAGGCTCCAAGGAGAAGATAAGTAAGAGGGATTGATGAATCTTCTGAAGAAGAAGAAGAAGAAGAAGAAGAAGAAGAAGAAGAAGAAGAAGAAGAAGAAGAAGAGGAAGAAGAAGAAGAAGAAGAACAAGAGAAGGCCAAATCAATTCCGTGGGCAATGAAGAAGGCTGCAAAACTCTCACAAGAATTAATCTTCATAGAGCTGAACAAAGACAAATTCCTCTTCATAGAAAAAGGAAAATTAATAGCCTAACTGAGCCCATAGATGCAAAGCCTTTGGCAGCTAAAACACCCTCTGGATATACCAAGTCTATCCAGGGTGGTTCTTCAAGCATTACCCCAAGGGAGAATTCAAGACAAAGGAGGAACAGGCTGAGAGCTGAACAAAGACAACTTCAACTACCACTCAGGCCTGAAGAAGCCAAGATTGAGTATGTGAAGACCAACAGTGACTCCTCTGTCTACAGGTGCATCAATCAGAAGAATGGCTACTAGATTCTGGAACTTAAGCATCTACTGGTAAACTCAAAATTTCCAGAACCAATCCATAAACAGCTCATGGCTTGGAGAGAAAAGACAATCCAATCTTGATTAACACCAACCACATCAAAGCCTGGTTGGATTTTGAAGTAATCAAGAGAATAGAAGCCATGAAGAAGGACCTCTCTGATGTATGTCCTTATGGAAAGCCAGATGATGTGCACAAAATTCCCAACATCACTGGAACAGGCACAAGAACAAGACTTGTTGTGGAACCCTATGAGTCCTTCTACTTGACTGAAGATCAATACAAGGGTGACATCAGATATCTGAAGATCATTTGTGAATACTTCAAGCTATCAGATATCAAAATCGAGCATGCCTGGAAGTGGGGAAAGTATCTGTGGATCAAGCATTTTGTCAAGAGAAATCCCACCAAAACCTACAAGGAAGTCTGTGGATTTGCCAGAGACACAGAGATGATTGTTAGAACAATTCTCTATGACTACTCTGATGATATCAAAAGGTTTGGTGATAGGAAATTTGCAGATTGATCCATGGAACTGCTTTTGAAGACTTGAAGACTAGTTTATTAGGATGTCTACTTGGAGCTTGGCTACTCCTGTTGACCTAATTTAATATGTTTTTTTTTTTTTTTTTTTGTATCTTGCTGACTGAGCTTAATTGTATTATGTACTATAGTTATCTGTAAACTTTCTTTGAAACATATCTGATGAACTTACTCTCAGATATCTTTTTCTATAAAAGATAACTTGTCAGCAAAGATCACACCTTGTGATTTGGTTGATGTTTACTTTCTACACTTAGTTATATGAACTGAAAGATTATAAGAAATGATTAAGTAGTGGATTGTTTCGTCATCCAGATTTGTAATAGGTCAGATAGTCATCGTTGACTGATCAAAATGGGGGAAATTTGTTAGGAATATCTGTTTAGATTTTGATTAGCAACCTAATGACTTATCTTAGCTCAGAAAGGTGATTAGTACTCTTGGTTCACTTGAACACTGTAAAAGAGGAAACTCACTAAGTATGATAGTCTAGCAAATCTTGTACAAGATGTTAGGTCTCTGAATGTAATTTTTATTTTCTAAAGAAGACCAAGAAGAAGGCATCCAGCAGGAAAAGTTCAACAGATTTGAAGATTTGAAGACTGCACAAGATTGCTGAAGACAAAGGTTTTTCAGATACCTATGTCCAGATATCTTGAAGAAACAAGTCTTTCGAAACACAAGTGTTGCAAAAAGATATCTGAGAATAAAAGGTTTCTGAGACGAGGAAAGTGCCCACAGATATCTACACTCAGATACCTTGGACGTAAATTATGTTTCTGAAAAGAAATATATTATAACAAGTTATTTCAACAAGTGGTATCTGAAGTTGTGATAATTTCTGAAAAGAACGTCCAAAGCTTCAGAGAACTCTGATAGTAAAAGATCTCTGATACAATGCATAGTTCCGTTGGCACTACATGACAATGTATAGTACAGTGCATTAAATGCACGGACAGAAACTCACCTGACAATTTACCATAACCAACACCTTAATCGGCGTGGAGTACAGGAAGTATTTAGTTTGGGAAACTAAGGAATAACTCCAAGGTTATTGAGCACATGAAGTACTTAGTTTGGGAAACTAAGGAATAGCTCAAAAGGTTTCTGAGTACAGGAAGTACTTGGCTGTGAAAGCCGGGTAATAACTCATGGGGAACACTTGGTTGGGAACCTAGTGTATTTAGGAATCAAGAGAAGATATTTGTAAGGATACATCATTTATCTGTCTTAGTGGATTCTAGGTTTGAGAAAGGCCGAAGTGGATTAGTTGAAGGATTACGCCACCTTCAGATACCACTATAAAAAGACTTGTGTTATTTACTTTCTGTAGTTTATTACTTGCTTTACTTATCTTGCAAAGTACTTACACTTATCTTGCTGAGCACGTGCACTTATCACAAAAAAGTCTTCCGCTCTCTGAAATTAAGTATCAGATATCTTCACAGATATCTGAGAAACTGTGCTTATCGACAAAAGTTTTAAAAAACTATTCACCGCCCCCTCTAGTCTTTTACTTTGCCGTTATCTGGACCAACAAGATATTCTTTCTAAAAATGAGGAACTCAAAAAGAAAGAACTATCTTTTCAATCCTATGCCAAAGCTAGTGACACTCTTACTGAAGTACACTCTTATTTCAGAGATCCTTCAAAAAAGGGATGACTTAGGCTGGACACACAAACAAATAGTTCTACCACTCTAAATAAGAGTGATGAAAGAATAACATTTGTTAGTGCTCAGCAAGACGGTTCCCAAACAACCTATAGTATTGGTCAGAAAGCTAAGGCCGTTGATAAAGGAAAGGCAGTTGCGACCAAACCTTTGTGGGAAAACAAGTCCAAAAGAAAAATGTTGGGAACGTTCTGTAAAGAAACATAACACTGAAAAGTGTAATCACCCACAGTGCTATGTCTCACAGAAAGGAAAAATTGCTGGAGCAGGCAAATTTTCAAACATCACATTTTCTGGAAAGAAAGACGTTCCAAAGACTAGCAATGCAGCTGAGAAGAGAACTCAGATAGCACCAGGTGCTCGAAATGGCATTGGCTATAAAGCCATCGGGAAACAACTTGCTCGTAAGTATAAACAAGAGCAAGAACAATGGATAAAATCCAGAATTGCGCATGGCAATCATCAGAAGTGGAGGAAAGAACAGGCTTTGACCACTCTGAAAGCCAGGGCTAGAAGAAATCTGGCCAGGAAAGCTAAGTTCGCTGAAAAGCAGACTCAGCAATCTGACAAGTATCTGAAAGCACCACGAGGAGCACCAAGGAACGCACCAAAAAGGAAAATAATTCTTAATAATGATAATACTACTCATTCACATGGAATTCCTCCTTATGTTCCTAATAGACAAAAACATGTTCCTAAGAAATATATACAAAAATGGATTCCTACTGGAAGATTGTTTAGTCCAGATGGTAACATTATTGAAATGAGAACTTAAACTCCTATTTCCTATTTTGTGCAGAACACTCCAAGGAAGAATCCAACATGGCATTTTGATAGTGGATGTGGGAAGCACATGACAGGAAAAAAGCAAATCTGGTCAACAACAAAGTTTGCAATACTGGACCAGATATCAGATTTGTTGGAGGAGAAATAAATCCAACTGTAGGATTTGGAGCTCTGAAAATGGGAGCCCTTACAATCTCTGGTGTACTTCATGTAAAGGAACTGAAATATAATCTTCTAAGCACGAGTCAATTTGCTGACAAGGGATTCTCAGTAAAGATCAAATCAAAATTCTGCAAACTGATTGACAATGAGTCAAAGCAGACAGTCTTGGTTGCTAGGCGGAAAGGAAGTCTTGATGTTGCTGACTGGGCATCTGCCATAACTGTAGAATGTCTCACGGTGAGTCAATCTGGTCACACTGAAGAAAATTGGCTATGGCATAAAAGAATGAGTCACTTGAACTTAAAAACTCTGAACAAGCTAGCCAAGAAAGAATTGGTGGTTGGTTTACCCAAAATGACATATAGAAAAGATGGTATATGCTCAGCTTGCCAAATGGGGAAACAATCCAAAACATCTTTCAAGTCTAAAACTAGATACTCCAATGAAAGGCCACTGCAAATGTTACATATGGATCATTTTGAATCCTCTATAACTAGCTATGCAGGAAAGAAGTATGGTTTGGTTGTTGTTGATGATTACTCAAGATTCACTTGGGTTGTTTTTCTCAAACAAAAATCTGATGCAAGGGTTGAAATACCCAACTTGATGAATAAGCTTGATGTCATGAAAAATGACAAAGTATCGGTAATCAGAACAGACTATGGTACTGAGTTTGTGAACCAGTACATAAAAGAGTTTTGTACCTGCAAAGGTATACAACATCAACTATCTTCAGTAAGGACACCACAGGAAAATTGTGTTGCTGAAAGGAAGAATAGGACCCTAAAAGAAGCAGCAAGAACAGTGCTTGCTGACACTGATATAAGTGAAATCAATTGGGTTGAATCTGTTAACACAGCCTCTACACTCAAAATAGATGTTTGATTAACAAACACCATGACAAAACTCCTTATGAACTTTTGATTGGTAGACCCCCTAGTATCAAACATCTAAGGGTGTTTGGTTGCAGATGTTTTGTTCTTAACAATGGAAAATAATACTTGAGAACATTTCAACCAAGAGAAGATGAAGGAGTATTTCTTGGTTATTCTCTGAATAGCAAAGCCTACAGAATCTACAACAAAAGAACGCAAAAGATTGAAGAACCTGTTCATGTAGTTTTCTATGAAGGAAACAAAGAAAGTACCCTTGAAAGAAGAACTCTTAGATAGGTTAAAAGAACTAATGATTGAAGATTTTGAAGAAGAATCCACTAAAGGAAACAATTATGTCATTCAATTGGAGGATGACTCTGACATTCAAAAGCAACCATTGCTTAGTAACAACCAGATGACTCTAAGACATGATGATGCGTTTCCTATGAGAATTCCAGAAATGGAACAGGTTACTGATAATCTTCATCATTAAGAGGTTTTTGAGAATGAGATTGCTGAAAATCCAATCCCAAATATCTCTAACACTGAAAAAAGTGTCAGATATCTATGGCATTTCCTGTGTGCCAGATATCTCAGATACTGAACAAGTACCCAGTCAAGATCATAATGATTCACATTCAGATCAAAATGATATTGATCCTACTAGTTCAAAACCCATTATAAAATGGATAAGAAATCATCCTGCCTAGGATGTGATTGGTCCTTTAGACCAAGGGGTTAGAACTAGGAGAGCAATTGTTGGAAATGCAGACTCTCTCTATGGATATTTCATCTCAAACATTGAACCTAAAACTATAGAAGAAGCATTGAAGGATCAAGATTGGATCTCTGCAATACAGGAAGAGTTGGATCAATTTGAGAGAAACAAAGTCTGGAAACTGGTCAAATAACCAGAAACAAAGCAAGGTTGGTTGCCAAGGGATTCACCCAGACTGAAGGACTAGATTTTGATGAGTCACATGCTCTAGTTGCAAGATTGGATGTAATTAGACTATTTCTAACTTTTGCAGCTCATAATGACTTTAAAGTTTATCAAATGGATGTCAAAAGTGCATTCCTAAATGGTGAACTTACTGAGGAATTCTATGTTGAACAACCACCAGGCTTTGAAGTTTCCACAGAAAGTAGAACGGTTTATAAGCTTCAGAAAGCTCTTTATGGACTGAAACAGGCTCCAAGAGCATGGTATGATACTTTAGCCAAATACATTCTAGAAAGTTGATTCGAGAAAGGAGATGTTGATAAAACACTCTTTACTTTGAACCATGAAGGGAAACTACTTTTAGTTCAAGTATATGTTGATGACATTATATTTGGATCTAAAGAAAAGCACCTTTGTGAAGACTTTGCTGAGCTCATGAAAAGAAAATTTGAGATGAGCATGATGAGAGAATTGAACTACTTCCTAGGGTTGCAAATCAAGCAACTTAATGATGGAATTTTCATCAGTCAAACAGAGTATGCAAAAGATATGCTCAACAAGTTTTATCTAAAGCCTTCTGAAAAGAATGCTAAGATACCTATGAGCATTGGAACCAAAATGACCTATACTAAATTTGATAAGAGTGTTGAAGAACACAAGTATAGGAAATTGATTGGGTCTATACTGTACCTCCCTGCAAGTAGACCTAATATTCAATATGCAGTTGGAGTATGTGCTAGATTTCAGACAAATCAAATCCAATCACACTACAACATTGCTATGAAAATATTAACGTATGTAAAAGGTACTGTAGAAGTTAGATTGTGGATTGATGTTAGGAATATCTGTTAGTATTTTGATCACTCATCACATGTTCTTATCTTAGCCAGAAAGGTGATTAAGTACTCTTGGTTCACTTGAACATTGTAAAAGAGGAAATCACTGAGTATGATTAGTCTAGTAAATCTTGTAATAGGATTATAGGTCTCTGAGTGTAATTTTTATTTCAAGAAGACCATGAAGATCAATCCTAGCAATGGAGCATTTCTGAAGATTAGAAGACTAAAGATTGCACAAGGTTTATGAAGACACAAAGGTTTAGTCTAACTCAGAAAGACTATGTCTTTAATCCTTTCTTAATTATATTAACTTACTTTCGAAATATGATTCTGGACATATGACATCATGAGTATGGAGCATGCAAGCCATCAGAAAGGCTCATGTATCTGTTGAGACTAAAGGACAATGAACAGTACTATGCATTAAATGCATCGGCAGAAATCTTTAAAGCGATCCTCTGAAAAATGAGATAGTGACTTCTGAGTACATAGTTCAAGATATAAACGGATATAATTTGATATAGAGAACAACAGATACAATTCAAACGCCTCTCAAATTTATCTATATATATCACACACTTAGATGCTTCAAATACATACCTTAGAACACTCTATCTTGCAAACTTACCATCAAGCAAAGTATTCTCTCAAGCACTCTACTATCCTTTCTGAAAGCTTTTTGTTGCTTGAAGAATAACTAGTAGTTCTAAGTTGTCCTGAACCTTAACAAGAGATTGTTATTCGTGAAAGAGTTGAATTATCAGATACCCTTTCTGAAGCTCATTCTCCAGAATGGACATCAATTACTTGGGTCAGTAAAGAGCAGACTGCCATCCACTGAACAAGTGTATTAAGTAGTCTCGTTCTGTTTGGCTCTCTGTAAACATAACTGAAAAGTTATACGAGAAGCCTTTCTGACAAAACCTTATAACCAACACCATCAAGGTGTGGAGTAGAGGAAGTACTTGATTTGGGAAATCAGGGAATAACTCCAAGGTTATCTGAGTAGAGGAAGTACTTAGCTCTAGGAGCTAGGGAATAACTCAGGGGGAAATACCCCTATTTATTATGCATTGTCTAGGAAGAAAGTACCCAACACTAAATTGGAACATTTGGTTGGGAACCATTTGTTTAGGAATCTTAGAATAGGATTATTGTAAGGTGAACTCAATTATTTGTTCTAGTGAATTGTTGATCTCAGAAAGACTGAAGTGGATTAGTTGGAGGATTACGCCACCTCCAGATACCACTATACTTGCTGTGTTATTTACCTTTCTGTATTTACATTTCAGCAAAGCACACACACACATACTTATTGTTTCTGCACTTACCTATCTTAAAGTCTTCCGCGCTCTGAATTTAAGTATCAGAAACCCCCAGGTTTCTGAGAAACTGTGTTTATCGACAAAAGTTTTAAAAGACTATTCACTCCCCCCCCCCCCCTCTAGTCTTTTACCTTACCGTTATCTGGACCAACAAGTGGTATCAGAGCAGGAGGTTCAAAAGCCTTCTGCACTGAACCTAGATCCCAGATAGGTGAAGAAACTTTGTCCCTCTCTGAGGACTATATAATTTGTGTGTTAAGTGTGCAGGTATGTCTCTGAGTGATGCGCCCATTCTGAAACCAGAAAACTACGAGAAATGGAAGAACAACATGATGCTCCATCTGGAGGCCATTAGTGATGAGATGATCTATGTCATCAATGAAGGGCCTATCAAAATCAGACAACTCAAACAAGTTACTGAGGTGTCTGATGGAAGAAAAGCCTCAGACAAGGAAGATGGAAGCGAGGATATGGCTGCTAGTGATAGTGGTCATGTTGCTCGTGGAAGCATTATGTGTGAAGACAAGCCAAGAGAGCTCTGGACATCAGAAGATGCCAAGAGACACAGATTGGATGGTCAAGCTCGTAATATAATCATCAGATCGACACCTGAGCACATACGAAAGCGTAAACTGGGTGCTAAAGCGAAAGTTGCTGGCAATTGATTGAAGAAATGCATCGGGCCAGAAAACCAATGAAAACAAGTTCGAAGTTCTTAAATTGAAGTTCCAAAACTTCAAACAAGGTCCCACTGAAACTCTGGAAGAACTTGATTTCAGATTTACTACTCTTAGGAGTGATATGGCTGCACTTGGTGAAAGCAATAGATACTCCCAATCAGAAAAGATTAAGACTGTTGTTAGAAGTCTCAATCACAACTGGGAACACACTAAGTTCTTTTATTTCAATCAAGGGATGCCAAATATTACTCTAGTAGAGCTCTTTTCTCATCTTGCTACTGTTGACTATGAGACAACTCAGGGAAAACAAACAGCTGAAAAGTTGCAAAGTGTTGCTCTAGTGTCTCAAGGTTCTTCTGAAAAGAAGGATACCAAAGACGCATCTGAAGAAAATTCTCTTGCAGTAAGACACATGAAGAAATTTGTGAGTCAAGAGATTGAGAGAAGAAAAGCTAAAGAAAAGCTGAAAAAGCATCTTGGCCCAAACTATCATCAGTACAAGAACATACAAGTGAACAACTCTCTGAACACCCCCATTCAGAAAGATGTTAGTACTGAAGCTGCAAAAATAGGAAATGACATCTGTTTCTATTGTCAAAAGCCTGGTCAATTCAAGAGAGATTGTCCTGCTTTAAACAAGCACAAGACAGGTGACAAGAAGGACAGAAGAAATTTCAAAAGAAATCAAAGAGCCTTACTGACTGAAGAAAGGAAGAAGATTCAAATTCAACTTGATGCTCTAGACATTGAGATAGATTCTGAAGATGGAGATTCAGATGACTCAAACCTACCATCACCAGAATTGTGTAGAATCACCCACGATGTAATCGACTTCGGTCTTAAGAAGAATGAAATGTGTGGAGTTCTTTGAGATTCTTTGGTCCAGACATCTCCAACATTGAAATGTGTCTTATGGCTGATGAGGTAACTAACAATTCACAATTTCTGTACTATGAAAGTGATGATGGAATTGAGGATCTGGAGTTGGTCAAAAGTGAACTGGATGGTTATGAGAAAGAATTTCTGGAAGCACAATCCAAAACCAGAATTCTAGAGGAAAGCAAAGAAATTCTTGAAAAGAGGTTTCTGAGCTAACCAAGGTATCTGAGAACAAGAACGCTGAAATAGCCTTTACGAAGCTCAGATATCTGAGAATGAAAATTCTCACAAACTAGCCTTGGATGAACTTAATAATAAAATGATGAAGCTGCTTTCTGAGAATGAAGAACTCAGAAAGAAAGAGCTATCCTTCCAATCTTATGCAAAAGCTAGTGACACTCTCACTGAGGTTCAATCCTATCTAAGAGATCCCTCTGAGAAAGGTGGACTTGGACTTGATGAACAATCGAGTAATTCATCTCCTCTGAAGAAGAGTGATGAAAGGTTGACCTTTGTAAAAAGTCAACAGAATGGTTCTTCAACCACCTATAGCATTGGTCAGAAAGCTAGGGTAGTTGACAAAGGAAAAGGAGTAGTAACTCAGCCTTTGAAAGAACAACAAGTTCACAAGAAACATGTGGATAAGGTTTCAGAAAAGAAACAGAACCCTCAGACATGCAACCATCCACATTGCTATATTACTAGGAAGGGAAGAATTGCTGGAGTAGGCAAATTCTCAACTGTACCATTTTTATGAAAATAAAGATGGTGCAGAAACTAGTAAGGCTTCTGAAGAGCGCATTCAGAAAGCCAAAGGTGTTCGAAATGGCATTGGCTATCGTGCTATTGGAAAAGTTCTTCTACAACAATATAAGGAAGGACAAGAACAATGGCGCAAGGCTGATATTGCACGTAGCAATAGACAGAAGTGGAAGAAATCTCAAGCCACTGAAAAACTGAATGCCAGAGCTAGAAGGAACCTGGCCAGAAAGGCTAAGTTTGCTGAAAAGCAATCCCAGAAACCCAGGGTCCAGAAAGCACCAAAAGGAACACCTAGAAACACCCCAAGAAGGAAGATTGAGATCAAAATTACTGATTTTATTGCATCTCCTTCTGATCATGTTAGACAAAAGCAAACTCCCAAGAAATTCACTACAATGTGGATTCCTACTGGAAGAATGTTTAGTCTAAATGGTTCTATCTCTGAAGCAAGAACCTAACTCCTGTTTCCTGTTTTGTGTAGAACGCCTCTTGGACTAAGGCTCGATGGCTATTTGATAGTGGATGCGGAAAGCACATGACAGGAGACAAAGCAAATCTGGTCAACTACAAAGCTTGCAACAATGGACCAGACATCAGTTTTGTTGGAGGAGAATTAAATCCCTCTTTGGGATTTGGCAACGTCAAGTTAGGATCATTAACAATCACTGATGTATTATATGTTAAGGGTTTAAAATATAATCTATTTAGCATGAGCCAATTTGCAGACAAGGGATTTACTGTGAAATTCAAAGCAAAGTATTGCAAACTTATTGACAATGAGTCAAAGCAGACAGTCTTGGTTGCTCGGCGGAAAGGAAGTCTTTATGTTGCCGATTGGACATCTGCCACAACTGAAGAATGTCTCATGGTGAGTCAATCAGGTCACACAGAAGAGCACTGGTTATGGCACAAAAGAATGAGTCACTTGAATATCAAAACTCTGAACAAACTTTCCAAGAAAGATTCAGTGGTTGGCCTTCCGAAAACATCTTTCAGAAAGGATGGCATCTGTTCTGCCTGTCAGATGGGGAAACAATCCAAAATCTCTTTCAAGTCCAAAACCAGACACTCTAGTGTTAGACCACTGTAACTATTACGCATGGATCTTTTTGAATCATCTGTAACTAGTTATGCAGGAAAGAAGTATGGTCTTGTTGTTGCAGATGACTTCTCAAGATTCACTTGGGTTGTCTTTCTGAAGCACAAATCTGATGCAAGGGTGGAGATACCAAACTTGCTGAATAAGCTTGAAGTCATGAAAAATGACAAGGTATCTGCAATCAGAACAGACCATGGTACTGAGTTTGTCAACCAGTACATAAAGGAATTTTGTACCAGCAAAGGTATACAACACCAACTTTCCTCTGTAAGAACACCACAACAAAATGGTGTTGCAGAAAGGAAAAATAGAACACTTAAAGAAGCAGCAAGGACAATGCTAGCTGACACTGAGATAAGTGAAGTTTATTGGGTTGAAGCTGTAAACACAGCATGCTACACTCAGAACAGATGTTTGATAAACAAACACCATGACAAGACCCCATATGAACTCTTGGTTGGTAGACCCCCTAATATCAAACATCTAAAAGTATTTGGTTGTAGATGTTTTGTTCTTAACAATGGAAAATAGTATCTAAGAACATTTCAACCAAAGGCAGATGAAGGAGTGTTTCTTGGTTATTCTATGAATAGCAAAGCATACAGAGTTTACAACAAGACAACAAAGAAGATTGAAGAATCAGTTCATGTTGTATTCTATGAAGGAAGCAAGAAAATACCCCTTGCTGATGAACTCTCAGAAAAATTCAAGGAACTAATGATAAAGGATTCTGAAGAAGAACCTTCAGAAAGGAAAAACATCATTATGGAAAGGGAGGATGACTCTGATGAAGAAAAGCATGAAATGCCTAGTAACAACCAGATGATTCTCAGACATGATGAAGAATTTCCTATGAGAATTCCAGAAATGGAAACTGAAGATGTTCATCAGAGAGCTCACTCTGGAAATGACCTCTCTGACAGGCATGTCCCAGAAAGCTCTCACACTGAGCAAGTGTCAGACATTCACCGCCCTTCTGAGGTGAAAAATGTCACAGATACTGAAGAAGTATCAAGTCATAATCATAGTGATTCACATTCAGATCACATAGATGTTAACCCTACTAGCCCTAAACCCAGGATGAGATGGATCAAGGATCATCCTGCAAAAGATGTGATTGGACTAATCAATCAAGGTGTTAGGACTAGGAGAGCAATAGCTGAAAATGCTAATTCTCTCTTTGGATGTTTTATCTCAAACATTGAACCAAAAACTATTGAAGAAGCATTAAGAGACCAAGACAGGATCTCTGCAATGCAAGAAGAGTTGGATCAGTTTGAAAGAAACAAAGTCTGGAAACTAGTTCCATTTGTAGAAGGAATATCTGTGATTGGAACTAAGTGGGTTTTCAGAAACAAGATGAATGAATCTGGTGAAATAACTAGAAACAAATCAAGGTTGGTTGCCAAGGGATTCACCCAGACTGAAGGTTTAGATTTTGATGAGTCATATGCACCAGTTGCCAGTTTGGATGCAATAAGACTCTTTCTGGCCTTTGCAGCTCATAAAGATTTTAAAATTTATCAGATGGATGTCGAAAGTGCATTCCTGAATGGTGAACTTGCTGAGGAAGTATATGTTGAGCAACCACCTGGCTTTGAAGTTTCCTCAGAAAGTAGAATGGTCTATAAGCTATAGAAAGCTCTTTTCGGACTGAAACAGGCTCCAAGAGCATGGTATGACACTTTGGCCAAATACCTTCTCGAAAGTGGTTTCAAGAAAGGTGAAGTTGATAAAACTTTGTTTACTTTAAATCATGATGGAAAACTACTCTTAGTTCAAGTATATGTTGATGACATTATATTTGGATCTAAGGACAAGCAACTTTGTGATGACTTTGCAAATCTCATGAAAACTAAATTTGAGATGAGCATGATGGGAGAATTGAACTATTTCCTAGGATTGCAAGTCAAGCAACTCATTGATGGAATATTCATTAGTCGGACAAAGTATGCAAAAGACATGCTCACAAAGTTCAATCTTAAGCCATCTGAAAAGAATGCTAAGATACTTATGAGCATAGGAACCAAGATGACCTATACTGAATCAGATAAGAGTGTTGATGAACACAAGTATAGGAAATTGATAGTTTCACTACTTTACCTTACTGCAAGCAGACCTCATATTCAATATGCAGTTGGAGTGTGTGCTAGATTTCAAACAAATCCAATGCAATCACACTACAACACTGCTATGAAAGTATTAAAGTATGTGAAAGGTACAGTAGATGTAGGGTTGTGGTATCCTAAAGAAAGTGGATTGAGTTTGGCTGGTTACTCAGATGCTGATTATGCTGGATCAATGCTTGATAGGAAAAGTACCTCAGTAACTTGTCAGTTTCTGGGAACTAGACTTATCTCATGGTTTAGCAAGTAACAAAACTCAATTGCAACTTCTACCATAGAGGCTGAATATATTGCTGCTGGTTGTTGTGCAACACAAATTCTGTGGATTCAACAACAACTCAGAGACTATGGACTCAATGAAGAGAAAACTCCCATTTTCTGTGATAACACAAGTGCTATTGCAATCACACCGAACCCCAAGTTCCATGCCAGAACAAAGCACATTGATGTTATACACCACTTCATCAGAGACCATGTTGAAAAAGGCAATATAGAGATACTCAAGATTTTCACAGAAGACCAACTTGCAGATATCTTCACTAAGCCCTTACAAGAAAGTCGGTTCTTGACTTTGAGACACAATCTTGGATTAATGGAGTTGCCTAAGGACTGAAAAATTGTCCTGAATCTCTAAAGTCTGAATAAGTGAGTAGGCCTCTGAGAACAGGTTCTCAGAAAGCCAAGTTGATAAGATGTGATGCAAAGGAATCTGAGTAGCAACACTCAGAAAGGCAAAACATTTCTGGAATGGGTATCCAGAAAGGAAAAGGTTGGTACACACTTAATAAGTAAATAAAACTAGAACTCACTTACTGAGAGTGGGTCAAATACATTCAAACAACTGAAGCTTCTGACACTTGAATTCAGAAAGCTATTTAGTCATAAAGAGAAATGGACACACAAAGCCCAAAAGGTATAAGTTCTGAAAGTTAAATATGTGCAATGTCTTGTATTTTTACCATTTTGATGATAAACAATATATAGATAAGGACTCGACACTCAGAATGATAAGCTCAAACGATTAAGTGTTCCTACTCTTTACTAAGTGACACAATGAATGTAGCAGATTAAAAATCCATCAAGTCGGCACATTACCATTTGTTGATTGATATCATTACAAGATATTCAACGATTGAGATTAAAACAAAGCAAGTAATGTCTGTTGATAAATGCAGACATGGCCCACTACGCATTTAATGAAATACAAAGGACGTACCACGCCTATGCAGATGCAAAGACACGCATTCATATTCAGCTATATGTATGTTGTATCTATGTACATTTTGTCTACTATATATATAGGATTTGGGCAAAAGTCAAACACTTTTACCAATTCCGAAATTTCAAACTTGCATCAAAACAGCAAAATCTCTCAAGATTTCTGCAAAACCTCCTTTGCAAACTCAACTTCTTGTGCTTAGTCTTCTGAAAAGACAAACTAATCTCGATTAATTGTGCAAAATTCATCTGAAAAACACTCACTCAAAACTCTATATAAGAGATGGCACCCAAGAAGATGACCACCAAGAACCCTAAGGCCGTATCATCTGCTCCTGCTGAAAAGCAAGGAGGAAAGGAACTTAAGGTGTTGAATAAACACCTTCTGGGAAAGTTTACCCCATCAGACTGGAACCCTAACCACAAAATGAATTGGGGAGCTTTTCTAGTGAAGAGATATGTACCAGCAGTTACACCTTCAAAACCAGAAAGGAAACTGATATTGGGAATGCTGAAGAATTCCCATATCTACAAGCTTCTATATGCTGCACCCAGTGGACTATCAACGTTGGATGTACTGGAGTTCTATAACAACTCCAAAATCTTCACAAAAGTTGGAGATGATGAAGAAGAAAAATACATGCAGACTGAAGTCCAAGGACAAGAAATTGTTCTAGACTGCAAGACTTTCTGCAAGATATTCCGATTGAAAAATCGAGGAACATTTGAAGACATCAACATCAAGGACGCTTCCATGATTCAAGGCGTCAAAGAGCTATTTGAAGCAATCCAGTTAGAAAATGCAAAAGGTTGCCCAGGAGACATTGTTCTGAAGGCCATCAGAACTAGTCATCTCCAGAAACACTGGAGTACTTTAGCTCTTATTCTGGTCCGTTGCTTTGATGGCAACAAAGGTGGAGTAGACCAGATAAGCATGGAGAGATGGATGATGATGCATCTTCTGAACAAGAAGCATGAAGGGCAGGAAACCCACTTCAATTGGGGGAAGTACTCCTTCAACAAATTCCTTGGACATATTGAGGAATTTGAGCCCAAAATCATCAATGGCCTTGCTGAGCCAAAGGCCAATATGCACTTTGGTCTCAGAATCTGTTACATTCTGGAAACAAGGGGAATCACTCTCAGAGAGGCAGAAATCGATCACCTACTCCCTTTTGACACGCTTTTGAAGAAAAGGAGAAACTTCTCGAGAACGCTTTTCGAGAAAGGCAGAAGAAGAAGAAACTGCACAGCAAGGTGAGGAGGTTTCTGAGCAAGCTCAAGCTAAACCTCCAGTTGCCAAGAGAAAGAGGACTCATAGCAAAAGAGCCTCCAAGCCCCCTAAGCATACAAGAGGTGTAACCTTCTTGAGACAAGGTCTCAGAAGATGTTGGACACTCAGAAAGGCAACTCCAGAACGCCCCAAGAATCCTGAACCAGAATACTCCAGAACTCTCCAAAGATGATAGAAATATCATAGATGGGTCTGCACCAACACAGAATAGTGATTCTGAGGATGATGAAGTACTTGCAAAAGTACTCAAAAGATTCAAGTATGAGACCAATAGAGGAGCATCAAGCTCAGCTCTTCAGAAAGACAAGAGCCCCTCTGCCCAGCAGGAAGAAGAAGGTCTGGGTGAGGAAGATAGAATGATGGAAGATGTTGCCATTGCTTCCACATTCACAATGCCAGCACTTAATATTGCTGAAGAAAACCATGTTCTTGAACAGGTTCCTCAACTGAGGGAGCTCAACTCTCAGAAAGGGATCAAACTGAGATGGAGACTCAGAATGATACTACAGAGGAGAACAATAATGAGCACAGAGAGACTGTGGAATCACCACAAGTCCAAGAGATCAATGATCAGCCTGACTCTATTCAGGTAACAAAGATAGTTTGTATATAACATGTCAACATAAATGAATGTTAACTTGTTACTCATAAGCTGTATTTGTTACAGGCCAACTTGGAGACACACTTTCAGGGGGAAGAAAACCTATCCACCCCCTTGAATCAAGAAGAGGTTCCTCCAACCTCATAACATCAAGAAGAGCCTGTCCCACAGGTAGTAAAGTTATCTCTGAACAAGAAATAACTAAAAATGCTCTTATCTTATGTTCTAATATTCTTAACGTCTCTTTTTAGGCTCCAACTGAGGAAGTAGTGGTGGTGGAACCAACACCCCAAAACCTAGAGATTCCAGGTGAAAAGCTTTACGAGGAAGTATTCTTGAGCCTTCACGAGAAGGTAAGTAATCAGTAATAGTCTTCTTCAAGAATGCTCAGGAAAAACCACTACTAAATCTTTTATGTTTGTTCTTACAGGCTCAGTCAGAAGAACAATTGGATGGAGAAAGCAGTTGTTATCTCCTCCGAGGAAACTAAAGCTTTGAACAAGTCATGTCTGCAGAAAGGTTCCAGAAACCCCCAAGGTTTCTGAGAAAGATGTCGTTGAGCTTCCTCACTTGGAAGTAAGAGAAGTCTCAGAAAGCATTTTTCCACTTATCTTTTCTGTTAAGAGTTTCTAAACATATTTGATTTTAATTCTCAGGTTCTAGCAGAAAGAAAGGTTGATGAGGATCAGACTTCTCCTCACAACAAGGTATCTGAGGCCTCTGTTCCCAAGCAAGCAGAAGTACAGGATAATGAGCCTAGTGTTTCTACACAGGTATGCTCAGAAAGCCTTTTTTCGCTTACAGATACTAACTCAAGTAGTTTGAGCAAAACTAACTTGAACACTTTCTTTCAGGCTCAAAGTCTAGTGCCAGTTGATTTAATCAAGACCTTCCAGAAGCACACCTTAAAGAAACATCTCAAGTGCTTCAGACAATGGCAGAAACTCGTAAAAGTCGACCTTTCCGAATTAGCGAATGTCGACGTCCCAGAGAAGAGAGCAATTGCCTTCAATCTGGAAGATTATATCCATGCATTGTTCCCAACAGAGTCCTACACATTTTCCACTCTGATGCATGAAGAATTCATTCATGAAGTAGCACAAAGACTTTTGGCAGATTTCAAGTCTGCGGATGCTCAAACCCAAGAGCAGATGGTTACCCATCCTGCCTTGCCCAACAAGCTCACAACCTACCCAACTGAACAAGAAGAAGTTAATGGGAGGATGATTACATTCCCAAATGTGGTCAACCTGGTTTCGGAAGATGACGAGGAGATGGACGAAAATGATTATCAAGAACCTCCTTCTGAGCATCCAAACCAAGAAGCAAAGAAAAAGGATGATGATGATGATCAAAATGATGATCCCCAACATGGACAAGGCGGGATTCAGAAAGCTAGCAAAGGAAGTGGAGAAAAGGCTACTCCCTCAATTGCTCAGAAAGCTCCATCATCATCACCTCCCAAGTCTCATCAAGATACCCAACAGGCTGAACACAATGATGCCTTAGAAGAAATTTCAGCCGCTGAGTTTAAAATTGAACAACTCAGAAAGGTATTGGAAGAAGAGAAGAGAATCAACATTGAGACTCAAGCTCTTGTTGATGAAAAGGAAGCCCAAATCAAGAAGCTCGAAGAAGCTAATGCCCAGGAATTGGCACTCCTAGATGAGCAAAGAAATTTGAAAAATGCCATTGTTGTCACAGCTGCCGAGATAGATGCCATGGATGACAATGATGATGAAGAGCATGATGAAGGCCAGCACACTTGATGGAAAACAGAAGAAGATTGTCAATCTGCAAACAATCCAAGAAAAGGATTATGATAGTGATGCGGAAACCCACAACTTGATTACTGAAGCAGAAGATGAGAGACTTGTCACTCAGCACAAAAGAGCCCTACTTGCTCCTCATATATTCTCTGCACCAAGTAGTTCAAGAAGTGAAGAGCACTGTGCAAGGAACAGTGTCTTTTTAGAACTCAGAAAGACACTAGTTGCCCAAGACACAGAAGTGCTAAAATCCGTCCCAGAAGAGATGAAGCCATTGGCTGCTACTTTACTCAACAGAGCAACCAGCATAGCTCTCTCTCAGAAAGACCTAGGGTTGGTCAGGGATGAGGATTGTAACAATGCTAATGCAGCATTGAATGAAGCCAGCCATGCTGTCCTGCAAGCCAACGCCATCCTAAGGCCGCTTGAAGAGCTCAACAGAAAGGAGCACGAACTGGTTAGACAGAACAACGAGCTGAAGAAGGAACTTCAAGAATTGGTCAGGGTGCACAACAATCTCCAGAAAAACTTTGAAACTCTCTCTCTCAAGCTTATGCTATCATGAGTCAGTCATTCATGACTAAGGGGGGAGAAGAGATGCCTCAGAAATGCAGAGGAAGAAAAAGAAAACAATCAAATCCTCCCTCCTCAAGTCAACTTGTCATTAAGGACACCACTTGAGACACCCTTGCTGAAGAAGTTGTTCCAGATCAACCAGCCAGAAGGCTGAGAAGTATGATAAATAGGGGAACCAAGTCCCTTAGAATCTCAGAAGAGAAGAAGACTTCTGAAGAAGAAGAAAAGGAAGAAGGAGAAGTAAGAGGCCAAGAAAGCTGCAAGTCTCCAATTTTGGACTTCAATGATGATGAGGATGATTCTGATGAACATCCACTTCACAAGAAAAGGAGACAAGCAACTACTTCACAACCTCCTCTGGAAGCAAAGCCCTTAGCAGCCAGAACCCCTTCTGGAAATACCAAGTCTATACAAGGAACATCCATCAGCACAGCCCCAATGCAGGAAGAAAGGGTTAGAGGATCTCCTGACAGAAGGCCACCAAATAGAAAAGCAAGAAGGGATTTCCAGTTTGGCAGAATAAACAATGAAACACATCAAGAAAGGCCAACTGATGCCCACATCGAGTATGTGAAGACCAGTAATGAAGAATCTTCATATAGGTGCATTCTGAACAAGAGAGGGTATTGGATTCTGGAACTACAACATCTACTTGTCAATGATAAGTTTCCAACTCCGATCCTCAACCAGATCCTGAAATGGAGAAAAGGCAAGCCTGAATTGCTAAAAGTGGATGATCATGTCAACTGATCCAGAAAGGGTGCTGAAGAACTTGAGGTATTTGAACCCAAGTTGCATTTCTGAAGACTTGAAGACTAGTAACATTAGAATACTCTCTTGGAGCTTGGACTCTCCTTTGTTCTAATTTACTTAGTATGTTTTGTTACTTTTTGTAATCTTGCTGATTGTTTCTAAAATTCTCTATATGTAAAAGTTGCATCTCTTTCTGTAAACTGTACCTATCTGAAGATCATACTCTCAGATACTTTTTAATAGATGACAACTTATCAGCAAAGATCACTTCTTGTGATTTGGTTGATGTTCACTTTCTGTACTTAATTTAACTAAAATTGAATATCTTTTGAAATGATTAAGTGGTGGATTGTTTTCTCTTCCAGGATTACAATTTTGTAATAGGACTTAAAAGATAGTCATGGATGACTGATCAAAAAGGGAGAAATTTGTTAGGAATATCTGTTAGTATTTTGATCACTCATCACATGTTCTTATCTTAGCCAGAAAGGTGATTAAGTACTCTTGGTTCACTTGAACATTGTAAAAGAGGAAATCACTGAGTATGATTAGTCTAGTAAATCTTGTAATAGGATTATAGGTCTCTGAGTGTAATTTTTATTTCAAGAAGACCATGAAGATCAATCCTAGCAATGGAGCATTTCTGAAGATTAGAAGACTAAAGATTGCACAAGGTTTATGAAGACACAAAGGTTTAGTCTAACTCAGAAAGACTATGTCTTTAATCCTTTCTTAAGTATATTAACTTACTTTCGAAATATGATTCTGGACATATGACATCATGAGTATGGAGCATGCAAGCCATCAGAAAGGCTCATGTATCCGTTGAGACTAAAGGACAATAAACAGTACTATGCATTAAATGCATCGGCAGAAATCTTTGCAAAAGCAAGTCCTCTCTGAAACAAGAGATAGTGACTTCTGAGTACATAGTTCAAGATATAAACGGATATAATTTGATAGAGAGCACAACGGATACAATTCAAACGCCTCTCAAATTTATCTATATATATCACACACTTAGATGCTTGAAATACATACCTTAGAACGCTCTATCTTGCAAACTTACCATCAAGCAAAGTATTCTCTCAAGCACTCTACTATCCTTTCTGAAAGCTTTCTGTTGCTTGAAGAATAACTAGTAGTTCTAAGTTGTCCTGAACCTTAACAAGAGATTGTTATTCATGAAAGAGTTGAACTATCAGATACCCTTTCTGAAGCTCATTCTCCAGAACGGACATCAATTACTTGGGTCAGTAAAGAGCAGACTGCCATCCATTGAACAAGTGTATTAAGTAGTCTCGTTCTGTTTGGCTCTCTATAAACATAACTGAAAAGTTATACGAGAAGCCTTTCTGACAAAACCTTATAACCAACACCATCAAGGCGTGGAGTAGAGGAAGTACTTGATTTGGGAAATCAGGGAATAACTCCAAGGTTATCTGAGTAGAGGAAGTACTTAGCTCTAGGAGCTGGGGAATAACTCAGGGGGAACATTTGGTTGGGAACCATTTGTTTAGGAATCTTAGAATAGGATTATTGTAAGGTGAACTCAATTATCTGTTCTAATGAATTCTAGGTCTCAGAAAGACCGAAGTGGATTAGTTAGAGGATTACGCCACCTCCAGATACCACTATACTTGCTGTGTTATTTACCTTTCTGTATTTACATTTCAGGAAACCACACACACACATACTTATTATTTCTGCACTTACCTATCTTAAAGTCTTCCGCGCTCTGAATTTAAGTATCAAAAACCCCCAGGTCTCTGAGAAACTGTGTTTATCGACAAAAGTTTTAAAAGACTATTCACCCCCCCCCCCACCCCTCTAGTCTTTTACTTTGCCATTATATGGACCAACAATTGAGTTTAGTTGGCTATTCTGATGCTGACTATGCTGGATCATTGCTTGATAGAAAAAGCACTTCAGGAACTTATCAATTTCATGGTGCCAGATTAATATCATGGTTCAGCAAGAAACAAAACTCAATTGCCACGTCTAGCACATAGGCTGAATATATTGCTGTTGGGTATTGTGCTTCATAGATATTGTGGATACAACAACAACAACTCAGAGACTATGAGAGCAATGAAGAGAAAACTCCTATTTTCTGTGACAACACAAGTGCTATTGCAATAACTCATAATCCTAAGTTTCATGCAAGAACAAAGCACATTGATGTTAGACACCACTTCATTAGAGATCATGTTGAAAAAAGGCAATATAGAGATACTCAAAATTGGTACTGAAGACCAACTTGCAGATATCTTTACAAAGCCTTTGCAATAAAGCAGGTTCTTAACCTTGAGACATAGACTTTGGTTAATGGAGTAACCAAAGGAACTGAAAATTTCTAATCTCTGAAATGAAAACTCAGAAGGGAGAAAAGATATCTGGAACGGGTATCCAGATATCTAAGGCCAGAAAGGTATCTGAGACAGGAACTCATATACTAAAAGGAGCTAAAAGTGTGAGTGAGACAGGAACTCAATATGACTAAGAAGGGAAAAGAAGAGATAAGATATCTGGAACGGGAATCCAGAATATCAAAGACAAAAGGTGAAACACATAGGAAAAAGATATCTAAGACGAATACTCAGATATCAATGGTTAAAGGGTAAAATGGCTATTTGAAGATTTCTGAGACAGGTACTCAAATATCTAGATCACTCAGTGAGGGGGAACAAAAAAGAAGAAAGTAGTACAACTATCTGTAGTCAACTACTCTCTTGTGTTTTGTATTATTTCCATATTTGTGAAATATATGAACAGATGTATTGTTTGAAGGTAAATTCAGAAAACAAAACTGTCCCTTAGTCACACAGAAGAAATGTAATTCAGATAGCTACTCACCAAAGTTCATTAATCGTGCACGATTACATAAAGTGATTGTGATAATTGCTGGAAAAGCAATCCCAGCCCTTGATGAAATGGGCGTTCCAGATTCAATGACGAAAATTTAATCTCGCTAAAAAGTAGTAGACTGTAAAAACAGTTATGGCCCACTAGATGCAAAGAATTTTTCACCCACGTCTTTCTGGACGAACACAGATACATATGCACAAAATTAATTTGTATGTATATGTCTGTTGAGATTTGCATTGCTATATATATAGGATTTTGGCAAAAGAATTCACTTTTGCTCAATCCTACATTTGCACTTGCATAAAAACAGCAAAATCTCCCAAATTTCCCTGCAAATATTCACTGGAAATACTGATTCCTACTTAGTTTTTCTGCAAAGAATCACTAATCTCCAACCTTAATTTCTTCTCGACTTTCAAAAATTTGACTATTTAAAGAGATGGCTCCAAAACGTGCTCTTACCCAGAAATCCCAGGCTACTACCTCCAGTACTGCTGAGAAGCATGCACCAGTGTTGGTTATCACTAACAATCGATTGGTAGGAGACATGAATCCTGATCATTGGACTTCAAATCACAGGATGATTTGGGATGGTCCCATGATTGAAGAATACCTAGTTGTTGCCAATGAAAACTAAGATGATAGGAAGTTGATTCTTGGTATGCTTGAAAAAGCACAAATTAAGGGTTTCTTATCTGCTATTCCCAGTGGAGTTTCTTCACAGGATGTGTTGGAATTCTGCAACAATTCCAGGATTATTTCCTGTGTTTCTGAACGCACTGAGATAGTGTCTATAAAATCAAAAGTTCAAGGAAAGGACATCCTTTTGAACTTCACAACTTTCTGTGAGTTGTTTGAACTGCAAAATCTTGGAAATGATTTTGAAATAAACACCAAGGATGATGATCTCCTTGAAGGTGTGAAACAACTATACAGTGATGTATGTGATCTTGAAAAATCAAATACACCCATCGACATCAAACTTCCTGACATCAGAACCAGACATCTGTTGGTTCACTGGGATGTGTTGGCATGCATTCTTCACAGATGCTTTGATGGTCTACAAGGAGGTGCTGACCAGATAAGTCAAGAACGCTGGATGATGATGTTCTTGTTGAATCAACAGAACAAAAGGCTGGAAAACCCTTTCAATAGGGGGAAGTACGCCTGTATGAAACTTGTAAAGAAGATTCAAGGCTTTGAGCCTAAAATCGTTAAGGGCTTTGCTGAGCCAAAAGCCACAGTAACCTATGGACTAAAGATATGCTTCTTGCTGGAAAAGCTTGGCATTGAGCTCAGAGAGAAGGCTGATATAGCCAACAGTAACCTGCTCTACAAATATGAGTATACAAACATGATGAAAAAGGTTACTACATCTCATAAAGGTTCCACGAAATGAAAGACTGATGAGGTATCTGAGGGTTCCGTTGCGACCAAAAAGCCCAAAACTTCACGAAAGAAGTCTGCTGGCATATCAGAAGTCATACCCATTGTGGATGTCGACTCTCAGATATCTGCCGCCACTACTGATGAACTCATCAATGAAGATGAACTCATCAATGATGCTAATTCCACAGCTGATGAACTCATCAATGCTGCTAAGTCCACTGCTGATGAACTTATCAATGCTGATAAAAGCAGTGAGAAACTTCAAACACTCTCTGCAGAAGCAGCAGGGATTGTTGATAATTATGTCCCAGATTTCAATAAGGAATCTGAAGATGGGGGGGAAACAATAATCCCCAAGGTTGCTGAAAGAGCAACTAGTTCAAAGATTGCTGAAGAAGCAACTGTGTCCAAAGTCACTGGACAAAACACACCATCAGAGCAAGTAACACTTAAGCATATTGAAGATGCTTTGATGAGTGGTAACTTAGTGTTGGAGGATACTGCCATTGCCTCAACACTTAAAAGTCTCTCTCAAGCAGATCTGGATAGGCCCCATACAGCATCACCTTCTTCATCCAGATCAGAATCACCACACCAACCACAATAGCCAATAGTGAATGCTGCTGAGATGATACTTGAGTTACAGCATGAGATACCAGCATCTTTCCTTGCTGAAGAAAATTCTGTAAAAGAGTAGGTTCCCAACTCAATGAGAGGGATCAAACTGAGGCATTTGCTCAGAATGATCAACCAAGGGAGGCAACTGAGTTGCACACTCAGGATAGGTCCGAAGTACCTCAAACTTCCAACAAAGAAGTGGTCCAAGAACAGCAAGACCAATGCATGGAAACTTCACAATTTCCAGAGACCAGTCAGCCTGACAAAGCTCAGGTAGCTGAATGGTTTAACTCTTTACTTTCTGATACCTTATGCTTAAATCTTGTTAATTATTAAAATTTCTTTGTTACAGGCTGAATTAGAAATACAAGAACAAGAGGAAGCTGGAAAGCTTGCCTTAGAGACTGAGAAGGAGGCTCCGACAGTCTCACCTCTTAAGGAATCTGAGCCTGTGCTACAGGTGATAGAGAGTTCCTTAAGATGTTACTTTTCAGATATATGTTTATACACTTAACTAATTAAGTGGATGTTTCTAATAGGCTCTTACTGAGAAGAAGAATGATGAGGCTGAGAAGCCTAGCTCATCAGAGACTCAACCAGAGACTCCCAAAGTCTTTGAGGAACAAGATTCTGAGCCTTCTACTAAGATGGTATATATCTCAGACATCTATACTTGCCACACTGATACTCTTACCATTTTTCTAAAATGCTTAACACTTTCTACTTACAGGCACAAAAAGAAGTAGAAGTTGCTAGGGATATGCCACCTAAATCCCCAGAACTAATGGAAATTGATGAAGCCAACAAGCCTTCATCATCTGAGAGAATACCAGAAACTGCACAAGTTTCTGAGAGACAAATATCTGAGCCTCCTATTGTGGAGGTAATTGACTTCTCAGATATCTGAAATTTTCTAATTATTTCTCTTATCAAATTTCTAAGTGATATGCTATTCTCAGGTTCAAAAAGAAAGAGAGGATGCTGAGGATCAGACTTCCAAGTCCCCTCGTCACACCAAGATATCTGAGACACCTGGAATCTCAATAGTCCAACCATCTAAGCCTGTTGTTGTTGCCCATGTAACACAGATACTTGACTACTCTAAAACTCAGATATCTACTAAAGTTTTGAAACTAACTCAATACTCTCTCTTTCAGGCTCAAGCTAGTGCTACAATGGTCCCTGAAGTTTCAGACAAGGACCTACTTCTATTTTTCAAGAATCAAACTCTGCCAAAGCATCTCAAGTGCTTCAAGAAATAGCAGAGACTAAGATACTCTGATTTGACTGAAATAACAAGGGTAACTGATCACCCTACTAGAAGAGAAAGAGCATTTGACCTTGAAAATTATGTCCATGCAATGTTCCCAACAAGGACCTACTCTTTTGCTTCTCTAATTCATAAGGACTTCATCAAGGAAGTGGCACACAAGCTCATTTAAGCCTTTGAAAAGGCAGATGGTCAGACCAGAATGGAGATGGCATTCAAGCCAATCATGCCCAAGTCTCTACAAATCATACCCTCTGAGCAAGAGGAAGTAAATGGACAAATGATCACTATTCCAGAAGTGATCAATCTGGTATCTGAAGATGAAGAAGAGAAGGAGATTGATGAGAATGATTATGAAAAACCTCCTTCTAACCATCACAAGGATGAGGATGATAAGAAGGATGATGATGATGCCCCTGCACCAGGGACATGAGGGATTGCATAAGGAACTAGTGCCTCAGCTGCTGAAAATCTCACTTAGAGGACATCACAGAAATCCCCTCCTCCATCTCCTCAGAGATCTAACCATCCATCTCTGCAACAAAAAGACACTACTCTAAACAAATAGTTGAGCACTCTGAGGACAACACTCAAAAGATATTGAATGCACAAGCCAGAGTTGCTCAACTCAAACAATTGTTGGAGGAAGAACAACAACTTAATCATCAACTGGAAGAAAAGATAGCTAAATCTAAAGAAACGCTCCAAAAGCTTGAAGATCAAACCATCAAAGAAATGGAAACTTATGCTGAAATGAAAGAACTCCAGCTTGCTGTTTAGGCAATTGCTGAAGAATTAGATACCGAGCAAGTATCTGAAGACAAGCATGATGCTAAGGCTGCATTACCACAAGATGTACAATCCTCCTCACTGAAAGGAAAGAAGCCCATCTTTGAGATGGTTGCTAGACTAGAAAACGTTGATGAAAATTTCCAAGAGGATGAAGATCACTGGGCTGATGACTCAAATGATGAAGAAGATAAGAAATTGGCAGAACACCGAAATGAGCACTTGGTGGTGTCTCATTTGAAAAGGAAGCTAATTGCTCCTGAAATTTTCAACAAGCTGCCAAATGTCAACTCCAGTGAATACTTGAACAGATACCAAGTACTGGCTAAATTGAACAAGGAGTTATCTTCTCAGAATGAAGAAGCCATTGCATCAGTCCCTGTAGAGTTGAAGAAATTCACTGAGCTCATCACTCAGAGAACAACCAGTCTGGTCATTGCTCAAAAAGACCTAGGCATGGTTAGGGATGATGACAAAAACTTGGCTGCAAAAGCCTTTGAAGAGGCTAGCTATGCTGCTGGAAAATCATATGCTATTCAAGGTCCACTAGCAGTGCTCACTGATAAGGACAATGGTCTTATCAAACAAAATCAGGAGCTCAAGGCTGATCTGGAAAAGTTGGTTGCTACTTACAACTATCTGCAAGGTTATTTTGACTCCCTTTCAGAATCTTTTGTGATTCTTAGTCAGTCAACAATGACTAAGAGGGAAGGATCTCAAGATGCTCAGAGACGAAGAGGAAGAGGAAACAAAAGAAAATCTGAACAACCACCTCTCAGACTAATTGAGCCCTCCTTCAGTCAAGCTGCTACTCTGGTAGTAGAAACAACTCAGTAGATTCCTGAACAAGGAATGATAACAAGGGCCAGATCACATAGACCTCCAAAGGGAACCAAGTCCCCAAGAAGAAGACAGGTAAAAGGGATTGAAGAGTCTTCTTCAAAAGAAGGAGAAGGCCAAATCAAATCCGAGGGCAATGAGGAAGGCTGCAAATCACCCAACAAAAGAAATCTAGAAGATGATGATGAAGATGAGGATAAAGATGAAACTCCTCTTCACAGAAAGAGAAGAAGGGTTCGTAGCCTAACTGAGCCCTTAGCTGTAAAGCCAATAGCAGCTAAAACACCCTCTGAAAATACCAAGTTTATCTAGGGTGGTTCTTCAAGCAATCTCCCAAGGGAAAATTCAAGACAAAGGAGGAACAGGCTAAGAGCTGAACAAAGAAAACTTCAACTTTCACTTAGGCCAGAGAATGCCAGAATTGAGTATGTGAAGACTGATGAACATTCCTCCTACAGGTGCATTCAACAGAAAAATGGTTATTGAATACTGGAACTCAAGCACTTGCTTGTAAATTAGATGGGATTTCCAGTACCCATCCATCAACAGCTCATGGCATGGAGAAAAGACAAGCTTACCTTTATCAACACCAATCATATCAAAAATTGGTTGGTTTTTGAAGTGATCAAGAGAAAAGAAGCCATGAAGAAGGAACTCTCTGATGAATGTCCTTATGGAAAGCCAGATGATCCACATAATTCCCAACATCACAGGAACAGGCACAAGAGCAAGACTTGCAGTGGAACCCTATGAGTCTTTTTACATGACTCAAGAGCAATACAAGGGTGACATAAGATATCTGAGGATCATATATGAATACTTCAAGCTATCAGATATCAGAATTGAGCATGCTGAAAATGGGGAAAGTATATGTGGGTCAAACACTTCGCCAAGAAGAATCCCACCAAAACCTATAAGGAAGTCTGTGGATTTGCCAGAAACACTGAGATGGTAGTCAGGACCATGCTCTGTGACTACTCAGATGATATAAAAAGGTTTGGGGATAGGGAATTTGCTAATTGATCCATAAATCTGTTGATTGAAGACTTGAAGATTTTGAAGACTTGAAGACCCGTTTATTAGGATGTCTACTTGGAGCTTCGTTACTCCTGTTGTCCTAGTTTACTGTGTAATTTTGTATCTTGCTGATTAATTTGTAATTTATTTTATCATTTGTAAAAGTTATCTGTGAACCTTCATGTAAACATATCTGATGAACCTACTCTCAGATATCAATCTTTTTAAAGATAACTTGTCAGCAAAGATCACACCTTGTGATATGGTTGATGTTTACTTTCTGCACTTAATTAAATGAATTGAAAAGATCATAAGAAATGATTAAGTGTTGGATTGTTCCCTCTTCCAAGTTGTAATAGGTTTTAAAGATAGTCATCGTTGACTGATCAAACAGGGGGAAATTTGTTGGGAATATATATTTAGATTTTTGTTGGTCCAGATAACGGCAAAGGAAATGACTGGGGGGGGGGTGAGTAGTCTTTTACAAATTTTGTCGATAAACACAATTTCTCAGATATCTGTGAAGATATCTGATACTTAATTTCAGATAGCGGAAGACTTTTCTATGATAAGTGCACGTGCTCAGCAAGATATAATGTATTTAAATACTTAGCAGGATAAAGAGAACAATAAGTAAATTGTTGAAAGTAAATAACACGTCTTTTATAGTGGTATCTGAAGGTGGCGTAATCCTTCAACTAATCCACTTCGGCCTTTCTCAGACCTGGAATCCACTAAGACAGATAATTGAGTTCACCTTACAAATATCTTCTCTCGATTCCTAAAATACACTAGGTTCCCAACCAAGTGTTCCCCCTGAGTTATTCCTCGGCTCCACGCCAAGTACATCCTATACTCAGAAACCTTTAAGTTGTTCCTTAGTTTCCCAAACTAAGTACTTCCTTTTCATCAGTCTCTTCATCATCATCATCAAGATCAATTCTTGTAGGAATTTTGTAGCCTTCTTCATTGCCCTGGGATTTGATTTGTCCTTCTTCTTCTTCTTCTTCTTCTTCTTCTTCTTCTTCTTCTTCTTCTTCTTCTTCTTCTTCTTCTTCTTCATAAGACTCATCAATCCCTTTCACTTGTCTTCTCCTTGGAGCCTTGGTACCCCTTGGAGGTCTCTGTGCCACGGCCCTTGTTGTTATTGTTTGTTCAGAAGGTTGCTGGGAAGTAACTACTACTTGTAAAGCAGCTTGACTTGAGGAGGACTCATTGATTTTAAGTGGTGGTTGGAAAGATTTCTTCTTGTTTCCTCTTCCTTTCTGAGAACCAGAACCTTCCCTTTGTCTTGGATACTTTTTCCCCTTAGTCATTGTTGACTGACTAAATATCACAAAGGATTCTGACATAGATTCAAAGTTTCCTTATCAGTGAGCTCTGCCAGTGGACCTTGAGTAGCATATGCTTTTCCAGCAGCATAGCTAGCCTCATTGAGGGCTTTTTCAGCAAGATTATCGACATCATCCCTTACCATGTCTAGGTCTCTCTGAGGAATGACCAAGCTTGTTGTTCTCTGAGTGATTAACTCAGTGACCAAACAAAAGAAGCCTGGGAGCCTTGTGGTTGTTGTGGTTGTTATAGTTTTGGTGATCTGGATCTTGAAGGAGAAGAAACATTTGTGATAGTTCTCTTCAGATCAGCAACAACATTTAGTACTGATGCAGTGATGTTGTCATCATGTACATCTACATCACTCATCAGGGCATCATTCAAATCTTTCAGTGTGGATGACCCTGGTAAGGTATTTCCTAAGGACATGGTTGCTCTCTGAGCAACCTGTGATGTAGGAACTTCATCAGCAACCTCATTCCTTTCCTAGAATGGGTCAAAGTTCAAATCATCTGCTCCTTCAGGAGGTTTAGCTTGGGACTCATCCACCCTCTTGGCATCAAGAGTGGTACCTGCAGCACTGTGGTGTGCTGCTTGAGTAGGGGCAATGGTATCTTCAGCACTATGTGCAGATACCCTTGTAGTAGGATCCAGTTGTGAGGTGGTCTGTGAGGCACATGCCTTCTTCTTGCCTCCAGTTCTACATTACTTCGTTGGCACAACAATTGCCTCAGAAACGTCTTCTACTGGCCTCTTCTAGTTCTGCTTGAGCTCACAATTGTATTTACAAACAACATCACTATTTGCAATCTCTTCCTTTCCTCTGAGTTGTATCCCAAGCTATTCAAGAATGTAGCATATCTTCAGACAAAAGTTCATAGTGCGCTTAGGCTCAGTGAGGCCTCCTTGTAGAATAGGCTCAAAGCCTCGAAGTTTGTCAACAAACCTCAGAAAGATATACTTTTCCCATTTTAAGGGTATCTATCTCTCTTCCAGAGTATTAAGGAATGCCAGCATTCGCCATCTGTCCATGATGATTTGATCTGCTCCTCCTTGGTTTGAATCAAAGAACCTATGCAATACAAGGGCAATCAAGTCCCAAGGTTCAACAAGATGTTTTCGTCTAACAATCTCATTGTCAAAGATATCAGGAGTATCATCCTTGTCTGGATTCATGTAGAGAGAGTAGAAGTGATCTGCTAATTCAGTAGAAGTATATGGGTAGTAATCGGTACCATTGGTGGGTGATCCAAATAAAGTATAGAAGGATTTTTCATCAAGGTTTATGTCAACACCTTGTACCTTCGTTGTGATGCGCACTTCTTCAGTGCCATCTGCTTCAATAATGGCGGAATTGTTGTAAAATTCCAGCACATCAATTTTGGAAGCGAAAGAGGGTTTTGCAAAGCAAAACTACTTAATCTTTACCTTTTTAAGTAAAGCAAGCCCTCTTCTAACATCCTCATGGTTTGTTGCTGCACCAAGCAAATACTCATCAACAAGTACTCCTCCCCAGAGTACTTTCGATTTGGGATTCCACATAGAGGGGTTGAATTCACCAACCACTCTTCGATCTTTCACCACAATAGCTGGTTGTTGCTTCTCAGTAGTACCAGATGTGGACACTTGGGACTTCAGAGATCTGGATCGTTTTGGTTCCATCTCTTTAAATAGTGAAGTAGATAAGAGAGATTGAAAGGGGGTTAAGAGTCGAATTCGATTAAGTAATTCTTTGCAGAAAGACTTAGCAGAAATTCAGACGATTAGCAGAGAAAAGATAGAAGGTTTTGTTGTTATTGTGCTAAGTGAAATGTGGGATTAGGCAAAAGTCTTTTTCTTTGCCAAAATCTCCTTTATATACAAGTACATTAGATATAGATGAATTATGTAAGTATGTATCTTGCAATCTGCACAGGCGTGGGTGAAAAAGCAGTTTCACATTAAATGCGAGTGGGGCCAGTTACTCGGTTTTTGTGCGAGTGGGCTAAGTGGACTCATCTCATCCGTTGAATTACAAGAACCATTTTTCAATGGTTTAGATTATTTTCTCAACAATGATATCAATCAACACATGTAATTGTGCCCAATTATGCTATTTGGCTAATAGCTATCTGAGTCACTTTCGACTCTCAGTAACCTACAACTAGGAGACAAACTGGTTTCTGAGATTATTAATCAATCATCCAGTGTTGTTTGAAAATTATCACAAGAATGGAAATTTTTTCAAAACACAAGAGATAGTTGACTTCTGACATATTGTACTAATGGTCAACTTCTCTCCTTTTGTGTTCCCCCTTACTCAGTGGCCTCAATATCTGAATACCCGATTCAGATACCTTTTTAACCAACTTTTACACCTTTTAGCCTTGATATCTGAGTACCTGTCTCAGATATCTCATTCATTCTTTTAATGCCTTTCTTTCTCAGAAAGCTTTATTCCTCTCTTATTGCCTCAGTGAGTTCCCGTCCTAGTGACCAATTTAGCACCTTGGTAGTTCCATCAATCCAAGACTATGTCTCAAAGTTAGGAATCTACTTTCTTGCAGAGGCTTTGTGAAGATATCTGCAAGTTGGTCTTCAGTACCAATCTTGAGTATCTCAATATTGGCTTTTTCAACATGATCTCTAATGAAGTGTTATCTAACATCAATGTGCTTTGTTCTTGCATGAAACTTAGGATTCTAAGTTATGTCAATAGCACTTGTGTTGTCAAAGAAATAGGAGTTTTCTCTTCATAGTCTCTGAGTTGTTGTTGTATCCACAATATTTGTGAAGCTCAACACCCAGGAGAAATATACACTACTTCTGTGGTTGATATGGCAATTGAATTTTGCTTCTTGCTGAACCATGATATCAATCTAGCACCAAGGAATTGAAATGTTCCTAAGGTACTTTTCCTATCAAGCATTGATCCAGTATAGTCAGCATATGAATAGACAACTAAACTCAATCCACTCTCTTTTGGATACCACAATCCAACTTGCACTGTACCTTTAACATACCTTAGAATCTTCATAGCAGTATTGCAGTGTGATTGCATTGGATTTGAATGAAATCTTCCACTTACACCAATTGCATATTGAATATCTCGTCTGCTTGCAGTAAGGTATAGTAGAGACCCAATTAATTTCCTATACTAGTGTTCTTCAACAATCTTATCAGATTCAGTATAGGTCATCTTGGTTCCAATGCTCATAGGTATCTTGGCCTTCTTTTCAGAAGGCTTTAGATTAAACTTATTGAGCATATCTTTAGCATACTTTGTTTGACTAATGAATATTCCATCATTAAGTTGCTTGACTTGCAATCCAAGGAAGTAATTCAATTCTCCCATCATGCTCATTTCAAATTTACTTTTCATAAGCTCAGCAAAGTCTTCACAAAGTTGCATGTCCTTAGATCCAAAGATTATGTCATCAACATAAACTTGTACTAAGAGTAGTCCCCATCATGGTTCAATGTAAAGAGAGTTTTGTCAACTTATCCTTTCTTGAATCCACTTCCCAGCAAGTACTTGGCCAATGTGTCATACCATGCTCTTGGAGCTTGTTTAAGTCCATATAGAGCTTTCTGAAACTTATAGACCATCTTGCTATCTGAGGAAACTTCAAAACCATGTGGTTGCTAAATATAGACTTCCTCAGCAACCTCACCATTCAGGAATGCACTCTTGACATTCATTTGGTAAACTTTAAAGTCATTATGAGCTGCAAAGGCTAGAAATAGACTGATTGCATCCAATCTTGCAACTGGTGCATATGACTCATTAAAATCTAGTCCTTCATTCTGGGTGAATCCCTTGACAACCAACCTTGCTGTGTTTCTGGTTATTTCACCAGATTCATTCATCTTGTTTCTGAAAACCCACCTAGTTTCCAGACATTATTTCTCTCAAATTGATCCAACTCTTCTTGCATTGCTAAGATCCAATCTTGGTCTTTTAATGCTTCTTCAATAGTTTTTTGTTCAATATCTAAGATGAAACATCCATAGAGAGAATCTGCATTTTCAGCAATTGCTCTCCTAGTTCTTACCCCTTGGTCTAAAGGACCTATCACGTCCTTTGCATGATGATCTCTTATCCATTTTATAATGGGTTTAGAACTAGTAGGATCATTATCATTATGATTCATTTATGCATCACTATGATCATGATAAGATACTTCATCAGTATCTAAGATATCTGGCACATGTGACGTGCTCGGGATATCTGACTTGTTCAGTCTCTTGGGTATCTGAGACAGGTTTCTCAGCAACCTCCTGCTCAGAGACCTCTTCATAATGAAGATTCTCAGTGACTTGACCCATTTCTGGATTTCTCTTAGGAAACTCTTCATCATGCCTTGGAGTCATATTGTTGTTACTTGGCAATGGTTGTCTCTCTTCATCAGACTCATTCTCTAAGTGAATAACAGAATTATTTCCCTTTAAAGATTCTTGTTCAGAATCTTTGATCATAAGTTCCTTGAACCTATCTGAGAGTTCTTCATTCAAGGGTACTTTCTTGTTTCCTTCATAGAATACTACATGGATTGATTCTTCAACCTTTCGTGCCCTTTTGTTGTAAATTCTATAAGCTTTTCTATTCATTGAATAACCAAGAAATACTCCTTCATCTGCGTTTGCTTGAAATGTTCTTAGATATTCTTTACCATTGTTAACAACAAAACATCTGCTACCAAACACCCTTAAATGTTTGATACTAGGGGGTCTACCAATCAATAACTCATAGGGAGTCTTATCATGGTGTTTGTTGATCAAACAACTATTTTGAGTGTAGCATTCTACAATTACAGCTTCAACACAATAGATTTCACTTATTTCAGTGTCAGCAAGCATTGTTCTTGCTGCCTCTTTTAGGGTCGTATTCCTCCTTTTAGCAACACTATTTTGTTGAGGTGTCCTTACTGAAGATAGTTGATGTTGTATACCTTTGTAGGTACAAAACTCTTTTATGTACTGGTTTACAAACTCAGTACCATGGTCTGTTCTGATCACAGATACATTGTCATTTTTCATGACTTCAACCTGATTCAGGAAGCTTGGCCCTTGCGTCAGATTTCTGTTTTAGAAAAACAACCCAAGTGAATCTTGAGTAGTCATCTACAACAACCAGGCCATACTTCTTTCCTGCATAACTAGTTACTGAGGACTCAAAGTGATCCATATGTAACAGTTGCAGTGGCCTCACACTAGAATGTCTAGTTTTAGACTTGAAAGATGTTTTGGATTGTTTCCCTAATTGGCAAGCTGAGCATACACCATCTTTTCTGTATGCCATCTTAGGTAATCCAACAACCAATTCTTCAGATACCTGTCAGGATGCTGAGACTGCTTTTCAGTGAACTTTGCTTTCCTTCTCAGATTCCTTCTAGCCCTGGCATTCAGATTACTTGTGGTTTGTTCTTTCTTCCACTTCTGATGATTGTTGTGAGCAAACCTACCTTTCATGCATCGTTCTTGCTCTAGTTTGTACTCATGAGCAAGTTGTTTTCCAATGGCTTTATAGCCAATGCCATTTCGAGAACCTGGTGCCGACTGAGATCTTCTCTCAGCAACCTTACTAGTCTCTGGGTCATTTTTCTTTCCAGAAAATGTGACATTAGAGAACTTGCCAGCTTCAGCAATCTTCCCTCTCTGAGACACATAGCACTGTGGGTGATTACAATTTTCAGTGTGTTGTCCCTTTACAGGAACTTTGCCTACATATTTCTTTGGGACTTATTTTTCCCTCAAAGGCATGGACGCAACTGCCTTTCCTTTTTCAGCAACCTTAGCTTTCTGACCAATGATATAGGTTGTTTGGGAACCACCTTGCTGACCACTAACAAATGTCATTCTTTTATCATTCTTGTTCAGAATGATAGGACTATTTGTTTGTGCGTCTAGCCCAAGTCCTCCTTTTTCTGAAGGATCTCTTAGGCAAGAGTGTACTTTAGTGAGAGTGTCACAAGCTTTGGCATAAGATTGATAGGATAATTCTTTCTTTTTAAGTTCATTGTTCTCAGAAAGAATACCTTCACACTTCTTTTGAAGTATATCTATTGCCTCTTCGTGTAACTTTCTTGTCTCCACTATCTGTGCCTTTAGAAATGCATACTCAGCATCCTTTGTCTCAGGTCGGGTGGTCGTCTATTATCAATGACATTTCTTTCAAGCTTTAACTTAAGTAGGAAGTGGTAGCTAAGGATGGAAGAACCTTTAATCCCTTGTATTAGATGCCTTCCTTACCCTCCTTAATAAGATCGGCTAAAGAAGTGGGCGTATTTCCTTGTCCACTATTACGACTGGTTTAGGTGCACGCACCTTCTTTTTATTTTTGGTGCAAGCATCCTAGGTGTTGATGCTATCTCCTTCTAGGAGCTAAGGTAAGACAAGGAAGAAGAAGTAAATGCATGCTATTTATGAGTACCTTGAGAAACTTCTGCAGCTGTGAGAACTCTTTTTCATGAGACTTCTTTTCAGCTTGAAGAATTTTGCTTCTAGCTTGGACAACCATAAATTCTCTTTCATAAAGATCAAGTTCCTTTCTTATGTTTTCTAGATCTTTGATTCCTTCCTCATCACTCTTATAGTTTATAAATCGAGAAATAGTGGTTACCTCATCAGCCATTGGATATGACTCGATGTTGGAGCAATCTGGATAGATCTCCTCAGCAACCCGTACATTTCTTTCTTCTTTTGACCAAAGTCAACCAACTCTTGAGTGATTGCACACAACTCTGGTGATGGAAGTTTAGAATCATCTGAATCTTCATCTTCAGACTAAGAATCAAGATCAAGAGCATCCAGTTGGATTTCAATCTTTTTCCTTTCTTCAGTGAGCACAGCTCTCTAACCTCTCTTGAAATTTCTCCTCTATTTCTTGTCACCTGTCTTTAGCTTGTGATAAGCTTGGCAGTCTCTTTTAAAGTGACCAGGTTTCTAACAATAGAAACAGATATTGTTTCTGATTTCTGCTCCCTCAGTACTCGATGCTTGCTGAGTAGGCTTGCTCAGCGCGTTAGTCAATTGCATACTTTTTGTACTGGTGATAGTTGGGACCTAGATGCTTTTTAAGCTTCTCTTTGGTCCTTCTTCTTTCAATCTCCTGACTAACATACTTTCTCATATGCTTTACAGCAAGAGAATTTTCCTCAGTCACCTCTTTGGTATCCTTCTTTGTAGAAGTACCTTGAGTTACTAGAGCGACATTCTACAATGTTTCTGCAGCCATATGTCCTCTTTGCTTTGTCTCATAGTTTACATTTCCCAAGTGTGAGAAAAGCTCCACTGGAGTGATGTTAGACATTCCTTGGTTGAAATAAAAGTACTGAATGTGTTCGCAGTTTTGATTTAGACATCTCACGATAGTCTTAACCTTTTCAGAGTTAGAATATCTCTCACTTTCACCAAGTGTAGCCATCTCACTCATCAGTGTTGTAAACCTGAAATCAAGTTCTTCAAGAGTCCCAGTGGGACCTTGTCTACAGTTTTGGAATTTGAGCTTCAAAACTTCAAACTTATTTTCCTTGGTTTTCTCAGTGCTGGCACAGATTTCTTCAACCAGTGACCAGGCCTCTTTCGCCGTTTTTGCACACCACAGTTTGCACTGTATATGGTCCGGAGTAGAGCGAATGATGATGTTTCTTGCTTGACCATCTAGCCTATTTCTCTTGGAATCTTCCAATGTTCAGAGATGTCTAGACTTTGGTTCATAGACAATTTCACCAGTTGGTCTTCCACTTGTAGTTGAAGAGGAGGAACCATCACCATCTTTGTCAGCAGGTTCCTTGTCTCGACCATTTGAAACTTCAATGACTTGCTTTTCTTCTCGAATGACTATGGGGTCATTCTTTATCACTTCGATCATTTCGTCACTGATAGCTTCCAGATGAAGCATCATATTCTTCCATTTTTCATAGTTCCCTGGCTTGAGAACGGGAGCATCGCTTAAAGACATCCTGCAATAAATAAAATAAACAAACAAATCAAGTGTAGGGGGTAAGCAGTTAGAGTGCACTTATCTAGGATCTAGGTTCAGTGCAGAAGGCATGGGACCTCCCGCTCTGATACCACTTGTTGGTCCAGATCACGACAAAGTAAAAGACTAGGGGTGGGGGGGGCGGGTTAATAGAATTTTCAAACTTTTGACGATAAAACAGTTTCTCAGATACTTGTAAAGGTATCTTATACTTAGTCTCAGATAGCGGAAGTCTTTCAGATAAGTGCACGTTCTTAGTAAGCTATAAGTGTGTAAATACTCAGCAATTAAAATAATACAGAAAGTAAGTGCAATAAGAAATTAACACAGCTTTTATAGTGGTATCTGAGGGTGGCGTAATCCCTCAACTAATCCACTCGCCCTTCTTCAGGACTTCAATTCACTAAGATAAGATGATGAGTTCTCTTTATAAAATCCCATCTCTTGATTCCTTTAACACTAGGTTCCCACCAAGTGTTCCCCCTGAGTTGTTCCCTGGTTTTTCCAACTAAGTACTTCCTCAACTAATTAACCTTTGAGCTATTCCTTAGTTGCCTAAACTAAGTACTTCCTATGCTAAACGATAATTGGTGTTTTGGTTATGGTAGTTTGTCAGGTGAGCAGGCTCTTAATAACTTTCACAGTTATGTAGGAGTGCTCTATAGAATCAAGATTACTTAATACACTTTTCAATGTATGGTAACTTGTTCTTTACTGACCCAAGTCTTGATATTGTTCAATAGAATGAATCACAGATAAAAGTCGCAACTATATCTTATGGATTCAACTCCTTTACTATATGCAATTCTTGTTAAGGATCAGGACACTTAGAACTTTCGTGCTACACAGAATTCAAGAGCTTTAGTCACAACAGTAAGCTAGAGAGTAATTAGGCAGAAGGCTTGTATGCTTGAGTGTAAGATATGTTCAATGTAGTTCAAGGTGTGTCTTTCAAGCATTCTAAGTGGTGATATTTATAGTTGAAAATCAGGCCGTTTGAATTACTATCCGTTAGGATCAATGAAATTCAAACTAACGATTTCTGAAGTTAATACGGCAGTGAGCTTTGTCTCTTTTCAGAGATTTTCTGTTTTGCTTAGACATCTCTGTCTGCGTAATAAATGCACTATACCAACTTTTGTCCTGTAGTGTCAACGGAACAATGCAAGCTATTTGAGGCTTTGTAAGTCCATTCTCAGTGACCTTTAGTCCATCAGAAACCTATTGAAATGTTTGTCTCTCAGACACTTAGTTTCTTCAAGGTATCTGAGCCAAGGTATCTGAGGACACATGTTTCCTTAGTCTTCAGCAATCTTGTGCGGTCTTCTGATCTTCAATAAAAGAGCTCTTCTGCTGGATGCGTCTTGGTCTTCTTCAAAGATGTAAAAATTACATTCAGAGATCTAACATACTATACAAGATTTGCTAGGCTAACATACTCAGTAACTTTCCTCTTTTACAATGTTCAAGTGAACTACGAGTACTAGTTACCTTTCTAAGCTAAGATAAGTCATTATGGTTTACTGATCAAAATCAAAGCAGATATTCCTAACATAAGGAATGCGGGTAGAAGTACTTGGGGTCGGCTACTCCTTCAACCCCAAGTGTGGCCAATCTCTCCGCAGCCATATCAGCATCGATGTCTTCCCAACCAATGATCCTCGACAGCTTGTCAGGATCGGCCTCATCATTTTTCTCCTCCTCGTCAGCCTCATCATCCCTATTCTCCTCCCCCTCAGGTCACCCACTCTCAGTATGTTCCTTGGAATTTGCCTCTTCTTCTTCCTGATCGGGTTCCTCCACAGTCTCCCAGGGCACTTGTCATAATTCACCAAGCAAAACAGGCACTTCTCTCAACCGAGCCGACCGGTATTGTTTATTTTGCAACATCTGGGAAACTCCCCAAGTGCCCGAGGGATGCTTGATATAAAATTACCGAGGCCAACAGCGAAAGAAATACGAAGAATCATACGGATCTAAAACCTTGTAATTAAGGCAAGCCGAGAAAAAGTAGAACAAGGTTCTGGGGACCTTAGAAATTTTGAAGGCCGAGAGGAACTTGGCAGTAGAAAATTGTTCCCTCTTCAAGCCAGCACCACGGCAAAACACATCAAGGCTCCATGGAATTGGGAAGCACTTGTGTCGGGCATAGAGCCACCTCTTTAAAGAACTTCCAAATAGGATCTATGCACCTGAAAGTTTGCTCTTGCAAGCATATACATCCCGTCGGTGAATTATATTGTGTCTCCTCGGGCTTTGGGATGATGATCTCATACTCCGCTGGAATTTCGAAGTTATGATGTAGGTTATCTATCTCATCTTCAGTAACCGAGGACGAACTGGTAGTGATGAGTCCAGAAGCATTCTTTTCCGCATCCTCCCTCAAGGGACCAATGGGGACCGACCTTAAGGATTTAGCCACTTTGGTAGTCATTCTTTGTTTTCCTTGATTCTAGGAAACGACCATTGCCTCTATAGGCCCGACACCCTCCTCTTCTTCTCCCTCCTCTTCTTCTCCTTCCTCATTGGCCTGATCATCTTCGGCCTCGTTTCCTTCAATTGGCTTCTATTCGTTTGATTGATGCTCCTCGGCATCATCGTCCCCTTCAGCGGCCGACTCAGCCTCCTCCCCAGAAGATTCCTCCTTAGAACCGTCCTCCGAAGAGCCATCGGATGAGTCATCGGACCCAGAAGAAGAGCAATCATCAGGGTCTCCCTCTATCAATTCTAAGCTAGGAGGAACACTTTTCGGGAGAGGCGAGTAGGGTTCTTCCCCTAAGAGCTCTAAATCTGGGCCAAGCACGCTACTAGATGAGCCTTCTCGGTAAAAGCCAATCCCATAATAGAAGAAAAAGGCATAGGTGCAAAAACTGGAATCCTATACCTATGACCGAGGTCTCCAAATGACTAGGGAATCATCTCGTGACAAAATTGGTCCCTACTTATAGGATTTTGGGTACTTATGGGAGCCGGAGCCGCGGTGTTCGCTATTTGTACAGATACACCGGGTCGACGGGCTTCTCTACTTACAAGTTACAATTGGTGCTCGTGAAGGAGGACTAGAAATGAGTTGGCACTCGGAATTGTCAGGCATGAAATCTGCAATGTCCTCGGCAATTTCATAGGCCTGGTCTTAATCAGAAAGAACATTAATGTCAATATGGGGTTGATTAACTTAGGCTTCATCATTGATCATTACTTCTACGTTTGAATTATCCGATGAAATTGCCTTGAATAGAAGAAGGATTAGCGCTACAAATCTACGAAAGCAAAGGAAGGGATGTTAATAAGGCCCGTCGTCGATTTTTTAAACACAATATTATGGGCCGACCTCCTTAAGATGGAGGAAATTGGTAAAATCTTCTACAAGGAATCGGTCAACGAAAGGTTCTCCCTACAGAACTTGGAACTACAGAAAGCTCAAGAAAGTTCAAGAGGCATTGTGTTTTCCTATTAGATTAAGTCCGAGCTTACACATGCATGTCTACGGTTCCGACTAGAAAGCGAGTAAAGGCAGTAAGGAAGGCAAGTAAGAAATATATAAAGGCAAGCAATAAAACGACTAAAGATACCGAGGAGATGAAGAAGAACTTACTTGTGAAAAAGAGTTGACCGCGGAAGATGAAGTTGCAACTACTCAGCAAACACCCAAATTCGCTCTCTCTCTCTCTCTCTCTCTAAACTCTTCTTGGTCAAGTGCTTTATCTCTCTAGAAGTCAACGTTTATGAAAATAAACGATAATGACGGCAGACCTCTATATATAAGGGTAATGGGCCGGTTCGACCAATCCCACGAACTGATTGGCGAACCGTTGCCTCGTATCTCGTGAAGGTCGCCATCATGACACACCATTTCACCATGATTCTCCTTAATTCGCCACATCATGAGCCGTGATCCTTCACCTATTCGGCTTCATACAACCTCCTCGGACAATTATTTCTCATGTCTTTAGTGTACTATAACTTCTACACTAAACACTTAGGGGGAGGTTGACTATTAAGAGGATCACTATTAATATCCGAGGAGATGGACTTTGTTTACATACCGAAGCGATAGACTTTGTGTTTCTTGGAAGATTGAGAGACCTCTCTGCTCGGAACTTTTATACTTATTGGGGAGCGTAAGGTTAGCAAAGCCGACCTCACCCAATTCGGAAAAAGAGAAAAATTTCAGAAGAAAACGAATTGGTTTTCCTCGGAAGGCTTAGAAACTTTTATACTCGTTGGGTTGGGTAAGGCTAGCTGAAGCCGACCTCAGTTACTGAAGAGAGTTATACCTGACAAAGCACGTTCCTCGGAAAGCATCACCTAATCGTACTCCTCAATAATTTCAACCTCAGTAACCTGTCCTCACTTACGAGTTTTACTCCGAGTAGTGCCCGAGTAAATGAGAGACAAGATACGGAGGTCGAAAAACCAGAAGAAGTCTTTGTTACTCCATCTCCAATTGAGACCTAAAAACATCAATCTCGGTGACTTGTCTTCGCTTATGAGTAGAACACCAAAGACACTCAAGTAAACGAAAAATAAGTCACAGAGGTTGATAAACCAAGGAGTGAAAATCCCAAAGGCCAGCAGAAAACCCCGCCGACAAACTCTGCAAAACATATCCATTCAAAACAAAATGGTTGATACTCACTTGAGGGGGTAAGCTCAGCCGAGGCCTAGTTCATCCCACTAAGGGAAGAAAAAGAACTTACCTGGAAGCGCATCTTGCCTGAAAATGCATCTCCTCGGTCTACAGGAGAGTTAAGCCTAAGGTTGAGAAAGTGCATCCTGGGGGTGTGAAGGAACTTCTGATGAACCCATTCATGTATGAAGATCTGTTCGGTCACCAAAGCACCTCCTTGAAGCACCGGTGTCCTTCAAGATTAAAACCTGAAATCAGACAGCCACGTGACCGGGCTCTCCACGCCAGCTCATAATCTTGAGGACACCAATGCCCCAAGAATAGCGTCTGAACATACTCGCCTTGTCCGGGAATCAGACATGTGAATGAAAGGTTGCATCCCCTTGATGCTTGTGTATCTTCCAAGATGATGACAAAGCTAGAAATGGTCTGCCCAATTTACCGAGCTCACCCCGCTAGCTAACTATCTTGGAGGTACACAAGCCTCAACGTAGCCCTTCTATTATACCACTGAGAATGCCGAGCACCCGGCGAAGGAGGATGGTTAGGGAAAATGCCCATCTCAAGAGGAGCAGTCTTATCATCTAAACCGAAAAGATGGAATCGTACAGCTACACGACCGAGCTCTCCACGCCATTTTCTCGTCCAGATGACACGACTCCTCCAAACCGACGTAATAATCTACCAGTCAGATCCATTTTTGTTCCAAAGACACAAACTATCCGACCAGATGTAGTTACAAGGTAACGGGAAAGCCGAGGACTGGCAAATCGAATGATTTGGAATGGTGTAAAATGTCACTATCTATGGCGATATTTATAGTTGTACCTCACCACTGAAAGAGTGCCACGTGGCACTCCCCATTAATTACTCCTGGGCTTGGCCCTGGGCCAGCATGATCTGAGCCCAACAAATCAAAGCCCAACAACTCCTCGGTCAGGAATGAAGGTATACGCAGATTTTGAAGAAGTGCCGACAAGCAAAGAAGAAGACTCCAACTTTAGAGTTCCTCAATTATCTTCTACTAAAATACTTGGAAACTGCGGGGACTTATCATATATACAAATGAGTCCCCTCCCACTAATCCGCGCTTTAAGAAGACTTGAAGACAGAAGCCGAGGAGTCGACTCTCAACTATAGAGCCGACCTCCTTCACTTGGCGAAAGTCTTACACATCTCAGCAAAAGCTAATAAAGAAATCTCGTCGGGCCGACCCTACCCAAACAGGTCCGACCACGTCCTTCCTCCTCCTGGAAGTATTACTCACTACGAGACAAAAATACGAAGGTAACCGACCTCATGATGGAGCCGACCTTCAAAAGGTCCTACGCTGCCGTATGATCTAACGCGCCACCTTACTACGACAACACGTGTCACAAGGTGATTCGTCCAACCAACCTCCAGGCAAGTCAGAGGTCTGTCCCCCGAAGTAACGCCTATAAATACAAGGGCATTTACTCCACTTGAAGTAAGTCAACTACCACAATATACTACTCTCTAACCTACTCAGCTTTACTTTGACCGACTAGGTGTGTTGAATCAAAAGAACTGTTTGTACTAGGCAGACCGGCTAAAAAGGTCTAACACCCTACGTCATTTTGCAGGTGGAAGCTCTACTCTGAAATTCTAAGTACAATTATTGACCATACCTAAGTTTTGGAGTTAACATATTTAAGCTAAAGGACTTTACCGTTTTTATACCAGATCAATATTGCTTATTATTGATGGATTGAGTATGATCGTTGAAGAATATTTATTACATTATTGGTTAGACCTTTATATCTTTCTTGCTTCAAGACACTTGTTGTGCGTGGTTGTATGTTGTTTGGGCTTGACCCAAATATCAAAAGCATGGATTAGTTGATGTTAGTTAAACAAACTCCTTCGGGTCAGTTAATTTTATTTATCTATATGTTGTGCGTGGTTTTATTCTTATGTTTAGTGGCGAGCTTTTCATCTAGAGTGTTGTTGGGTTTAAAGGGGTAGTTCTTTTAGTCGTAGTTTGGTTTCTGACTAGTCGGTACCCTTCATACTTAGGAACTCCGTAAATTTGAGGTTTAACAAGAAACTACTTAAGGTGAGTGTTCTACCCAAAAAGTATATGTATAGTTTGCGAAACTACAAGAAGCTATTTTAATATTATATATATATATTACTGCATCTCAATTATTGTGAAAGTTCATGAAAACAAAATCTTGAAAACTGCATTAAAACTATTTCCTCATGCTTCTGCTCAAAAGAAATGTATTTATGTATATGTTATGATTCGATTTATTGATTTACTTCGACCGATATGTGCGTAATTGTGGTGGGGGTTTCTGAGTGGACATACTTGGGCAGTTGTGTCTGTCGAGTTGTTCATGAAGTACCTCTTCTTACTATCCCTAGACGCGAGGCAGAAGTCGCCGAGGTCTTTAGGAGTAGTAGTGTTTCACCCCTGTACCATGGCAGGGTCTTCGTCTCCGTTTGACAGTGGTAATAACTGTCCGGAGTGATAAGGGCTTGGATTGGGGTTATAAGGTTGACTGCACCAACGACAGTTTATTCGCTTCGTTATATATTTTCTTCGATTATTTTTATATTATGATTCGTTTGATTTTTAAAAACCATACTTCGTATTACTTAATTCGTTGTTCACTTAGCACAGAACCTCACTGAGTTTTATCTCACACTTGATTTGTTACCTTCTTGTAGATTCTGCTACTCAGGATGCCTCGGAGACTTAGATGTTCAGCAACAGAGAATGGGGGGTGTTCTTTTAGTATTTTGGGATTTGTTAAAAACTTTTCACCACTTGAACTCTTAGTTACTTGTTGCAGCTGTCGTTTCCTTTGACTGTTTGACTTTTGTTAGGATTTGACTTTGTTTCTAGACTTTTCCAAATAAAGAAGTTTATTTTATTACTTAGATTTTTTTGGGTCGTTACGGTTGGTATCAGAGCCTGAGTTTTTCCTCGGGCTATACCGGGATATGATTTTCGGACCATGGGAGGGGAGTGAGATGTTGCTGAACTTAGGAGTTACCCTTAACTTTGTCGCTCTGTGTTTAAAAGTATGTTTTTGTGTCGTATATGCTTTACTTTTCCGCTTATGATCGCATGCTAATTATATTTTCCATGAATATGCATGAGTTCCTTCGTTTACTGTTTGACGTGTCGCATGTGTATATTGGTTCAATCACTTGTTATTGTTAAGCTAAAATAGTTTTCAACCCAAGACTTTAAGTAGAGACTTTTGAAGTTTTCCGTTTCCGTTTCATTTTATTAACCGATTCTTGACGTCCACATAGAATGCACAACGTTAACAGGAGAGGAAGACCCTCTCGTCAAGCTCGCGAGAATCCCCAGGCTAATGCGGACCAAGTAATTGATAGGATGGGACTTTTTACCGATGCATTGTTGGCTTTTGCTAATCGGGTTGCTCCACCACCGCCGGCGCTAGCTCTTGACCAGTCCGTGGAGCGTTTCCTTAACTTTCAACATCCGAAGTTTGTTGGTGAACCAGACCCGAGGAAAGCGGAGCTTTGGCTAGAAGGTCTGGGGAACATCTTTGTAGTGTTGATGTATGGAGATGTGCAAAAGGTGGATCTGGCAGTGTTTTTGTTCGAGGGATGATGTGCTCAAATTGACACTTAGAAACAAGTAGCAAGCAGTTGTTGTAAATAGACAATGCTAACCACGAGGTCGTTCGCTAAGGAACCAATTAAGCTACCACAACGATTGAAAACAAACAGTTACTTGTAAAACGATGTTGATTTGTTTGAGTTGAGTACTTCTAATAACTAGAAAACATAAATTAACAATGTAGTTGTTTGTAAGAATGAAGTAGAAGGAACACAGTAGTTACGATCAAGCAATGCTAATTCGCTCTAGGGATACGTTCATACTATTACACGGTCGGTGTACTTAAAACATTCAATCCAATTCAACCAAACATTATTTGAAAATCTTTGAACTAGAGTAATCGTGGTTCATCAATCCACGATCCTTAACCAAAAGGTTTTAGAGAATCTTTGAACTACCTTATTGAATTGAACAGTTTTTACGAAGATCTTTGAACGAGCCTAACCAATATGAACGATTTCAAACCTAGAAGGGAATACGCAAAGCTATCACGCAACTACCATATCCGGAGTGATTTAGCTACTCATAATCGAAGCAAGGATGAAAGAATACAAGATATTGCTCATGTTTAACACAAACATAATAATAATCGCATGCAAGCTTAAACAATTCGAGAAACAGAGTAAGAACGAATTGAATAAGATAAAACAATAGAGATTTTACCACGGTAATCAGGGATTCGATATCAATCCTTCGTTCAATAGTCAAAATCAAGCTCCAAATTGTTATCAATGTCAAAGTATGAATGTATGGAGCTTTTTCTAGATCTAGGGCAAAGTGTTCTTCTTCCCAATAGAATGAATTTGAAAAGTGATATGTCTTGTTCTCAGTAGTAGAAAAGGAGAAAACCTAGGTCTTGGCGAATTAGGAAACAAAATCGCATCGCAAAACTACGGCAAGAAGAAACTGGCGTCGCCAGTTTGGTCTACTTCCTAGCAGAAAACCACTGGTGTGTGCCAGTTATCAAACTGGCATCGCTAGTTCTTCTGGAGCGACCATTTTGCCCCATTGAGGCCTTTTGACTCCGATTCTTGATATTTTGGCCTTCCCGCTCCACTTCTAGCATCCGTACGAGGCATTGGAACTCCAAATCTTGTATATGAATATAAAATACACCATTTTGCCTTCAATTAGCGCGGTTTAGCCAAATATCTGCAAAACAGACAAAGAACAAAACAAGCAAAAATACTCTAAGAAAACTACTAAAACTACACTCAAGGATGACAAAAAGACTGTAAAAAAGATCAAATGAGACGGTATAAAACTGACTCATCAAGGGAGCAGCACGTCACTGGTGGAATTCGGTCGAGGCGAAGTGGAGAGACAAAGATACTCCCAGGACTTAGCAGAATTTTCAGGAGGAATTCAACGACAAGTATGTGTCGCTGTTGATCCAGGAGAGCCGAGAGGATGAATTTTACAAATTGGAGCAAGGATCGATGTTGGTGGCTAAATATGATGCTGAGTTTTCACGATTGTTGAGGTATGTTCCTCACATGATGAATGATGAGAGGAAAAAGGTTCGCAAGTTCATCAGGGGCTTCGATCAGGAACTTCAGCGTGTTTTGTTGGGTGTGAGGATCCCAACCTACTCTTTGGCGGTTGAAAAGGCGTCGAAAATTGAAGACGGGTTGCTAGAGCTTAGCACAGTAGGAGGCCTGATAAGAGGTCTCATCCGGGCATTAGTATTGGTCAAGGAAGTCGGAACCAAGCTCCTTCGGCTAAACAGATGCGTTCTCAACAGAATATACAGCCTCGTAACTCTGGGGGCCAAGGCGGCGGTCGTCGTGTATTTCCACCCTGTGGCTATTGTAAGGGAACTTCACATGAGGAGAGGCACTGTTGGAAGAAACTAGGACTCTGCATTGCTTGTGGAAGCAACCATCATCACATCTGGGATTGTCTAAAGAAGAGGCCTTTGCCATCTGATTCAGTTCAGGCTACTAGGAATAACAGTGCGGGGAGCAGTGGATCAAGACCCCGTGCTAGGGTGTTTTCTTTGGATGCTCAACATGTGGATGACTCGTTAGCTGTAGTAGAAGGTATAGTTATTATCACAAATTTTCCTTGCAAAGCTCTATTTGACCCTGGTGCTACTCATTCTTTCATTGCTGCAACGCTTGCTGTTTCTCTTAACATTAATTTAGACGATTTACCTGGTGTGATGGAAGTATGTACCCCTTTGAGTGCTAGTGTTTTGTCTAATAAGTTTGTTAAGGGTTATGGGATTTCAATCTTGGGTAAAACCTTTCCTGCCAATCTCATTTTGCTACCAATTCTCGGCTACGGAGTTATTTTGGGCATGGATTGGTTATGGGAACACCATGCTCGGGTGAATTGTCGTTCGAAAGCTATCACACTCGGTGAACCAGGTGCGTCTCAAGTTGTTTTGAAAAAGGATCGGAAGGTTGTGAAAAACACCTTAATGTCAGCTCATAAAGCCAGGAAGCTATGTTTGAAGGGGTGTGAGTGTTTCTTGGCGTACATTGTCAACAAATCATCGGATCATGTAAAGATCGAAGAGGTCAAGATAGTAAAAGAGTTTCCAGATGTCTTTCCAGAGGAGTTAAACACTCTACCGCTAGATCGTGAAGTCGAGTTCACCATAGAGGTAGCTCCGGGAACCGAGCCAATTTCTAGAGCACCTTACAAAATGGCGCCAATCGAACATAAGGAGTTGAAGACTCAGTTGCAAGAGTTGGTAGACCAAGGATTCCGTAGACCAAGCACATCACCTTGGGGAGCACCAGTGCTGTTCGTGAAGAAGAAATATGGATCTATGAGGATGTGCATCGATTATCGCTGATTGAATCAAGTTACTATCAAGAACAAATATCCCTTACCGTGCATCGATGATATTTTCGACCAGTTGCAAGGTTCAGTGGTGTTTTCAATGTTCGATCTTCGTCAAGGATATTACCAGTTAAAGGTCAAGGAAGAAGATGTACCAAAGATAGCCCTTAATTCTTGATATGGTCACTATGAATTCGTGGTGATGCCATTTGGACTTACGAATGCCCCAGGTGCATTTATAGACCTTATGCACCGAGTTTTTCGTCCATATTTGGATCAGTTCAAGGTTGTTTTTATAGATGATATCCTCGTTTACTCGAATTCAGAGAAGGATCATGAAGACCATCTTAGAATTGTCCTAGAGACCTTGCGTAAGCATTCACTCTATGCAAAGTTTAGCAAGTGTGACTTTTGTCTTAGTAAAGTAGCCTTTCTAGGACATATCATTTTCGGAGATGGAATTGTTGTTGACCCCTCAAAGATTGAAGCTGTTTTGGATTGGAAGAAACCTGAAATAGTAACCGAGGTGAGAAGTTTTCTGGGCTTAGCAGGTTATTATCGAAGATTCGTGGAGGATTACTCAAGGATAGCTGGACCTCTAATGGATCTAACTAAGAAGACCACAAAGTTTGTTTGGAGCGACAAGTGTGAAGCAAGTTTCCAAGAGTTGAAGAAGAGATTGACCACAACGCCTATTCTGGCACTTCCTGAAGGACCTAAGAATTTCATGGTGTACTCGCATCCAAGGAAGGTTTGGGATGTGTATTAATGCAACGTGACAAGATGATAGTGTACGCCTCGAGAAAGTTGAAGCTACATGAGAAGAATTACCCTACACATGATATTGAGCTAGCTGCGATTGTCTTTGCTTTGGGTAAATGGAGGCATTATCTCTACGGTGCAAAGTTTATCGTCTACACCGATCACAAGAGTTTGAAATACATATTCTCATAAAAGGACTTGAATATGAGACAAAGGCGTTGGATGGAGTTACTAGAAGACTACGATTGTTCTATTCAGTATCATCCAGGCAAGGCTAACGTAGTCGCTGACGTTCTTAGCCGCAAGGTTCATTTATCAAATGTCACTTGCCAGCCGCAATCAGTTCTATTTGCGAACATCACATTATGCCTCAGATTGGCCAGTCGATTGGAGAAGCGCAAGTAAGAGATGCAGATTTGGAGAAGATAAAGTCTAATTTGTCGAAGTCTTCATATGAGAAATTTTCTCTTGGTGAAGACGGAGTTCTAAGGTTCCAAAGACGTTTATGTGTACCGGCGAATGAGGAGTTGAAACGCTTGATTTTAGAGAAAGCTCATAAGTCGAAGTACTCAGTTCATCCTGGAGGTACGAAGATGTATCAAGATTTGAAGAGGTACTACTGGTGGAATGATATGAAGAGAGAAATTACTGATTATGTGAGAAAGTGTCTAACTTGCCAGCAAGTAAAAGCGGAGCACCTTAGACCCGTAGGATTACTGCAACCTCTCGAGATACCTTTGTGGAAGTAGGAAAGGATCACCATGGATTTTGTGACAGGATTGCCAACAGCTAAAGGAGGATATGATAGCATTTGGGTAATTGTGGACTGATTAACCAAGTCTGCTCATTTTCTTCCAGTGAAGACGACTTACACAACAGAGAAGTTGGCTCAGATTTACCGAGATGAGATAAATCGTCTTCATGGGACTCCTATCAGTATCGTTTCGAACCGAGATCCGAAATTCGTTTCAAGACTTTGGAGACAAGTCCATGAGAATTTGGGCACTAGATTGAACTTTAGCACTACAACTCACCCACAAACCGATGGTCAGTCTGAAAGGACTATCAAGACTCTAGAGGACTTGCTGAGAATGTGTGTACTAGATTATGGTGGTAGTTGGGCAACACACCTTCCATTAGTGGAATTCGCCTACAACAAAAGTTACCAATCTTCGATCCAGATGGCTCCATTTGAAGCGTTATACGGACGAAAGTGTCGTTCACCTTTACATTGGGATTTGGAGGACCAAGTCACTTCGATAGAGGTGTGAAAAACATCTTTAGTCGACGTACTCCAAGAGACCTTGGAAAAGGTGAAACTGATTAAACAACGATTGAAGACAGCTCAGAGTCGACAGAAGAGCTATGCAGATAACCGTAGAAGAGAATTAGAGTTTGACGTTAGCGATCAAGTCTTCTTGAAGTTATCACCGAGAAAGGGAGTGGTTAGGGTCAGTAAATGAGGAAAGTTAAACCCTCAATACATTGAGCCTTTCGAGATCACTGAGAGAGTCGGTCCAGTAGCTTACCGTCTCCTCCTACCACGAACAGTTTCTGGCATTCACGGTGTGTTTCACGTGTATCAGTTGAAAAAATACCATCCCGACCCATCACACGTGATTCATCATGAAGATTTGGAAATGAACGCGGATCTATCTTATGTGGAAATGCCAATCAAGATCTTGGATCACAAGGAGCACCAACTCCGACATAGACAAATCAAGCAAGTTAAATTTTTGTGGAGGAACCAAAAGTATGAAGAAGCAACTTGGGAACTAGAAGATGAGATGCAGAGTCGATATCCAGAGCTTTTCGACTCTTAGAGTGAGAATTTGGGGACCAAATTCCTTTAAGGAGGGGAGAGTGTAAAACCCCGTTTTATTTTTGACTTTTTTTTTTTTCATAAATAGAGCATATATTAATAAAAGTAAAAGAGTACAAAGCGTAAAAGTAGAGATTACAAAGGAACCCACAGGCGGGTTACAACGCGAAACAAGTGAAACAAACAAAGAAACAAAAATAACATAACCCGGGATCAAGGTGATCCATGGTTGCAACCGCGGGCCTCGTTAAAACCCAGTCATGGAAAAACCCAGTGGGAAAAACCCATGGCTGGGAAAAAGAATGCCTGAGCGTTAGCGTTGCGGAAACCTATAATAAGGTAAACCATACATATCCCTGTGTATGTGAGGTCGAATGACATCCAAAGGAGAAGTCCAGAAACCCTCCAGATCCAACTTTGAGAGAGCATCGTGACGTGTTGCCTTCACGAAAAATATGAGACACCGAAAATCCATGTCACGCATATGAGAGAGTCAATAGCCAACGGTTCCGAATTTCCATGGGACCGAGTCGATTCCATGAGAGCAAATTCGCTACATAAGTAGAATCATCTCAACCAAATCTTATTCGATACAGGTGTGAGCCAATTCAATGCCAATCATAACCGCAAGTAACTCAAAAGCATAAAGCGTGCCGGTGATTTACAAAGTAACCCATCACGGTACCATTTGAATCTCTAAAACCCCAAAGTTGATGAGGAGCCAGGAGCGGCAAGAGAACTTCCATCCGTGTTGCATTTAATCCATCCCGGGAGAGGGGGATACCATCGGACCTCAATGATATCTCGTGACTTAGGCGGGCACCCTTGAATACGAAAAGAATGAAGGACTTGTAAATCAACTTGATTATTAGCCATAGAACCAAGAGGGTGGGAATTAGCCTCGCCTACAAGACTCCAAATCAGAAGCAAAATAGAATGCCTGGAAACAGGAACACCATCAAATAAGCAACGATTGCGCGCAGTCCAAAGCACTATTTAAAAAAAAATTAAAATTTTAATTTTTTTTTATTTCCTTATTTAGTAGTTAGTAATATTTGTAATTGGTAAGTACCTAATTAATAAGTTTGATTAGAGTCCAATTTGAATTTGGCATCAGACTTTTCTTCTTTCCAATTGTACCCCTGCTTTACTCCTTCTCCAGCACGATTCATTCTCTTCGTTCATTCTTCTCCTCCAGTTCCTTCTTCTTCACGACTTCTACCAAAACTGATTCCTATATCTACGCCTTCTTCAATCTCACGTAATTACAATAATTGAAGTCAATCTCAACCTAACATTTAAAATCGGAATCTGCAACTCTTCGTCTTCCTTGCGTTCTTGAGCAACTCAGACCAATCTCGTTCGATCGGTAAGCTGTTGGTAACTCGAATTTCAGATCTCCTTCTTTGTATTCTCGTTGTAACACAACAACGTCTTCTTCGTAGCATCGATTTCCGGATTCTGAAAGCTTTAATTCGTTCATTCGTTCGGTTTTTGCTCGCTTTCGATTCGCCTTTTGGTAAGTCTTTCCCTTCTTGTTTGATTCGTGACTGAGTTCTGGGTTGGGTGTTTGTGGTTTTCGTGTTATTTCTTGTCAAAATCGAGACGAAATTCTTGTCTTTCCTTCCGTTTCCGACCTGCCCTGTTTTTGCTTACAATGCTCTGTTTTCTTGATTTGTGTTTCGTGTTTTGGATGAAGTTATAGTTGTTTTTAGTTCTTTACTTGATTTTAGTAGCTAGTAATTATGCGATTTGGTGCTTGTATAAAATTGGGTTCTGATGTGGGGTAAAAATGGGTAAGTCAACAGTCCAGGTCAAAGCCGGAAAGAGTCTGAGAGAACGTAAATTGGTTGCTTGCTAAATCGTCTGGCCTTAGTTCGAAGTCCATCCACAGGATATGGTCCGACAGGGAAAGTACGTTAGTATGGTCAATCAATAGTGGGGGTCCGTCAGATTGTCTAGACCATCTCTCAGTGATGGTCCGTCAGATTGAGACGGGTGCTTATCCTACAAAGAAGAAAAGAAGGGGTTAGACCCTTTTGGGCCTGCCTGCCTTAGACAGTCTGGACTAAGATTCAACTGGTTAGGAGGCGGATCAAGTAGAGGCTCGGACCTCAAAACCTAGAGAGTGGATTAATAAGTTTTTATGTACCTTAATGAGGAGTAAATGCCCTCTATTTATAGTATTGAGCTCTGGGGACAAACGCTTTGACATCCCTTGAAATTAGTGGTAGGTTGTGCGTGGTTAGGAGATAGGTGGTAGCGTTATGCCTTTGATTTTTGGATGAGATTAGGAGCTGTCGGTCCATGAGCTCTAGACGGACATACATAATGGACGGACTCATTTGTTAAGTTTGCCTGGATGTGGCAGTCTTTCTCTCTGTGGGAGGTAGGACCATCCCACCAATTCACTCTGGGGATTATCTTAATGCCGGACCAGAGCTCCAGCAGATGGACTCTTAGTCATGTTCCCGTATTGATCGTATTTAAAACGTCTTGGTTCGGTAAGAGCTGTGGGCGGACTCATATGTATATATTGTTGGTCCAGATAACGGCAAAGTAAAAGACTAGAGGGGGGGGGGGTGAATAGTCTTTTAAAACTTTTGTCGATAAAAACTATTTCTCAGATATCTGAATAGATATCTGATACTTAGAATCAGAGCGTGGAAGACTTAATAAAGATAAGTGCAGAAACAGTTAAAGTGTGTGTGTGTGTGTTGCTGAAATGTAAATACGAAAGGTAAATAACAGCAAGTATAGTGGTATCTGGAGGTGGCGTAATCCTCCAACTAATCCACTTGATCATCGAGACCTAGAATTCACTAGAATAGATAATTGAGTTCACCTTACAATAAACCTATTCTAAGATTCTTAACAATTGGTTCAACCAAATGTTCCCCGAGTTGTTCCCTGCTTTCACAAAGTACTTCGTACTCGAAACCTTTGAGTTATTCCTAGCCAAGCTAAGTACTTCCTATACTCGATAACCTTGGAGTTATTCCTTAGTTTCCCAAATCAAGTACTTCCTATACTCGGTAACCTTGGGTTATTCCCTGATTTTTCAAACTAAGTACTTCATATACTCCACGCCAGTTACGGTGGTGGGTTTGGTTTGAGTTGTCAGATGAGCTTCTTTAATAACTTATTCAGTTATTCAGATAGCTCTGTGAATCAAGTATACTTAATACACTTTTCTAGGTATGGTATCTTGTTCTTTTCTTGACCCAAGTCTTTGTTAAATGTTCAAGAATGAATCTCGGATACTTGATCTTTCGTTTCAACTCTTTCACGATAGCTATGCTTGTTTAGGATCGTGACACTTAGAACTTGATGTTACTCAAGATCAAAAGCTTTGGTCGCAATGTATAAGCTTTGAGGATAAGTAAGTTTGCTTTGAGAGAGTAAGATGTTCAGCGTTTTATGCGCTTCACGGGTCTCTTCAAGCGATCTAAGTGTTGATATTTATAGATGAATTTGAGTGCCGTTTGAATAGTATCCGTTAGCTCAAATTCAAACTATTGATATCTGTGTATAATCTTTATGTGAGCTTTGTCTTCTTCTTGAAGTATCGTTGCTTTTATTCGCACATCTCTGTCGTGCATTAAATGCATTGTACTATACTTTTGTCCTGTAGTTCCAACGGAACTATGCTTTATCGAGATTAGTGTTATCGATTCTTTGCGTCCTTATCTTCAATCTTCAGATACCACTTATATTGAAACAACTTTGTTTGCAATATATATATTTCTCTTTCAGAAATGTGGTTAAAGCTCAAGGTATCTGAGAATAGATATTTGTGGACACTTTCCTTGTTTTCAGATAGGTCTTTTATTTCTCAGATATCTCTTGTGACACAGTTTGTGTGAAACTATTCGTGTCTTCAAGATATTTGGCTAAGATATCTGAACAACAGTTTCAGCAATCTTGTGCAGTTTCTTCAAGTCTTCAATGTCGTTGATCTTGTTCTGCTTGGATGTCTTCTTCTTGGTCTTCTCTTCATAAAATAAAAATTACATTTTGAGACCTAACATCCTATACAAGATTACCTAGACTATCATACTTAGTGAGTTTCCTCTTTTACAATGTTCAAGTGAACCAAGAGTACTAATCACCTTTTTGAGACTAAGATAAGTCATCATGTTGCTGATCAAAATCTAAACAGATATTTCTAACAAAATATCTAACAAATTTCCTAACAAATTTCCCAAGAAATTTCCCAACAAATTTCCCAACAAATTTCCCCCTTTTTGATCAGTCAACAATGACTATCTTACCTATTACAAATCTAGATGAGTGAACAATCCAACACTTAATCTTTTCTTAAGATCTTTAATTTATTTAAATAAGTGCAGAAAGTAAACATCAACCAAATCACAAGGTGTGATCTTTGCTGACAAGTTATTTTTTATAGATTACTATCTGAGAGTAAGTTCTTCAGATAAGTTACAAATAAAGATTACAGATAACTTTAATACATAATTCAGTTAAGCTCAGTCAGCAAAAATACAACAAAAACTACATAGTAAATCAGGACAACAGGAGTAACCAAGCTCCAAGTAAACATCCTAATAAACTAGTCTTCAATCTCTTCAAGTCTTCAACTGTATATCTGTAGATCAGTCTGCAAATTTCCTATCTCCAAACCTTTTGATGTCATCAGAATAGTCATAGAGAAGAGTTCTGACGAGCATCTCTGTGTCTCTGGCAAATCCACAGACCTCTTTGTAGGTTTTGGTAGGATTTTTCTTGACAAAATGTTTGACCCACATATACTTTCCCCACTTCCAGGCATGCTCTATTCTGATATCTGAAAAGTTGAAGTATTCGTAGATAATCTTCAGATATCTGATGTCACCCTTGTATTGCTCTTCAGTTAGATAGAACGATTCATAGGGTTCTACAGCAAGTCTTGCTCTTGTGCCTGTTCCTGTGATATTCAGAATTCTGTGCACATCATCTGGCTTTCCATATGGACATTCATCAGAGAGGTCCTTTCTCATGGCTTCAGTTCTCTTGACAACTTCAAAATCCAACCAGGCTTTAATGTGAGTGGTGTTGATCAAGGTTGGCTTATCTTTTCTCCATGCCATAAGTTGTTTATGGATTGGTTCTGGAAATCTTGAATTTACCAAGAGATGCTTAAGTTCCAGAATCCAATAGCCATTTTTCTGATTGATGCACCTGTGAGGAGGAATCATTGTCATACTTCACATACTCTATTTTGGCTTCTTCTGGCCTGAGTGGAAGTTGACTTTGTCTTTGCTCAGCTCTCAGTCTGTTCCTTCTCTGTCTTGAATTCTCTTTGGGGTTGTTGCTTGAAGAACCACCACCCTGGATAGACTTGGTATTTCCAGAGGGTGTTTTTGCTGCTAGGGGCTTTGCAGCTATGGGCTCAGTTAGGCTTTCAATTTTCCTTTTTCTGTGAAGAGGAGCTTCATCTTCATCAGTTTCCTCATCATCATCAAGATTAGATCTTGTGAGAGTTTTACAGCCTTCTTCATTGCCCGGGGACTTGATTTGACCTTCTTCTTCTTCTTCTTCAGAAGATTCATCAATCCCTTTAACTTGTCTTCTCCTTGGAGCCTTGGTACTCCTTGGAGGTTTACGTATGGCCCTTGTTATCATTTTAGTTCCTTGATGGGTTTACGAGCGACTTCTATTTGCAAAGCAGCTTGGCTTGAGGAGGGTTCATTGATTATGAGTGGTGGCTGGGAAGTTTTAATGTTTCTTCTTCCTTTCTGAGTCGCACTAGCTCCAGATTTCTTCTTGTTTTCTTCTCCTTCTTCCCATTCCCCCTGACTTTGAGGTCCAGATTTGTACATTCTTTCTCCCTTAGTCATTGTTGGCTGACTCAGTCTCATAAAGGAATCTGAGAGAGAGTTAAAATGCCCTTGTAAATAATTATAGGCAGTGACCAACTTCAAGTTGCTTTGAGCTCTGATTTTGCTTGATAAGTCCTTTGTCCTTATCGGTGAGCTACTTGATGGGCCTAGGATGGCATCTGCTTTTCCAGCAGTGTAACTTGCCTCTTGGAAAGCTTTTTCAGCTAAAGATGCATCATCGTCCCTTATCATTCCCAGATCTTTCTGAGAAATGACTATGCTAGTTGTTTTTTGAGTGATGAGCTCAGTGAACTTTCTCATTTCAGAGGGGACGGAGGCAATTACTTCTTTGTTCTGTGAAGACATCTCCTTGTTCAGAGTAGTCAGTACTTGGTACCTGTTCATGTAATCATTGGAGTGAACATTTGGCAGTTTGCTGAAAATTGTAGGAGTAATCAGCTTCCTTTTTAAGTGAGAAACCGCTAAATGCTCATTGCGGTGTTCTGCCAAAGTCTTGTCTTCTTCATCATCTGAGTAATCAGCCCAGTGATCTTCATCCTCTTGGACATTTTCATCGATTGTATCGAGTCCAGCAACCATCTCAGAGATTGGTTTCTTTCCTTTCTGGGAGGAGGATGGTACTTCTTTTGAAGATGATGCAGCCTTAGCATCATGCTTGACTTCAGATACTTCTTCAGGATCGAGTTCTTTGGTGATATCATGCACAACATCCCGTAGCTCTTTAACCTCAGAGTAAGCAATCATTTCTTGTAAGTATTGATCTTGTAGTTGATCAAGCTTGTCTCTGGATTTAGCTATTTGATCTTCCAGTTGAAGATGGAGCTGTTGTTCTTCTTCCAACAGTTGTCTGAGTTGAGCAGATCTGGTTTGAGTGTTTAATATTTTCTGATCGGTTTCTTCAGAAAGCTCAACTACTTGTCCAGTAGTAACTGCGTGTTGGGAAGATGGATGAGTAGATTTCTGAGGTGATGAAGACGGAGATTTCTGTGAAGTCTTCTCAGTTTGCTTTTCAGCAGCTGAGGCATTGTTTCTTTGTGAAATTCCTCGGTCCACAGTGCGGGCATCATCATCATCCTTTTGTCATTATCATCCTTTTGGTGATGGTCGTGGGAGGTTCATCAAAGTAATTTTCATTCATTTCTTCCTCCTCATCATCTTCGAGATACAAGATTGATCACCTCGGATAGTGATCTTACGCCCATTAACTTCTTCTTGTTGGAAGGTATAAATTGCGATGCAGGCGGGGATGGCTTGAATGCCATCTGTAATCTTGTCGACCATCTGCTGTTCAAAGGCATGTATCAAACTATCGCCACTTCTTTGGAGAAATCCTTATGCAATAAGGTCGAATGTCTTTATTGGTAGGGAACATTGCATGGATATATGTCTCCAAGTCAAGAGCTCGTGCTCGTCTGATTGGTTGATCTGTGATTCTCAATATTTCAGAGAGATCAGAGCACCTTAACTTCTGCCATTTCTTGAAGCATTGAATATGCTTTGGCAGGGTGTGAGCTTTGAAGAAGTGAAGTAAGTCCCTTGTTTCTTCAATGGGAACCTGCTTTGCATCTGTTTGAGCCTGAAAGAAAGAGTTTTGAGTGAGTTTCAAAACTTTTGTAGATATCTGAGTGTAAGTGTAGTTTAGTTTCTGAGTTACCTGAGTATGAACATCAGGCTCAGATACTTGAACCACTGAGACAATGGGTGTCTCAGATATCTTGTTGTGAGGTGGAGACTTGGAAGTCTGGTCCTCATCAACCTTTCTTTCTTGAACCTGAGAAATAAAATGATCCAATACTTAGGAAATTGTCTGAAAGAAACTGTGCAAATATATGCTTTAATGAGTTCTAAGTTACTTACTTCCTCAATAGGAAGCTCAGAGTCATTTTTCTCAGAAACTTTCGCAGTCTCTGGTGTTCTTTCAGGTGATGTTGCATTGGGGGCTTAATCAATTTTCATTGATGCAGGGGATGTCGCAACTTTGTCCCCGTGCATTTCTACTTCTGATTGATCCTGTAAGTAGAAAGTATTGAATACTTTTAGAAGAGATATGAGATAACCCTAGTCGAAGAATACTTATCACTTGATTTGTCATATACCTTCATGCTAGAAGGCTCAGTGATGTGTTCTTCAGAAACCTTGTTGGTCTCTGGGTTTGTCTCTGGCATTTCTGCCTTATCTTCTTCCATCTCAGTTGGAGCCTGTTAGAAACATTTATTTCAAAGATTAAGCACATAAACTTATAACTGAAGAAGTGTTATCTTAAGAATCCATTATTACCTGTGACACAGGCTCAGATGTCTTAAGAGGCGAGGTTGAGGAAACCTCCTTCTCGATTTCGAGGTAAGCTTTTCAGCTTCCTCTTGTTTCTGTGTTTCTAACTCAGCCTGTAACAAAGAAATTCTATGAGTGACAAGATTTATAAGCATAAAATTTTTCACAAGGTAAGAGTTAAACCGATCGATTACGAGCGGTTTAATTTGATTGGTCTCTGGAACTTGTGACCTTTCTATACATTGGTCGTCTTGTCCCAAGGTCGGTTTCTTTGCTTGAAGTTTACGTACTTCACACTTTTCTGAGTATGCACTCGATTTGCCTCCCTGGTTGATCATTACGAGTAGATGTCTCAGTTTGATCCCTCTCAGTGAGTTGGGGAACCTGCTCTTTTGCAGGATTTTCTTCAGCATACTGCATTGCTGGTAAGTTGAAATGGAGTTCATTTACCATTTCATCAACCACTTGTGGCTGTTGTGGTTGTGGTTGTTGTTGTTGTCTGGAAGCAGAAGATTGATCACTTGAACGTTCTTCCAGACTTTTAGATGTGGCGATTCCATCAGCATCTGCCAGCACTAAGATACCACTCATCAGGGCTTTTTGAAGTTGTGCAAAAGAAATATTCCCTGATGAAGTGTTTGCACCAACAACCTTTGCTATAGGTTCAGCAACCTGTGGTGTAGGTTCTTCTTCAGATACCTTATCACCAGTTACTGTTTCAGTAACCTTAGCCCTCTTTGTTCTTTCTAGGACTTGAGAGATGACTAGTTCATCATCTTCATCGTCAGAGCTCTCATCAGCATTGGGAACTGATTGGTCCATTATTCCTGCGGTTTCTGCAGATAGGGCTTGGTGTTTTTCACCACTTTTGGCAGCATTTATGAGTTCATCAGCAAGGCTTTCTGCATTAGTCGCAACATTTCTGAAAGCACTTTCTCTTGCTGAGTCTACTTGTTCAGTAGTTGATAACTCTTTTGCAGCATTGATGAGTTCATCTGCCTTTATCAGTTCATCGGCAATGCCTGCAGATATCTGAGAATCGACAACCTCTTTGGGTGTGTCTTCTGATTTGCCAGCAGACTTCTTTCTTGAAGTTCTGGGCTTCTTGGTAACCTTTTCTTGAGATACCTTTTGACTTTCACTTCTTAGAACCTTTACGAGACCCGGTAACCTTTTTCATCAAGTTTGTATACTCATATTTGTAGAGTAGGTTCTTTGTTGGCTATTCGGCGTGTCTCCGAGCTCAATGCCAAGCTTTTCCGACCAAGTAGCATATCTTGGACCATAACCTCATGGCCTTTGGCTCAGCTAGTCCTTTGCTAATCTTAGGCTCGAAGCCTTGAATCTTCTTCACGAACTTGAAGGCGTACTTTCCCGATTAAAGGGTTTTCCGGCCTTTTGTCTTGTTGATTCAAGAAGAACATCATCATCCACCGTTCTTGGCTTATCTGGTCAAGACCTCCTTGTAGACCATCAAAGCATCATGAAGAATGCAAGCGGTACATCCAGTGAACCAGCGGATGTCCGGTTGGATGTCGACAAGCTTGAACTCGGTGGGTGTATCGATTTTCAAGATCACACACGTCCATCGTAAAGTTCTTTAACACCTTCAAGGAGTTCATCATCCTTGGTGTTTATTTCAAAATCCTTTCCAAGATTTTGAAACTCAAACAACTTACAGAAAGTTGTTAAGTCCAGAAGGATTTCCTTTCCTTGGGAGGTTTTATGAACACTATTTCTGTGCCTTCAGAAACACATGAAATTATCCTGGAGTTGTTGTAAAATTCCAACACATCGAGTGATGAAATTCCACTTGGGCGAGCAGATAGAAAACCCTTGATTTGTGCGTTTTCAAGCATGTCAAGAATTAGCTTTCTGTCGGCTTGGTTCTCTATTCCAGCCGTGAGGTATTCCTCAACCATGGCACCACCCCAAATCATTCTGTGAATTGAAGTCCAATGGTCAGGATTAAAATTTCCTACCAGTCGGTTGTTCACAATAACCAACTCTGGTGCTTGCTTTTTCGTGATACCAGTGAAGGATTGGGATTTCTGTGTTGAAGAGTTCTTGGAGGCCATCTCTTTATATAGTGTAGGGATTTGAAATTGGTGTTTGAAAGAGATTTGATTTAGTAATTCTTTGCAGAAAAACTTAATCTTGATTTGCAGAGATTGTAGAAGGTTTTGCAGAGAATCAAGAGAAGGATTTGCTATATTTGTGCAAGATGAGTTTTCGGATTAGGCAAAAGTAATTTCCTATGCCAAAATCCTATATATATAGCAGTTGAATCCCAACAGACAAATACATACAAATTGATTTTGTGTATGCGTATACATGATTTGCAAGGTGCATGAGCAAAAGCTAGTTCGGCATTAAATGCTTAGTGGGCCATGTTAGGATTTCAACAGTCCACTATTTACTGTGAATTAATTTCCACCGTACAGATCAATCGCTTAATTTCATCAAGGGTCACCATTGCTTCTTCAGCAATGATCACAATCAACAAGTGTAATTGTGCCCATTTAATGAATTTTGGCTATTAGCTATCTGAATCGCGTCTTTGTATGACCAATAACACTGTTTGCATCTGAATCTGTCTTATACTTAGGATTTTTCCAAGTTTTTCATCAAGATAGAAACAATGCGAATTTCAAGAGAGTAGTTATTTGAGATAGTTGTACTATTCTCCGTGTGTTCTCCGTTTGCATTGATTCGGATATCCGAGTTCCGTCTCGAGATCTTAAGCATCTTTTGCTCTTTAGCCTTTTGACTTACGGATACCGTTCGGTTTTTCTTTTCTCTTTTCTGGATACCCGTTCCAGATACCTCTTCTCTGGATGCCCGTTCCAGATACCTCTTCTCTGGATGCCCATTCCAGATACCTCTTCTTTGGATGCCGTTCGGTACTGAACTTTTCGTTCATTGGTAGTTCCATTAGTCAAGACTATGTCTTAAGGCTAAGAATCTACTTTCTTGTAGTGGCTTAGTGAAGATATCGCAAGTTGGTCTTGATGCCAATCTTGAGTATCTCTATATTGCCCTTTTCAACATGGTCTCGATGAAGTGATGTCTAACATCAATGTGCTTTGTTCGGCATGAAATTTAGGATTACGTAATGTAATAGCACTTGTGTTGTCACGAGAAAATGGGAGTGTTCTTCTCATCGAGTCCATAGTCTTTAAGTTGTTGTTGTATCCACAGAATTTGTGTTGCACAACAACCAGCAGCAATATATTCAGCCTCTGTGGTAGAAGTTGCAATTGAGTTTTGCTTCTTGCTAAACCATGAGATAAGTCTAGTACCCAGAAACTGACAAGTTCCTGAGGTGCTTTTCCTATCAAGCAGTGATCCAGCATAATCAGCGTCTGAGTACCCAGCTAAACTCAATCCACTTTCTTTAGGATACCACAATCCTACATCTACTGTACCTTTTACATACCTTAATATTTTCATAGCAATGTTGTAGTGTGTTTGCATTGGATTTGTCTGAAATCTAGCACATACTCCAACGGCATATTGAATATCAGGTCTACTTGCAGTGAGGTAAAGTAGTGATCCTATCAATTTCCTATACTTATGTTCTTCAACACTCTTATCTGATTCAGTATAGGTAATTTTGGTTCCAATGCTCATAGGTATCTTAGCCTTCTTTTCAGAAGGCTTAAGATTGAATTTTGTGAGCATATCTTTTGCATACTTTGTTTGACTAATGAATATTCCATCATTGAGTTGTTTGACTTGCAATCCTAGGAAATAATTCATTTCTCCCATCATGCTCATCTCAAACTTGCTTTTCATGAGATTTGCAAAGTCATTACAAAGTTGCTTGTCCTTAGATCCAAATATGATGTCATCAACATATACTTGAACTAAGAGTAGTTTCCCGTCATGATTTAAGGTAAATAAAGTTTTATCAACTTCACCTTTCTTGAAACCAATTTCCAGAAGGTACTTGGCCAAAGTGTCATACCATGCTCTTGGAGCCTGTTTTAGTCCATACAGAGCTTTCTGTAGTTTATAGACCATTTTACTTTCTGAGGAAACTTCAAAGCCAGGTGGTTGCTCAACATAAACTTCTTCTGCAAGTTCACCGTTTAAGAATGCACTTTTGACATCCATCTGATAAACTTTGAAATCTTTATGAGCTGCAAAGGCTAGAAAGAGTCTTATTGCATCCAATCTGGCAACTGGTGCATATGACTCGTCAAAGTCTAAGCCTTCAGTCTGGGTAAATCCCTTGGCAACCAATCTTGCTTTGTTTCTGGTTATTTCACCAGATTCATTCATCTTGTTTCTGAAAACCCATTTAGTTCCAATCACAGATATTCCTTCTATAAATGGAACTAGTTTCCAGACTTTGTTTCTCTCAAATTGATCCAACTCTTCTTGCATTGCAGAGATCTTGTCTTGGTCTCCTAATGCTTCTTCTATATTTTTAGGTTCAATATTCGAGATGAAACATCCAAAGAGAGAGTTAGCATTTTCAGCTATTGCTCTCCTAGTCCTAACACCCTGATTAATTGGTCCAATTATATCCTTTGCAGGATGATCTTTGATCCATCTCATCATAGGTTTAGTGCTAGTAGGATCAATATCCACGTGATCTGAATGTGAATCACTAAGATTTTGATTTGATACTTTTTCATTATCTAAGACATTTTGCTCCTCAGAAGGGCAATTAATGTCTGACACTTGCTCAGTGTTTGAGCTATCTGGAACATGTCTTTCAGAGAGATTGTTTCCAGAGATAGCTTCATGATGAACATCTTCAGTTTCCATTTCTGGAAGTTTCATAGGAAATTCTTCATCATGTTTGTGAGTCATCTTGTTGTTACTAGGGACTTCATGCTTTTCTACGTCAGAGTCATCCTCACTTTCCATAATGATGTTTCTCCTTTCTGAGGATTCTTCTTTAGAATCCCTCAGTAATAGTTCTTTGAACATTTCTGAGAGTTCATCATTAGGAGGTGTTTTCTTATTTCCTTCATAGAATACAACATGAATTGATTCTTCAATTTTCTTTGTTCTTTTGTTGTAAACTCTGTAGGTTTTGCTATCTGTGGAATAACCAAGAAAAACACCTTCATCTGCCTTTGGTTGAAATGTTCTCAGATAATCTTTCCCATTGTTTAAAACAAAACATCTACAACCAAATACTCTCAGATGTTTGATATTAGGGGGTCTACCAACCAAGATTTCATAGGGGGTCTTGTCATGGTGTTTGTTTATCAAACATCTGTTTTGAGTGTAGCAAGCTGTGTTTACAGCTTCAACCCAATAAATTTCACTTATTTCAGTGTCAGCTAGCATTGTCCTTGCAGCTTCTTTAAGGGTTCTGTTTTTCCTTTCTGCAACACCATTTTGTTGAGGTGTTCTTGCAAAGGAAAGTTGGTGTTGTATACCTTTGCAGGTACAAAACTCCTTTATGTACTGGTTAACAAACTCAGTACCATGGTCTGTTCTGATTGCAGATACCTTGTCATTTTTCATGACTTCAAGCTTTTTCAGCAAGTTTGGTATCTCCACCCTGGCATCAGATTTTTGTTTCAGAAAGACAACCCAAGTGAATCTTGAGAAGTCATCTACAACAACCAGACCATACTTCTTTCCTGCATAACTAGTTACAGATGATTCAAAAAGATCCATGTGTAAAAGTTGCAGTGGTCTAACACTAGAGTGTCTGATCTTGGACTTGAAAGAGATCTTAGATTGTTTCCCCATCTGACAGGCAGAACAGATACCTTCCTTTCTGAAATATGTTTTGGGAAGGCAAACCACTAACTCTTTCTTGGCAAGTCTATTCAGAGTTTTGAAGTTCAAGTGACTCATTCTTTTGTGCCATAACCAGTGCTCTTCTGTGTGACCAGATTGACTCACCGTGAGACATTCTTCAGTTGTGGCAGATGCCCAATCGGCAACATAAAGACCGCCCTTTCGCCGACCAACTAAGACTGTCTGCTTTGACTCATTGTCAATTAGTTTGCAGTATTTAGCTTTGAATTTTATAGTAAAACCCTTGCCTGCAAACTGGCTCATGCTAAATAGATTATATTTCAAATCCTTAACATGTAATACGTCAGTGATTGTTAAAGTCCCCAATTTGACGTTGCCAAATCCCAGAGAGGGATTTAATTCTCCTCCAGCAAATCTGATATCTGGTCCTGTGTTGCAAGCTTTGTAATCAACCAGATTTGCTTTGTCTCCTGTCATGTGCTTTCCGCATCCACTATCAAATAGCCATTGTGCTTTAGTCCAGAGGCATTACGCACTGACAGGAAACAGGAGATTAGGTTCTCATATCTTTGATGGAACCGTCAGAATTAAAAGTTCTTCCAGTAGGAATCCATTTTTGAATGAATTTCTTTGAAATGTGCTTTTGTCTGACAGGAACGTAAGGAGGAATTCTATTTGAATGAATGTTATCATTAGTGAGAATTATTTTCTTCCTTGGTGTGTTCCTAGGTACTCCATATGATGCTTTCAGATACCTGTCAGGTTTCTGAGTTTGCTTTTCAGCAAACTTAGCCTTCCTTGCCAGATTTCTTCTAGCCCTGGCATTCAGATTTTCAGTGGCTTGATTTAACTTCCACTTCTGATAATTGCTTTGAGCAATTCTAGCTTTCAGCCATCGTTCTTTCTCCTGCTTGTACTCATGAGCAAGTTGTTTTCCGATGCCTTTGTAGCCAATACCGTTTCGAGCACTTGAAGCTATCTGAGATCTTTCTCGTGACTTTGCTAGTCTCTGGTTGGTCCAATTTCTTTCTAGAAAAAGTGACATGGGAGAATTTGCTAGCTCCTGCAATTCTACCTTTTTGAGAGACATAGCACTGTGGGTGTTTACACTTTTCAGTGTTGTGTTTCTTTTCAGAGATGCTTTGCTTTTGTTTTGACTTGTTTTTCCACAAAGGTTTGGTCGAATCGCCTTTCCTTTGTCAACAATCTTTGTCTTCTCACCGATACTATAGATTGCATGGGAACCGTCTTCTTGAGTACTTACAAATGTTCTTCTCTACTTACTCTTATTCGAGTGATAGAACAATCTCTGGTATTCATTGAAGTCCTTTCTTTTCTGAAAGATCTCTTAAGTAAGATTGTACTTCAGTAAGAGTGTCACTAGCTTTGGCATAAGATTGAAAAGATAATTCTTTCTTCTTGAGTTCCTTGTTCTCCGAAAGAAGATCTTCATAATTCTTTCGTAATTCAGCCATTGCTTCTTTATGTGATTTTTCAGTCTCAGATATCTGAGCTTTGGGAGATGCATTTCAGCATCCTTTCTTTCACATTCTTTAACTAATTGAGAATTTTCCTTTTCAAGAGAATTCTTTTCTTCTTCAAGATTTTCGGCTCTAGCTCGGATCATTAGAAATTCTCTTTCATAGATGTCAAGTTCTTTCCTGAGATTTTCTAAATTTTTTATTTCCTCTTCATCACTTTCATAAGTATAACAGGAATTATGTGTTACCTCATCAGCCAAAGACAGTTTTCTATGTTGGAGATGTCTGGATCGTCAATTTCAGCAACTCCACACATTTCATTCTTCTTGAGGCCGAAGTCGATTATATCATGAGTAACTCCACATAATTCTGTTGATGGTAAGGTTGAGTCATCTGAATTGTCATCTTTAGAATCTGTCTCAACGTCTAGAGCATCTAGTTGAATTTGGATTTTCTTTCTTTCTTCAGTTAGCAACGCTTTCTGGCTTCTTCTGAAGGTTTTCCTATCTTTCTTGTCACCTGTCCTTAGTTTGTTGAGGGCAGGACAATCCTTCTTGAAGTGGCCAGGTTTCTGACAATAGAAACAGATATCGTTTACAATTTCTACTTCCTCAGTACATGATGCTTTCTGAGCTAGCTTGTTCAGCGAGCTTTGCATATTTTTGTACTGGTGATAGTTTGAGCCTAGATGCTTCTTCAGCTTCTCTTTGGCTTTCCTTCTTTCAATTTCTCGACTGATATATTTGCTCATTTGCTTTGCAGCAAGAGCATCCTCAGTTTCTTCCTTGCTTTTCTTCTTTTCAGAAGTTCCTTGAGTGACTAGAGCAACGTTTTGCAACTTTTCAGTTGTTTGTTCTCTTTGAGTTGTCTCATAATCAACAGTAGCAAGATGAGAGAAAAGTTTGACTGGAGTGATATTTGGCATTCCTTGGTTAAAATAAAAACATTTGGTATGCTCCCAGTTGTGGTTAAGACTTCTGACAATAGTCTTAATCTTTTCTGACTGGGAGTATCTGTTGCTTTCCCCAAGAGCTGCCATGTCACTCATGAGAGTGGTAAATCTGAAATCAAGTTCTTCCAGAGTTTCAGTGGGTCCTTGTTTGAAATTTTGAAATTTCAACTTGAGAACTTCGAACTTGTTTTCTTTGGTTTTCTTAGTTCCGGCACAGATTTCTTCAATCAGTTGCCAGGCAACTTTCGCCGTTTTAGCACCCTACAGTTTACACTGTATGTGCTCTCTTGTGTTATGTTACCCCGTTTTAGCACCCTACAGTTTGTCTGGCTGGAGTACTCCCTTATGTTATGTTACCCCTTTGATAGGGGATTATGTTTATGTTATGTGAGCCGACCTCTGTGCCACCGGACTTGTACTAGTGGCCATTGGATCATGTCTGATTGAGCTGAAATGTTACGTTTGCTATGCCATGCAACTTTTGTATATGTGTGATTATACGGTGTGTATATATATGTATGATTTACAACTCTGCTTGATCCGGTAAATGTGCCAGGAGATTCACCCTTACACCTTTTTTCCAGTGGTCTAAGTGGTTCTGGTCTCGTGGAGGTTGCTAGTAGAGGCAAGTCGGGTTAGAGCAGCTAGTGGTGTCAAGAGAAGGTTTTGTAACTGAAACAGTACTTTCTAAGATTGTAACGAGTTCAAGGTTTATAGAATAGTATTTGTTTTTTTTAGATGCTCTGAATTACCTTTTCAAACTGCTTTTTAAATAAATTGAGGCTTCGTCTTGGCGTGAGCCCATCTCACGATAGACGGCCGGTCGCGCCAAAGTGATTTGGTTTTGGACCGTGACAAAAGTTGTATCAGAGCCTAGGTTCCAGTTTGTTGGGTGTAGTTCCCAGTTTTGAATCTGTGAAGTGTCAATTTGGATGAAGGGAAAACTCGTGAGTTAGGTTAGAATCTTCAAGGACCCTAGGTTAGTATCTTGAGGTGCTTAGTTTAGTCTTTTCGAGGTTTATAATTGTGTGTTGAGGAAAAAGTGGTGATGGTACAAGGTTTTGATTTATTGAGAATATGTATGATAGGTTGGAGTTGTTCAGGAGATTATGTTGGACTTTTCGAAGCATGGGGTTTCCGAGTGTGATGGTAAAAGTAGTATTGGAGTTCAGTTACGAACTATAGACTTATAGATGGTGTTTTTGGACCAGGTGAAAGGTAATAATAAGATTGATGTGGAGACTCAAAATTTTATAAAATTGGATATTTGTGAGATTGACGCAGTGGAGGCGTAGTGGAGTTAAGTTTTCAGGAGAAAACTTCTTTTAAGAAGGGGAGGATGTAAAATTCCGGAATTTATTTCCGACCGTCTATTTGAATTTATTTTGTAGAAGAGAAATTAGTTGGACTTGAGTGGATATACTAGATTTTGTAAGTCATTATGTTATGGATCGGTGAATCAGGACGGGCGATAATTTGAGATGGACTTTGTTTTATGTGAATCGGTTACGTAAAGCCCAATTCGTTTTGTATTGTAAACCCATTAGGGTTATTTCTTTCTTCTTCCCGTTCTATTCTCCTTCCGTCTTCTTGTTCCCTTCTTCTTCCCCTCACCGCCCCAACTCCGCCTCTCACCGGCCAAACACCATACCCGCCTGCCCGCCTTTCTTCTTTCTGTTTGGACCGAAATCAACCTGGGTTTGGCGTGGGTTATGGATCGCGAAACTGGAGTAAGAAATTTGAGATCGATTCGCAATGTATTTGGACGATTTGTGATGATTTTGGACTGATCTTGATCGATTGGAGTAGAGGAGGTGATGGGTAACTAACATACATTGGAGTCTTGGATTGGATCATTAATTAATGATCTATTTCACGTTGCAAGGTGGGATTTGGTAGTTTAATTAATTATTGAACTTCTTGATCAACGAAGTAAGTTTCTGACTAGTTATTGATTATTGTTGTTGGTTGCGCATGTTGAGTGATATTGGGGTTGACTGCGGTGAAGTACTCAATATATTGTTACTACAGTACTTAATAAGTTGGTCTGACCTCTTGGATTATGATTTTGGTGTTTGAATTGGTCGCGATCAGTAGCTAGTATTTGAGATGAGGTAAGGGGGATTTTCTGACACTTTTGCTCCTATTTCCGTATTATTGTATATGTATAGTTTTAATGCTTGCCAAAGAACTTTTGGTTATTATATCAAGAAATGGGACATGGTATAATAATCTATTCGAAAAGGATCAAGTATGTGTACCCATAAATGTTTTATTGTGATTGTGATGTGTGAAAATCATTTTGTGCAAGTGCATGGATAAATGTTATGTTTGAGCTCTCAGTTGTGACTATGAATTGTTATGTACCCTTCGGGGAATTTGTCTGGCTGGAGTACTCCCTTATGTTATGTTACCCCTTTGATAGGGGATTATGTTTATGTTATGTGAGCCGACCTCTGTGCCACCGGACTTATACTAGTGGCCATAGGATCATGTCTGATTGAGCTGAAATGTTACGTTTGCTATGCCATGCAACTTTTGTATATGTGTGATTATACGGTGTGTATATATATGTATGATTTACAACTCTGCTTGATCCGGTAAATGTGCCAGGAGATTCACCCTTACACCTTTTTTCCAGTGGTCTAAGTGGTTCTGGTCTCGTGGAGGTTGCTAGTAGAGGCAAGTCGGGTTAGAGCAGCTAGTGGTGTCAAGAGAAGGTTTTGTAACTGAAACAGTACTTTCGAAGATTGTAACGAGTTCAAGGTTTCTAGAATAGTATTTGTTTTTTTTAGATGCTCTGAATTACCTTTTCAAACTGCTTTTTAAATAAATTGAGGCTTCGTCTTGGCGTGAGCCCATCTCACGATAGACGGCCGGTCGCGCAAAAGTGATTTGGTTTTGGGCCGTGACAAAAGTTGTATCAGAGCCTAGGTTCCAGTTTGTTGGGTGTAGTTCCCAGTTTTGAATCTGTGAAGTGTCAATTTGGATGAAGGGAAAACTCGTGAGTTAGGTTAGAATCTTCAAGGACCCTAGGTTAGTATCTTGAGGTGCTTAGTTTAGTCTTTTCGAGGTTTATAATTGTGTGTTGAGGAAAAAGTGGTGATGGTACAAGCTTTTGATTTATTGAGAATATGTATGATAGGTTGGAGTTGTTCTGGAGATTATGTTGGACTTTTCGAAGCATGGGGTTTCCGAGTGTGATGGTAAAAGTAGTATTGGAGTTCAGTTACGAACTATAGACTTATAGATGGTGTTTTTGGACCAGGTGAAAGGTAATAATAAGATTGATGTGGAGACTCAAAATTTTATAAAATTGGATATTTGTGAGATTGACGCAGTGGAGGCGTAGTGGAGTTAAGTTTTCAGGAGAAAACTTCTTTTAAGAAGGGGAGGATGTAAAATTCCGGAATTTATTTCCGACCGTCTATTTGAATTTATTTTGTAGAAGAGAAATTAGTTGGACTTGAGTGGATATACTAGATTTTGTAAGTCATTATGTTATGGATCGGTGAATCAAGACGGGTGATAATTTGAGATGGACTTTATTTTAAGTGAATCGGTTTCGTAAAGCCCAATACATTTTGTATTGTAAACCCATTAGCGTTATTTCTTTCTTCTTCCCGTTCTATTCTCCTTCCGTCTTCTTGTTCCCTTCTTCTTCCCCTCACCGTGCCAGCGCCGCCTCTCACCGGCCAAACACCATACCCGCCTGCCTGCGTTTCTTCTTTCTGTTTGGACCGAAATCGACCTGGGTTTGGCGTGGGTTATGGATCGCGAAACTGGAGCAAGAAATTTGAGATCGATTTGCAATGTATTGGGACGATTTGTGATTATTTTGGACTGATCTTGATCGATTGCAGTAGAGGAGGTGATGGGTAACTAACATACATTGGAGTCTTGGATTTGATCATTAATTAATGATCTATTTCACGTTGCAAGGTGAGATTTGGTAGTTTAATTAATTATTGAACTTCTTGATCAACGAAGTAAGTTTCTGACTAGTTATTGATTATTGTTGTTGGTTGCGCATGTTGAGTGATATTGGGGTTGACTGCGGTGAAGTACTCAATATATTGTCACTACAGTACTTAATAAGTTGGTCGGACCTCTTGGATTATGATTTTGGTGTTTGAATTGGTCACGATCAGTAGCTAGTATTTGAGATGAGGTAAGGGGGATTTTCTGACACTTTTGCTCCTATTTCCGTATTATTGTATATGTATAGTTTTAATGTTTGACAAAGAACTTATGGTTATTATATCAAGGAATGGGACTTGGTATAGTAATCTATTCCAAAAGGATCAAGTATGTGTACCCACAAATGTTTTATTGTGATTGTGATGTGTGAAAATTATTTTGTTCAAGTGCATGGATAAATGTTATGTTTGAGCTCTCAGTTGTGACTATGAATTGTTATGTACCCTTCGGAGAATTTGTCTGGCTGGAGTACTCCCTTATGTTATGTTACCCCTTTGATAGGGCATTATGTTTATGTCATGTGAGCCGAGCTCTGTGCCACCGGACTTATACTAGTGGCCATAGGATTATGTCTGATTGAGCTGAAATGTTACGTTTGCTATGCCATGCAACTTTTGTATATGTGTGATTATACGGTGTGTATATATATGTATGATTTACAACTCCGCTTGATCCGGTAAATGTGCCAGGAGATTCACCCTTACACCTTTTTTCCAGTGGTCTGAGTCGTTCTGGTCTCGTGGAGGTTGCTAGTAGAGGCAAGTCGGGTTAGAGCAGCTAGTGGTGTCAAGAGAAGGTTTTGTAACTGAAACAGTACTTTCTAAGATTGTAACGAGTTCAAGGTTTCTAGAATAGTATTTGTTTTTTTTAGATGCTCTGAATTTCCTTTTCAAACTGCTTTTTAAATAAATTGAGGCTTCGTCTTGGCGTGAGCCCATATCACGATAGATGGCCGGTCGCGCCAAAGTGATTTGGTTTTGGGCCGTGACAAAAGTGGTATCAGAGCCTAGGTTCAAGTTTGTTGGGTGTAGGTCCCAGTTTTGAATCTGTGAAGTGTCAATTTGGATGAAGGGAAAACTCGTGAGTTAGGTTAGAATCTTCAAGGACCCTAGGTTAGTATCTTGAGGTGCTTAGTTTAGTCTTTTCGAGGTTTATAATTGTGTGTTGAGGAAAAAGTGGTGACGGTACAAGGTTTTGATTTATTGAGAATATGTATGATAGGTTGGAGTTGTTCAGGAAATTATGTTGGACTTTTCGAAGCATGGGGTTTCCGAGTGTGATGGTAAAAGTAGTATTGGAGTTAGGTTACGAACTATAGACTTATAGATGGTGTTTTTGGACCAGGTGAAAGGTAATAATAAGATTGATGTGGAGACTCGAAATTTTATAAAATTGGATATTTGTGAGATTGACGCAGTGGAGGCGTAGTGGAGTTAAGTTTTCAGGAGAAAACTTCTTTTAAGAAGGGGAGGATGTAAAATTCCGGAATTTATTTCCGATCGTCTATTTGAATTTATTTTGTAGAAGAGAAATTAGTTGGACTTGAGTGGATATACTAGATTTTGTAAGTCATTATGTTATGGATCGGTGAATCAAGACGGGTGATAATTTGAGATGGACTTTATTTTAAGTGAATCAGTTTCGTAAAGCCCAATACGTTTTGTATTGTAAACCCATTAGCGTTATTTCTTTCTTCTTCCCGTTCTATTCTCCTTCCGTCTTCTTGTTCCCTTCTTCTTCCCCACACCGCCCCAGATCCGCCTCTCACCGGCCAAACACCATACCCGCCTGCCTGCCTTTCTTATTTCTGTTTGGACCGAAATCGACCTGGGTTTGGCGTGGGTTATGGATCGCGAAACTGGAGCAAGAAATTTGAGATCGATTCGCAATGTATTGGGACGATTTGTGATGATTTTGGACTGATCTTGATCGATTGCAGTAGAGGAGGTGATGGGTAACTAACATACATTGGAGTCTTGGATTGGATCATTAATTAATGATCTATTTCACGTTGCAAGGTGAGATTTGGTAGTTTAATTAATTATTGAACTTCTTGATCAACGAAGTAAGTTTCTGACTAGTTATTGATTATTGTTGTTGGTTGTGCATGTTGAGTGATATTGGGGTTGACTGCGGTGAAGTACTCAATATATTGTTACTACAGTACTTAATAAGTTGGTCGGACCTCTTGGATTATGATTTTGGTGTTTGAATTGGTCACGATCATTAGCTAGTATTTGAGATGAGGTAAGGGGGATTTTCTGACACTTTTGCTCCTATTTCCGTATTATTGTATATGTATAGTTTTAATGTTTGACAAAGAACTTATGGTTATTATATCAAGGAATGGGACTTGGTATAGTAATCTATTCGAAAAGGATCAAGTATGTGTACCCATAAATGTTTTATTGTGATTGTGATGTGTGAAAATCAAGTTGTTCAAGTGCATGGATAAATGTTATGTTTGAGCTCTCAGTTGTGACTATGAATTGTTATGTACCCTTCGGGGAATTTGTCTGGCTGGAGTACTCCCTTATGTTATGTTACCCCTTTGATAGGGGATTATGTTTATGTCATGTGAGCCGACCTCTGTGCCACCGGACTTATACTAGTGGCCATAGGATCATGTCTGATTGAGCTGAAATGTTACGTTTGCTATGCCATGCAACTTTTGTATATGTGTGATTATACTGTGTGTATATATATGTATGATTTACAACTCTGCTTGATCCGGTAAATGTGCCAGGAGATTCACCCTTACACCTTTTTTCCAGTGGTCTGAGTTGTTCTGGTCTCGTGGAGGTTGCTAGTAGAGGCAAGTCGGGTTAGAGCAGCTAGTGGTGTCAAGAGAAGGTTTAGTAACTGAAACAGTACTTTCTAAGATTGTAACGAGTTCAACATTTCTAGAATAGTATTTGTTTTTTTTAGATGCTCTGAATTACCTTTTCAAACTGCTTTTTAAATAAATTGAGGCTTCTTCTTGGCGTGAGCCCATCTCACGATAGACGGCCGGTCGTGCCAAAGTGATTTGGTTTTGGGGCGTGACAAAAGTGGTATCAGAGCCTAGGTTCCAGTTTGTTGGGTGTAGGTCCCAGTTTTGAATCTGTGAAGTTTCAATTTGGATGAAGGGAAAACTCGAGAGTTAGGTTAGAATCTTCAAGGACCCTAGATTAGTATCTTGAGGTGCTTAGTTTAGTCTTTTCGAGGTTTATAATTGTTTGTTGGGGAAAAAATGGTGATGGTACAAGGTTTTGATTTATTGAGAATAGGTATGATAGGTTGGAGTTGTTCAGGAGATTATGTTGGACTTTTCGAAGCATGGGGTTTCCGAGTGTGATGGTAAAAGTAGTATTGGAGTTCAGTTACGAACTATAGACTTATAGATGGTGTTTTTGGACCAGGTGAAAGGTAATAATATGATTGATGTGGAGACTCGAAATTTTATAAAATTGGATATCTATGAGATTGACGCAGTGGAGGCGTAGTGGAGTTAAGTTTTCAGGAGAAAACTTCTTTTAAGCAGGGGAGGATGTAAAATTCCGGAATTTATTTCCGACCGTCTATTTGAATTTATTTTGTAGAAGAGAAATTAGTTGGACTTGAGTGGATATACTAGATTTTGTAAGTCCTTATGTTACGGATCGGTGAATCAAGACGGGTGATAATTTGAGATGGACTTTATTTTAAGTGAATCGGTTTCGTCAAGCCCAATACATTTTGTATTGTAAACCCATTAGCGTTATTTCTTTCTTCTTCCCGTTCTATTCTCCTTCCGTCCAAACACCATACCCGCTTGCCCGCTAATGGGTTTACAATACAAAACGTATTGGGCTTGACGAAACCGATTCACTTAAAATAAAGTCCATCTCAAATTATCATTCGTCTTGATTCACCGATCCATAACACAAGGACTTACAAAATCTAGTATATCTACTCAAGTCCAACTAATTTCTCTTCCACAAAATAAATTCAAATAGACGGTCGGAAATAAATTCCGGAATTTTACATAACTTGTCCGCAAAGATCACACCTTGTGATTTGGTTGATGTTTACTTTCTGTACTTAAATAAAAGAAGTGAATGATCATAAGAAATGTTTAAGTGTTGGATTGTTTCCTCATCGAGCTCATGTTGGGTTTGAAGATAGTCATAGGTGACTAATAAAGAAGGGGGAAATTTGTTAGGAATATCTGTTTAAATTTTGACCAGTAAACCATAATTACTTATCTTAGCTCAGAAAGGTAACTAGTACTCTTAGTTCACTTGAACATTGTAAAATTGGTAACTTACTGAGTATGTTAGTCTAGCAAATCTTGTATAGGGTGTTAGGTCTCTAAATGTAATTTTTATATCTTTAAAGAAGGCCAAGAAGGAAGAATCCAGCAGAAGAACTCTTTTATTGAAGATCAGAAGACTGCATAAGATTGCTGAAGACTATGGAAAAATGTGTCTTCAGATACCTTGAAGAAACTATGTGTCTGAGAGACAAACATTTCAATAGGTTTCTGATGCACGATAGGTCTCCGAGAATGGACTTGCAAAGCCTCCAAAAGCTTGCATTGTTCCGTTCACACTACAGGACAAAACATTGGTACAGTGCATTTATTACACAGACAGAGATGTCTGATCAAAAGAGGAAATCTCTGAAAAGAGACAATGCTCGCTGCCGTACTAACTTCAGATATCGTTAGTTTGAATTTCATTGTGCCAAACGGATACTAATTCAAACGGCATGATTTTCAACAATAAATATCACCACTTAGAATGCTTGAAGATACACTGAAAACACAGAACTTCATACATTACACTCAAGCATACAAGCCTTCTGCCTACTTACTCTCTAGCTTACTGTTGCGACTAAAGCTCTTGAATTCTAAGTAGCACGAAAGCTCTAAGTGTCCTGATCCTTAACAAGAATTGTATATTGTGAAGGAGTTGAATCCCGAAGATATAGTTGCGACTACTATCTGAGATTCATTCTCTTGAGCATAATCAAGAATCGGGTCAGTAAAGAACAAGTTACAATACATTGAAAAGTGTATTAACTAATCTTGATTCTACATAGCACTCCTACATAACTGCAGAAGTTATTAAGAGCCTGCTCACCTAACAAACTACCATAACCAAACACCAACTGGCGTTGAGCATAGGAAGTACTTAGTTTGGTAAACTATGGAATAGCTCAAAGGTTACTGAGTAAAGGAAGTACTTGGTTAGGAAAACCAGGGAATAACTTAGGCGGAACACTTGGTTGGGAACCTAGTGTTAAAGGGATCAAGAGATAGGACTTTGTAAGGGGAACTCAATATCTTATCTTAGTGGATTCATGTCCTGAGAAAGGGCGACTGGATTAGTTGAGGGATTACGCCACTCTCAGATACCACTATAAAGCTTTGTGTTATTTACTTACTACACTTACGTTCTGTATTACTTTATACTTGTTGAGTACTTACACACATTATAGCTTGCTGAGCACCTGCAATTATCTTAAAAGACTTCCGCTCTCAGAGACTAAGTATCAGATACCTTCACATATATCTGAGAAACTGTTTTATCATCAAAAGTTTAAAACGACTATTCACCCCCTCCCCCTCCAGTCTTTTACTTTGTCGTTATCTGGACCAACAAGTGGTATCAGAGCAGGAGGTTCCCAAGCCTTCTGCACTGAACCTAGATCCTAGATAAGTACCCACTAACCGCTTACCACCTGCACTTGATCTGTTTGTTTAGCGTTTTTATTGCAGGATGTCTATAAGCGACGCTCCCGTTCTCAAGCCAGTGAACTATGGAAAATGGAAGAATAAGATGATGCTTCACCTGGAAGCTATCAGTGATGAAATGATCGAACTGATAAACAATGGCGCCATAGTCATTCGACAAGAAAATTAAGTCATTGAAGTTTCAAATGGTCGAGATAAGGAACCTACTAACTCAAATGCTGCCGGTTCCTCCACATCTGGTACAACTACGAGTGTAAGACCAACTGGTGGAATTTCCTAAGAACCAAAGCCCAGACATCTCTGGACATCTGAGGATTGCAAGAGAAACAGGCTAGATGGTCAAGCAAGAAACATCATCATACGTTCTACTCCAAACCACATACAGTGCAAACTGTGGTGTGAAAAAATGGCGAAAGAGGCATGGACACTGATTGAAGAAATCTGTGCCGGCACTGAGAAAACCAAGGTCCCACTAAGACACTTGAAGAACTTGATTTCAGGTTTACAAAACTGATGAGTGAGATGACTGCACTTGGTGAAAGTGAGAGATACTCTAACTCTGAGAAGATTAAGACTATCGTAAGAAGTCTAAATCAAAACTGGGAACACACTCAGTACTTCTATTTCAAACAAGGAATGCCTAACATCACTCCCGTGGAGCTTTTCTCACACTTGAGAGCTGTCCACTCTAAGACAAAGCAAAGAGGACATATGGCTGCTGAAACATCGCAGAATGTCGCTGTAGTAACTCAAGGTACATCTGAAAAGATGGATACCAAAGAGGTGACTGAGGAAAATGTTGTTGATGTAAAGCATATGAGAATGTACGTCAGTCAGAAGATTGAAAGAAGAAGGACCAAAGTGAAGCTGAACAAGCATCTAGGTCCCAACTATCACCAGTACAAAAGTATGCAATTATTTAGCTCGCTGAACAAGCCTCGCCAAAGAAGCATCGAATCTTAGGGAGCGAAATCAAAACGATATCTCTGCTTCTATTGTTTAAACCCTGTCACTTTAAAAGAGACTACCCAGCTTATAACAAGCTAAAGACATGTGACAAGAAAGATAGGAGAAATTTCAGGAGAGGTCTAAGCTATGCTCACTGAAGAAAGGAAGAAGATCCAAATTTAATTGGATGCTCTTGGTTTGGATTCTGAGTGTGAGGATGAAGATTCAAATGATTCTAAACTTCCATCACCAGAGTTGTGTGGCATCACTCATGAATTGGTGGACCTTGGTCAAAAGAAAAAGGAGATGCGTGGGGTTGCTGAGGAAATCTACCCAGATTTCTCTAACATCGAGTCGTGCCTAATGGCTGATGAGGTAACCACTATTTCTCATTTTATAAATTATGAGAGTGATGAGGAAGGAATCAAAGATCTGGAACACCTCAGAAAAGAGCTTGATCTTTCTGAAAGAGAATTTATGGTTGTCCAAGCTAGAACCAACATTCTTGAAGCTGAAAAGAAATCTCTTGAAAAGGAGTGCTCACAACTGCGAAATCTATCTGAGACAAAGGATGCTGAGAATGCATTTTTAAAGGCACAGATAGCTGAGACAGGAAAGTTACACGAAGAGGCAATAGACGTACTTCAAAAGAAATGTGAAGGTCTACTTTCTGAGAACAATGAACTCAAAAAGAAAGAACTATCCTTCCAATCGTATGCCAAAGCTTGTGGCACTCTCACTGAAGTACACTCTTATTTAAGAGATACCTCAGAAAAAGGAGGACTTGGGCTAGACACCCAGACAAATAACTCTATAATTCTGAACAAGAAAGATGGGAAGAAAACGTTTGTTTGTAGTCAGCAAGGTGATTCCCAAACAACCTATAGCATTGGTCAGAAAGCTAAGGTTGCTGACAAAGGAAAGGCAGTTGCGACCTGCCTTTAAGGGAGAAACAAGTCCCAAATAAATATGATGGGAAATTTCTTGTAAAGGAACAAAACACTGGAAAGTGTAACCACCCACAGTGCTACATCTCTCAAAAAGGGAAGATTGTTGTAGCTAGAAAATTCTCTAATGTCACATTTTATGGAAAAGAAAGATGGCCCAGAGACTAGTAAGGCTGTTGAGAGAAGATCTCAGTCGGCACCAGGTGCTCGAAATGGCATTGGCTATAAAACCATCGGGAAACAACTTGCTCATGAGTACAAACTAGAGCAAGAACGATGGATGAAATCTAGGGTTGCCCACAACAATCATCAGAAATGGAAGAAAGAACAAACCACAAGCAATATGAATGCCAGGGCTAGAAGGAATCTGAGAAGGAAAGCTAAGTTCGCTGAAAAGCAGACTCAGCAACCTGACAGGTATCTGAAAGCACCACGAGGAGCACAAAGGAACACACCAAGAAGGAAAATAGTTCTTGATAATAATGATATTAGTCATTTACCTAGAATTCCTCCTTATGTTCCTATCAGACAAAAGAATGTCCCTAAGAAACTCATTCAAAAGTGGATTCCTACAGGGAGATACTTTAGTCTAAATGATTCTATTGTTGGAATGAGAACCTAACTCCGTATTTCCTGTTTTGTGCAGAACACTCCAAAGAAGAATCCAACATGGCACATTGATAGTGGATGTGGGAAGCACATGACAGGAGACAAATCAAATCTGGTGAACTACAAAGTGTGTGATACAGGACCAGATATCAGGTTTGCTGGGGGAGAAGTGAATCCAACTGTTGGATTTGGATATCTGAAGTAGGGAGCCCTTACAATCACTGGAGTACTACATGTTGAAGGATTGAAATATAATCTTCTCATCATGAGTCAATTTGCTGACAAGGGGTTCTCAGTGATGATCAAATCAAATCACTGAAAAATTGATTGACAATGAGTTAAAGCAGGTAGGCTTTGTTGCTAGGTGGAAAGGAAGTCTCTATGTTGCTGACTGGGCATCTGCCACAACTGAAGAATGCCTTATGGTGAGTCAATCTGGCTACATTGAAGAAAATTAGCAATGGCACAAAAGGATGAGTCACTTGAATTTCAAAACTCTGAATAAGCTGGCTAAGAAAGAATTGGTTTTTGGATTACCTAAGATGGCATATAGAAAAGATGGTGTATGCTTAGCTTGCCAAATAGGGAAACAAGCCAAAACATCTTTCAAGTCTAAAACTAGACATTCCAGTGTGAGGCCACTGCAACTATTACATATGGATCTCTTTGAGTCCTCAGTAACTAGTTATGCAGGAAAAAAGTATGGTCTAGTTGTTGTAGATGACTACTCAAGATTCACTTAGGTTGTTTCCAAGTCTAGTTGTTGTAGATGACTACAATCAACTATTACAGAAAGCTGACGCCAGGGTTGAGATACCAAGTCTGCTGAATAAGCTTGAAGTCATGAAACATAACAAGGTATCTGTGATCAGAACAGGCCATGGTAATGAGTTTGTAAACAAGTACATAAAAGATTTTTGTACTTGCTGTAAGGACACCTCAACAAAATGGTGTTGCTGAAAGGAAGAATAGGACCCTAATAGAGGTAGCAAGAACAATGCTTGCTAACACTGAAATAAGTGAAATCTATTAGGTTGAAGTTGTAAATACAACATGCTACACTCATAATAGATGTTTGATCAACAAACACCATGACAAGACTCCCTATGAGTTATTTATTGGTAGACCCGCTAGTATCAAACATTTAAGGGTGTTTGGTTGCAGATGTTTTGTTCTGAACAATGGTAAAGAATATCTAAGAACATTTCAACCAAAGGCAGATGAAGGAGTATTTCTTGGTTATTCAATGAATAGCAAAGCTTACAGAATCTACAACAAAAAGACACAAAAGATTGAAGAATCTGTCCATGTAGTATTCTATGAAGGAAACAAGAATGTAACCTTGAATTAAGAACTCTTAGATAAGTTCAAGGAACTTATGATCAAGGATTGTGAACAAGAATCTCCGCAGGGAAATAATTATGTCAGTAACTTAGGAGCCATTCTCTAAGTTATATTATAACAAATTATGGCATATTAACATAAGTTATCCCTCTTAATATGGTGTTTACTAAATGCTATTTATTACAGGGTCAAGTGCATTAAATCATGCTGGCCCGGTATTATTGACATATATTAATCTCCCAGAAAGTGGAGAGATTGATACTTATGAGAAAGGATTAAACATATTACTATATATAATTCGGGGAAAGTTAGTAATTAGTGATAAATTTACCAATCATGGATGCAAATATGTCTCATTATTTCTAAAATAAATAGTTTTTGTATAAGATTTATAAGTGTACCAAACGTCATAATACATATTTTAATATTCCTAAATCCTTTATGTAATCTAATCCACCACTAATCCCATCTCCAATACAGAAGAGCTCCTTAGAGGATGAATCTGACGAAGAAAGGCAACCATTGCCAAGTAACAACCAGATGACTCTAAGGCATGATGAAGAGTTTCCTATGAGAAATCCAGAAATGGATCATGTCACTGAGAATCTTCATTATGAAGAGGTCTCTGAGTAGGAGGTTGCTGAGAAACCTATCTCAGATACCCAAAACACTGAAAAAGTGTCAGATATCCTAAGCACATCACATGTGCAAGATATCTCAGATACTGATCAAGTATCTTATCATGATCATAGTGAAAATCGTAATGATAATGATCCTACTAGTTCTAATCCCATTATAAAATGGATAAGAGATCACCCAACAAAGGATGTGATAGGTCCTTTAGACCAAGGGGTAAGAACTAGGAGAGCAATTGCTGAAAATGCAGATTCTCTCTATGGATGTTTCATCTCAGATATTGAACCAAAGACCATTGAAGAAGCATTAAGAGACCAAGATTGGATCTTAGCAATGCAAGAAGAATTGGATCAATTTGAGAGAAACAAAGTCTGAAAACTAGTTCCCTACATTGATGGAATATTTGTCATTGAAACTAAGTGGGCTTTCAGAAACAAGATGAATGAATCTGGTGAAATAACCAGAAACAAAGCAAGGTTAGTTGCCAAGGGATTCACCTAAACTGAAGGACTTGATTTTGATGAGTCATATGCTCCAGTTGCAAGATTGGATGCAATTAGACTATTTCTAGCCTTTGCAGCTCATAATGACTTTAATGTTTACCAAATGGATGTCAAGAGTGCATTTCTAAATGGTTAACTTGCTGAGGAAGTCTATGTTGAGCAACCACCTAGTTTTGAAGTTTCCTTAGAAAGCAATATGATCTATAAGCTTCAGAGAGCTCTATATGGACATAAACAAGCTCCAAGAGCATGGTATGAAACTTTGGCCAAGTACTTGCTAGGAAGTGGATTCAAGAAAGGAGAAGTTGACAAAACTCTCTTTACATTGAACCATATTCGGAAACTACTCTTAGTACAAGTTTACGTTGATGACATAATCTATGGATCTAAGGACAAGCAACTTTGTGCAGACTTTACTGAGCTCATGAAAAGTAAATTGGAAATGAGCATAATGGGAGAATTGAATTACTTCCTAGGGTTGCAAGTCAAGCAACTTAACGATGGAATATTCATTAGTTAAACAAAGTATGCCAAGGATATGCTCAATAAGTTTAATGTAAAACCTTCTGAAAAGAATGCTATGATACCTATGAGCATTGGAACCAAGATGACCTATACTGAATCTGATAAGAGTGTTGAAGAACACAAGTATAGGAAATTAATTAGGTCTCTACTATACCTTACAGCAAGCAGACCAGATATTCAATATGCAGTTGGTGTATGTGCAAAATTTCAGACAAATCCAATGCAATCACACTATAATACTACTATGAAGATTCTAAGGTATGTTAAAGGTACAATAGAAGTTAGACTGTGGTATCCAAAAGAGAGTGGCTTGAGTTTAGTTGGCTATTCAGATGCCAACTATGCTGGATCAATGCTTGATATAAAAAGTACTTCAGGGACATGTCAATTCCTTGGTCCTAGATTGATATCATGGTTCAGCAAGAATCAAAACTCAATTTCTACCTCTACCACATAAGCAGAGTATATTGCTACTGGGTGTTGTGCTTCACAAATCTTGTGGATACAACAACAACTCAGAGACTATCAGATCTATGAAGAGAAAACTCCTATTTTCTATGATAACACAAGTGCTATTGCCATAACTCAGAATCCTATGTTTCATGCAAGAACAAAGCACATTGATGTTAAACACCACTTCATTAGAGATCATGTTGAAAATGGCAATATTGAGATACTCAAGATTGGTACAGAAGACCAACTTGTAGATATCTTCTCAAAGCCTCTACAAGAAAGTAGATTCCTAACTTTGAGACATAGTCTTGGATTAATGGAACTACCAAGGTGCTAAATTGGTCACTGAGATGGGAATTCAGTAAGCCAATAAGAGAAAAAATATGGCTTTCTGAGAAAGAAAGTGTTGGTCCAAATAACGGCAAAGTAAAGTACTTGGGGGGGGGGGGGGGGTGAATAGTCTTTTAAAACGTTTGTCGATAAACACAGTTTATCAAATATCTGTGAAGATATCTGATACTTAATTTCAGAGAGCGGAAGACTTTTCTGTGATAAGTGCACGTGCTCAGCAAGATAAGTGTAAGTACTTTGCAAGATAAGTAAAGCAAGTAATAAACTGCAGAAAGTAAATAACACAAGTCTTTTTAAAGTGGTATCTGAAGGTGGCGTAACCTTACAAATATCTTCGCTTGATTCCTAAATACACTAGGTTCCTAACCAAGTGTTCCCCCTGAGTTATTCCCCGGCTTTCACAGCCAAGTACTTCCTGTACTCAGAAACCTTTTGAGCTATTCCTTAGTTTCCCAAACTAAGTACTTCCTGTGCTTAATAAGCTTGGAGTTATTCTTTAGTTTCCCAAACTAAGTACTTCCTGTACTCCATGTCGATTAAGGTGTTGGTTAAGGTAAATTGTCAGGTGAGCTTCTTTAATAACTTGTTCAGTTATTCAGATAGCTCTATGAATGAAGTATACTTAATACACTTCGCAATGTATGGTATCTTGTTCTTTACTGACCCAAAGTCTATGATAAGTGTTCAAGAGAATGAAACTTAGATATGAAATCTTAGTTCAACTCTTTCACAAATAACAATGCTTGTTAAGGATCAGGACACTTAGAACTTTTGTGCTACTTAGAATCAAGAGCTTTGGTCGCAACAGAAAGCTTGAAGATAAGTAGTTTGCTTGAGAGAGCTTGTGAGAGTATTCAGTGTTCTTGGTGTAAGTTCAGTGTGTTCTAAGGTGTGTTCTCAAGCAGTCTAAGTGTTGATATTTATAGATGAATTTGAGTGCCATTTGAATAGTATCCGTTAGGCTTAAATCAAATTCAAACTATTGATATCTGAGTATAGTACTATAGCAAGTTTGTCTTCTGTTTTCAGAAGCTACCGTTTTTGTTTAGACATTTCTGTCTGCGCATTTAATGCATTGTACTATACTTTGTCCTGTAGTGCCAACGGAACTATGCATGGTATCAGAGATCTTTATACTCTCAGATTTCCTTGATGTTGTGCACGTCCTTTTCAAGAGATTATCACAACTCCAGATACCACTTGTCGAAATAACTTGTTATAATATGTTTCTTTTCAGAAACATAATTTATGTCCAAGGTATCTGAGTGTAGATATCTGTGGGCACTTTCCTCATCTCAGAAACCTTTTAAATTCTCAGATATCTCTTGTAACACTGTTTATTTAAAAACGCTTGTGTCTTCAAGATATCTGGTAATAGGTATCTGAAAAACCTTGGTCTTCAGCAATCTTGTACAATCTTTAAGTCTTCAAAAACGTTGAACTTTTCCTGCAGGATGTCTTCTTCTTAGTCTTCTTCAGAAAATAAAAATTACATTTCGAGACCTAACATCCTATACAAGATTTGCTAGACTATCATACTTATTGAGTTTCCACTTTTTTTACAGTGTTCAAGTGAACCAAGAGTACTAATCACCTTTCTGAGCTAAGATAAGTCATTAGGTTGCTGATCAAAATCTAAATAGATATTCCTAACAAATTTCCCCCATTTTGATCAGTCAACGATGACTATATGACCTATTACAAATCTGGATGAGGAAACAATCCACTACTTAATCATTTCTTATGATTTTTCAATTCAAATAAATAAGTGCAGAAGGTAAACATCGACCAAATCACAAGGTGTGATCTTTGCTGACAAGTTATCTTTTATAGAAAAAGATATCTGAGAGTAGGTTCATCAGATATGTTACAAAGAAAGTTTACATATAACTTTAGTACATAATACAATTCAGCTAAGTCAGCAAGATACAAAAAATACCTAGTAAATTAGGACAACAGGAGTAGCCAAGCTCCAAGTAGACATCCTAATAAACTAGTCTTTAAGTCTTCAACACTTCAAGTCTTCAAAAGTAGTTCCATGGATCAATCTGCAAATTTCCTATCACTAAATCTTTTGATATCATCAGAGTAGTCATAGAGAAGAGTTCTGACAATCATCTCTGTGTCTCTGGAAAATCCACAGACTTCTTTGTAGGTTTTGGTAGGATTTTTCTTGACAAAATGCTTGACCCACAGATACTTTCCCCACCTCCAGGCATGCTCGATTCTGAGATCTGATAGCTTGAAGTATTCATAAATGATCTTCAGATATCTGATGTCACCCTTGTATTGATCTTCAGTCAAGTAGAAGGACTCATAGGGTTCCACAACAAGTCTTGCTCTTATGCCTGTTCCAGTGATTTTGGGAATTTTGTGCACATCATCTGGCTTTCCATAAGGACATACATCAGAGAGGTCCTTCTTCATGGCTTCTATTCTGTTGATTACTTCAAAATCCAACCAGTCTTTGATGTGGTTGGTGTTAATCAAGATTGGCTTGTTTTTCTCCATGCCATGAGCTGTTTATGGATTGGTTCTGGAAATTTTGAGTTACCAGCAGATGCTTAAGTTCCAGAATCTAGTAGCCATTCTTCTGATTAATGCACCTGTAGACAGAGGAGTCACTGTTGGTCTTCACATACTCAATCTTGGCTTCTTCAGGCTGTTCTGCTCTTAGCCTGTTCCTCCTTTGTCTTGAATTCTCCCGTGGGGTAATGCTTGAAGAACCACCCTGGATAGACATGGTATTTCCAGAGGGTGTTTTAGCTGCTAAAGGCTTTGCAGCTATGGGCTCAGTTAGGCTATCAATTTTCCTTTTTCTATGAAGAGGAGCTTCATCTTCATCAGTCTCTTCATCATCATCAATATCAATTCTTGTGAGACTTTTGCAGCCTTCTTCATTGCCCAGGGATTTGATTTGGCCTTCTTCTTCTTCTTCTTCTTCAGAAGATTCATCAATCCCTCTTACTTGTCTTCTCCTTGGAGCCTTGGTACTCCTTGGAGGTTTCTGTGCTCTGGCCCTTGTTGTCATTCCTTTTTCAGGAAGTTGAGTGGTGGCCACTATCTGTAGAGCAGTCTGACTGGAGGAGGGCTCATTTATTCTGAGAGGTGGTTGTTCAGATTTTCTTTTGTTTCCTCTTCCTCTTCCTCTTCCTCTCTGAGCATCTTGATATTCTTCCCCCCCTTAGTCATTGTTGACTGACTAAGAATCACAAATGATTCTGAAAGGGAATTAAAGTTGCCTTGCAGATAGTTGTAAGCAGCAACCAACTGTTCCATAGTGGCCTTGAGCTCCTGATTTTGTTTGGTAAGTCCAGTATCCTTATCAGTGAGCTCTACCAGTGGGCCTTGAATAGCATCTGATTTTCCAGCAGCATAGCTAGCCTCTTCAAAGGCTTTTGCAGCCAAGTTTTGGTCATCATCCCTAACCATGCATAGATCTTTCTGAGCAACGACTAGACTGGTTGTTCTCTGAGTGATGAGCTCAGTGAATGACTTCATTTCTGAAGGGACTGATGGAATGGCGGCTTTATCTTGAGAAGATAACTCCTTTTTCAATTTAGCCAGTATTTGATATCTGTTCAAGTATTCATTGGAGTTGACATTTGCCAGCTTGCTGAATATTTCAGGAGCAATCAGCTTCCTTTTAAATGAGAAACCGCTAAATGTTCATTGCGGTGCTCTGCCAATGTCTTGTCTTCTTCATCATCTGAGTCATCAGCCCAGTGATCTTCATCCTCTTGGACATTTTCATCAATGTTTTCTACTCCAGCAACCATCTCAGAGATGGGCTTCTTTCCTTTCAGTGAGGAGGATGGTACATCTTTTGGGAATGCAGCCTTAGCATCATGCTTGTCACTAGATACTTGCTCAGTATCTAATTCCTCAACAATTGCCTGAATAGCAAGCTGGAGTTCTTTCATTTCAGCATAAGCTTCCATTTCCTTGATTGTTTGATCTTCAATCTTTTGGAGCTTTGATCTGGATTCAGCTATCTTTTCTTCTAGTTGAAGATGTAGCTGTTGTTCTTCCTCCAACAGTTGTTTGAGTTGAGCTACTCTGGCTTGTGCCTCTGATATTTTCTGAGTTGTTCCCTCAGAGTGCTCAACTACTTGTGCAGTAGTATCTTTGTGTTGGGGTGTTGGATTATTAGATTTCTGAGGAGATGGAGGAGGGGATTGCTGTGATGTCCTCTAAGTGTGCTTTTCAGCAGCTGAGGCAATGTGTCCTTGTGGAATCCCTCCCGTCCCTGATATAGGTGCATCATAATCATCCTTCTTATCTTCATCCTTGTGATGGTCAGAAGGAGGATCTTCATAATTGTTTTCATCAGTTTCCTTCTCTTCCTCATCTTCAGAGACCAGGTTGATCACTTCTGGAATAGTGACCGTTTGCCCATTAACTTCCTCTTGTTCAGAGGGTATATACTGTAGATTTTGGGGCAAAGTAGGCTTGAATGCCATCTGTAGTCTGGTCTGACCAACCGCTTGGTTGAAAGCTTGGATCAGCTTTCTGGCCACTTCCTTGACAAACTCCTTATCCATCAATGTTCCGAAAGAATATTGTTCAGTGGGGAACATTGCATGGACGTAGTTTTCCAAGTCAAGGGCTCGTGCTCTCCTTGTGTGGTGATCAGTCACCTTTAAGATCTCAGATAGATCGGAGCATCGGAGCTTTTGCCATTTCTTAAAGCATTTCAGATGCTTTGGCAAAGTGTGTTCCTTGAAGAAAGGAAGCAGGTCCTTCTTCTCATCATTAGGGACCTTAGTGGCACTTGTTTGAGCCTGAAAGAAAGAGTTTTGAGTTAGATTCAAAACTTATTTAGATATCTGAGTACGAGTGTAGTTAGGTTTCGGAGTTACCTGAATGAGTACATCAGGCTCAGAGACTTGTACTACTGAGACAGGGGGTGCCTCAGATATCTTGTTGTGAGGTGGAGACTTGGAAGTCTGGTCCTCATCAATCTTTCTTTCTGCTTGATCCTGAGAATTAAAATTATCACAATACTTAGGAAATTGTCATGAAAGAATTTATGCAATTAAGCTTCAATGATTTCTGAGTTTTCCACTTACTTCCTCAACAGGAGGCTCAAAATCATTTTTCGCAGAAACGTTCTCAGTTTCTGGTGTTCTTTCTGGTGATGTTGCCTTGGGGGCTTCATCAATTTCCATGGGTGCAGGGGATGTCGCAACTCTTTCCCCTTGCACTTCTACTTCTGAATGAGCCTGTAAGTAGAAAGTATTGAGTAATTAGAGAAGAATTTACAGTAACCCATGATGAAGAATGTCTGTCACTGAGTTTTATATACCTTCTCACTAGAAGGCTCAATGATATTTTCTTCAGAAACCTTGACGGTCTCTGGGTCCTTTTCTGGCATTTTTGCCTTATCTTCTTCTATCTTAGTTGGAGCCTATTAGAAACATCCACTTAATTAGTTAAGTATATTAACATATAACTAAAAAGTAACATCTTAAGGAATTCTTTATCACCTGTGGCACAGGCTCAGATTCCTTAAGAGGTGAGGTTGTGGTGGCCTCTTTCTCAGTCTTTGAGGCAAGCTTTCCAGCTTCCTCTTGTTCTTGTGTTTCTAATTCAGCCTGTAACAAAGAAATTTTATTAACTCACAGGATTAATAAACACAAATTATCACAAGTAGAGAGTTAAACCATTCAGCTACCTGAGCAGTGTCAGGCTGATTGGTCTCTAGAACTTGTGACCCTTCAATGTTTTGGTCTTGTTGTTCCATTTCAGCTCCTTTGTTTGAAGTTTCAGGTACTTCTGACCTTTCCTGAGTATGCAACTCAGTTGCCTCCCCAGGTTGATCATTTTGAGTAGATGTGTCAGTTTGATCCCTCTCATTGAGTTGGAGAACCTGCTCTTTTGCAGGATTTTCTTTAGCAATGAAAGATGCTGGTATCTGTAACTCAAGTACCATTTCAGCAGTATTCATATCTAGCTGTTTTGGTTGTTGTGCTTGAGACAGACTGTTGAGTGTTGAGGCAATGGCAGTATCCTCCAACACTAAGTTATCACTCATCAGAGCATCTTTAATATGCTTCAGTCTTTCTTGCTCTGATGGTGTAATTTGTCCAGTTACCTTGGACACTGTTGCTTCTTCAGCAACCTTTGAGTCAGGTGCTTGTTCAGCAACCTGTGGTGTAGGTTCTTCTTCAAATACCTCTACACCTGTTACTTTTTCAGTAACCTTAGCCCTTTTTGATTTTTCAAGGACTTGAGAGATGACTAATTCATCATCTTCATCGTCAGCGCTCTCATCAGCATTAGGAACTGATTGGTCCATAATTCCTGCGGTTTCTGCAGATAGGGCTTGGTATCTGTCACTACTTTCTTTAGCATCATTGATAAGTTCATCAACAAGGCTTTCGGCAGTAGTCTTAACATTTCTGAAAGCAATTTCTCTTGCTGAGTCTACTTGTTCAGTAGTCGATACCTCTTTTGCAGCATTGATGAGTTCATCTACATTGGTGAGTTCATCAGAGGTTGCAGTAGGTATATGGGAATCGACAACCTCAATGGGTGTGCCTTCTGATTTGCCAGCAGACTTCTTTCGTGAAGTTCTGGGCTTCTCGGTCGCAACTTTTCCCTCAGATACTTCTTCAGTCTTTCGCTTCTTGGAACCTTTCTGAGATCCAGTAACCTTTTTCATCATTTCGTATACTCATATTTGTAGAGTAGGTTACTGTTGGCTATGTCAGCCTTCTCTCTGAGCTCAATGCCAAGCTTTTCCAGCAAGTAGCATATCTTTAGACCATAGCTTACTGTGGTCTTTGGTTCAGCAAGTCCCTTAGAAATTTTAGGCTCAAAGCCTTGAATCTTCTTCACAAACTTCATAAAGGCGTACTTTCCCCAATTGAAAGGGTTTTCCAGCCTTTTGTCTTGTTGTTGCAACAAGAACATCATCATCCAGCGTTCTTAGCTTATCTGGTCAGCACCTCCTTGTAGACCATCAAAGCATATGTGAAGAATGCATGCCAATACATCCCAGTGAACCAGCAGATGTCTGGTTCTGATGTCATCAAGCTTGAATTCAGTGGGTGTGTCTGATTTTTCAAGATCATACACATCACTGTACAGTTGTTTTACACCTTCAAGGAGATCATCATCCTTGGTGTCTATTTCAAAATCCTTTCCAAAATTTTGAAGGTCAAACAACTTGCAGAAAGTTGTTAAGTCCAGAAGGATTTCCTTTCCTTGGACCTTTGTTTTTATAGACACTATTACAGTGCCTTCAGAAACACAGGATATAATCCTGGAGTTGTTATAAAATTCTAACACATCTAGTGAAGAAATTCTACTGGGAAGAGCTGATAGAAAACCCTTGATTTTTGCCTTTTCAATCATGTTAAGTATCAGCTTTGTATCGGCTTGATTTTCAACAGCAGCCGTGAGGTATTCCTCAATCATTGCACCACCTCAAATCATCATGTGATTTGAAGTCCAATGATCGAGATTAAAGTCTCCTACCAATCAATTGTTTACAACTACAAATTCTGGTTCTTGCTTTTCAGCAGTACCAGTGGTAGTATTTTGGGATTTCTGGGTAGAAGCACGTTTTGGAGCATTCTCTTTATATAGCGTAAGTTTTTCGAAGGTCTGTAAGAGATTAGGGTGAAAGATTAGAGATTCTTTGCAGAAAAACTAATTTGGGAGCAGAGATTTGCAGAGAAGTAGAAGAATAATTTTTGCTATTCTTGTGCAAGTCTGAATGTTGGATTAGGCGAAAGTGAATTCTTTTGCCAAAATCCTATATATATAGCAATGTAATCTCAACAGACATATACATACAAATTAATTTTGTGTGTACGTATCTGTGTATTGCAGATAGGCATGGGTAAAAGCTTGTCCATCATTAAATGCATATTGGGCCCTGTCTGAATTTCAACAGTCCTCTATTTGCAGAGAATTAATCTCTGCCGTAAAGATCAATCGCCCATTTCATCAAGGGTCACCATTGCTTCTTCAGCAATGATCACAATCAACAATTGTAATTGTGCCCATTTAATGAATTTTGGCTATTAGCTATCTGAATCACGTATCTGTGTGAATGAGAACAATGTTTGTATCTGATTCTATCTTATACTTGTTGTCTTTTAAAAGTTTTTCACAAAGATAGAAATAATTCAAATTTCAAGATAGTAGTTAACTGTAGACAGTTGTATTACTTTCTTCAAATAGATATCTGAGTACCCGTCTCAGAAATCTTCAAATAGCCATTTTACCCTTTAGCCTTTGGTTTCTGGATACCCGTTCCAGATTCCTCTTTTCTGGATACCCGTTCCAAATTTCTCTTTTCTCTCCTTTGATATCTTCTTCAGATATCTGAACTTTTTCAGTTCTTTGGTAGCTCCATTAGTCCAAGACTGTAACTTAAGGCTAAGAATCTACTTTCTTGTAGTGGCTTAGTGAAGATATCTGCAAGTTGGTCTTCAGTGCCAATCTTGAGTATCTCTATATTTCCTTTTTCAACATGGTCTCTGATGAAGTGATGTCTAACATCAATGTGCTTTTTTCTAGCATGAAACTTAGGATTTTGAGTTATGGCAATAGAACTTGTGTTGTCACAGAAAATGGGAGCTTTCTCTTCATTGAGTCCATAGTCTCTGAGTTGTTGTTGTATCCACAATATCTGTGAAGCACAACACCCTGCAGGAATATATTCAGCCTCTGTGGTAGATGTGGCAATTGAATTTTGTTTCTTGCTGAACCATGATATCAATCGAGCACCGAGAAATTGACATGTTCCTGAGGTGCTTTTTCTATCAAGCAGTGATCCAAAGATAGTCGCATCCAATAGCCAACCAAACTCAATCCACTATCTTTTGGATACCACAATCCAACTTCTACAGTACCTTTTACATACCTCAATATTTTCATAGCAATGTTTTAGTGTGATTGCATTGGATTTGTCTGAAATCTAGCACACACTCCAACTGCATATTGAATATAAGGTCTACTTGCAGTGAGGTACAGTAGAGAACCAATCAATTTCCTATACTTGTGTTCTTCAACACTCTTGTCAGATTCAGTATAGGTCATTTTGGTTCCAATGCTCATTGGTATCTTAGCATTCTTTTCAGAAGGCTTTAGATTAAACTTGTTGAGCATGTCCTTTGCATACTTTATTTGACTAATGAATATTCCATCATTGAGTTGCTTGACTTGCAGCCCTAGGAAGTAATTCAATTCTCCCATCATGCTCATTTCGAATTTACATTTCATGAATTCAGCATAGTCTTCACAAAGTTGCTTATCTTTAGATCCAAATATAATGTCATCAACATATACTTGAACTAAAAGTAGTTTCCCATCATGGTTCAGTGTGAAGAGTGTTTTATCAACATCTCCTTTCTTGAAACCGCTTTTTAGTAGGTATTTGGCCAATGTATCATACCATGCTCTTGGAGCTTGTTTCAGCCCATACAGAACTTTCTGAAGCTTATAGACCATCCTACTTTCTGAGGAAACTTCAAAACTTGGTGGTTGCTCAACATAGACTTCATCAGCAAGTTCACCATTTAGGAATGTACTCTTGACATCCATTTGATAAACTGTAAAGTCATTATGACCTGCAAAGACTAGAAAGAGTCTTATTGCATCTAATCTTGCAACTGGTGCATAAGATTCATCAAAATCTAGTCCTTCAGTCTGGGTGGATCCCTTGGCAACCAACCTAGCTTTGTTTCTGGTTATTTCACCAGACTCAATCATTTTGTTTATGAAAACCCACTTGGTTCCGATTACAGATATTCCGTTAACAAATGAAACCAGTTTCCAGACTTTGTTTCTCTCAAATTGATCCAACTCTTCTTGCATTGCAGAGATCCAATCTTGATCCTTTAATGCTTCTTCTATAGTCTTTGGTTCAATACTTGAGATAAAACATCCATAGAGACAATCTGTATTTTCAGCGATTACTCTTCTAGTTCTAACTCCTTGGTCTATTGGACCAATCACATCCTTTGCAGGATGATTTCTTATCCATTTCATAATGGGTTTTGAACTGGTAGGATCAATATCATTTTGATTTGAATGTGAATCAATATGATCTTGATGAGATACTTGCAAGATTCTGAGATATCTGACACATGGGAAATGCCATGGATATCTGACACTTTTTCAGTGTTAGAGACATCTGGAACATGCATTTCAGCAGTCTCATTTTCAGATACCTCTTCATGATGAAGGTTCTCAGTAACCTGTTCCATTTCTGGAATTCTCATAGGAAATTCTTCATCATGTCTTAGAGTCATCTGGTTGTTACTAAGCATAGGTTGCTTTTCAACGTCAGACTCATCCTCTATTTGAATGATAGAATTGTTTCCTTTTGAGGATCCTTTTTCAGAGTCTTTAATCATTAGTTCTTTGAACCTATCTGAGAGATCATCATTCAAGAGTACTTTCTTGTTTCCTTCGTAGAATACTACATGAACAAATTCCTCAATCTTTTGCGTTCTTTTGTTTTAGATTCTATAGGCTTTGCTATTCAGAGAATAACCAAGTAATACTCCTTCATCTGCCTTTGGTTGAAATGTTCTAAAGTATTCTTTTCCATTGTTAAGAACGAAATATCTGCAACCAAACACCCTTAGATGTTTGATACTAGGGGCTCTACCAATGAAAAGCTCGTAAGGAGTTTTGTCATGGTGTTTGTTAATCAGACATCTATTTTGAGTGTAGCATGTTGTGTTTACAGCTTCAACCCAATAGATTTCACTTATTTCAGTGTCAGCAAGCATTGTTCTTGCTGCTTCTTTCAGGGTCCTATTCTTTCTTTCAGCAACACCATTTTGTTGTGGTGTCCTTACAGAAGATAGTTGATGTTGTATACCTTTGCAGGTACAAAACTCTTTGATGTACTGGTTCACAAACTCGACCATGGTCTGCTCGACATTACGTATACCTTGTCATTTTTCATGACTTCGAGCTTATTCAGCAAGTTAGGTATCTCAACCCTTGCATCAGATTTGTGTTTGAGAAAGACAACCCAAGTGAATCTTGAGTAATCATCAACAACAACCAGACCATACTTCTTTCCTGCATAACTGGTTACTGAGGATTCAATCAGATCCATATGTAACATTTGCAGTGGCCTTTCACTGGAATGTCTAGTTTTAGACTTGAAAGATGTTTTGGATTGTTTTCCCATTTGGCAAGCTGAGCATACACCTTCTTTTCTATATGCCATTTTGGGTAAACCAACCACCAACTCTTTCTTGGCTAGCTTATTTAGAGTTTTGAAATTCAAGTGACTCATTCTTTTATGCCATAGCCAATTTTCTTCAGTGTGGCCAGATTGACTCACCATGAGACATTCTTCGGTTTTGGCGGATGCCCAATCACCAACATAAAGATTTCCTTTACGCCTTGCAACCAAGACTGTCTGCTTTGACTCATTGTCAACCACTTTACATAGTTTTGACTTGATCTTGACAGTGTACCCTTTGTCTACAAGTTGACTCATGCTTAGGAGATTATATTTCAATCCCTTTACATGAAGTACTTCAGAGATTGTAAGGGCTCCAAACTTCAAATTGCCAAAACCTATGGTTGGATTTTCATCTCCTCCAGCAAACCTGATAATTGGTCCATCATGGCACTTTTTGTAGTCAATCAGATTTGCTTTGTCTCCTGTCATGTGCTTCCCACATCCACTATCAAAATGCCACTTTGAATTAGTCTTTAGAGTGTTCTGCACAGAACAGGAAACTGAAGATTAGGTTCTCATACCAACAATGGAACCATCTGGACTAAAGAATATTCCAGCAGGAATCCATTTTTGAATGAATTTCTTAGGAACATTCTTTTGTCTAACAGGAACATAAGGAGGAATTCTAGTTAAATGATTAGTATCATTGTTATTAAGAACTATTTTCTTCCTTGGTGTGTTCCTTGGTGCTCCATTTGGTGCTTTCAGATACTGTCAGTTTCGAGTCCGCTTCAAAGAACTTAGCTTTCCTAGCCAGATTTCTTCTAGCCCTGGCATTCAGATTTTCAGTGGCTTGATTCATCTTCCACTTCTGATAATTGTTGTGAGCAATTCTAGCCTTTAACCATCGTTCTTGCTCTTGTTTGTACTCACGAGCATGTTGTTTCCCGATGGCTTTATAGCCAATACCATTCCGAGCACCTGGTGCTATCTGAGATCTTTTCTCAGCAGCTTTGCTAGTCTCTGGATAATCTATTTTCTTTCCAGAAAATGTGACATAGGAGAATTTATCAGCTCCTGCAATTTTTCCTTTTTGAGAGACATAGCACTGTGGGTGATTACACTTTTCAGTGTTGTGTTTCTTTCCAGAGACATTCCCAACAGTTTTCCTTTGGACTTGTTTTTCCCACAAAGGCTTGGTCGCAACTGCCTTTCCTTTGTCAACAATCTTAGCTTTCTGAGCGATACTGTAGATTGTTTGGGAATCACCTTGCTGAGCACTGACAAATGTTCGTCCTTCATTACTCTTATTTAGAGTGGTGGAACTGTCTGTGTGTGTGTCCAGCCCAAGTCCTCTCTTTTCTGAAGGATCTCTTAAATAAGATTGTACTTCAGTAAGAGTGTCACTAGCTTTGGCATAAGATTGAAAAGATAGTTCTTTCTTTTTGAGTTCCTTATTCTCAGAAAGAAGATCTTTACATTTCTTTTGAAGATTGGCCATTCCTTCTTTGTGTGACTTTTCGGTCTCAGATATCTGAGACTTGAGAAATGCATTTTCAGCATCCTTTTTCTCAGATATCTTGATTATTTGAGAATTTTCCTTTACAAGAGAATTCCTTTCTTTTTCAAGGTTTTCGGCTCTAGCTTGGACCATTAGAAATTCTCTTTCGTAGAGATCAAGTTCTCTTCTGAGATTTTCTAGATCTTTGATTCCTTCTTCATCACTTTCATAAGTATAACAGGAAGTATGCGTTACCTCATCAGCCATTAGACAAGGTTCAATGTTGGAGATATCTGGAAAGATTTCTTCAGCCATTCCACACACTTCTTTCTTCTCTTCACCAAAGCCAATTACTTCATCAGAAACACCGCACATTTCTGGGGAAGGCAGTGTGGAATCATCTGAATCCTCATCCTCAGAATCAGACTCAATATCTAGAGCATCCAGTTGTATTTGAATCTTTTTCCTTTCATCAGTGAGCATAGCTCTCTGACTTCTTTTGAAGATTCTTCTGTCTTTCTTGTCACCTGTCTTTAGTTTGTTGAAGGCAGGACAATCCTTCTTGAAATGACCAGGTTTCTGACAATAGAAACAGATATCGTTTCCGATTTCTGCTTCCTCAGTACTTGATGCTTTCTGAGTCGGCTTGTTCAGCAAGCTTTGCATATTTTTGTACTGGTGATAGTTTGAGCCTAGATACTCTTTCAGCTTCTCTTTGGCTTTTCTTCTCTCAATTTCTCGACTGACATATTT
>CM048843.1:49194899-49320686 GCA_026545765.1 Plantago major | reverse complement strand
TTCTGTACCGATGATAGTTTGGGCCGGATGCTTTTTCACTTTTCTATAGCTTTTCTTCTCTCAATCTCTTGACTCACAAATTTCTTCATATGTCTTACAAGAGCATTTTCTTCAGACATGCTTCTTCGCATCCTTCTTTCGGCGCTCTCGAGAAACTAGAGCAACACTTTGCAACTTTTCAAATTATTCGCTTTCTCCGAATTGTCTCATAGTCTACAGAGTAAGATGAGAGAAGAGCCTTCTCGAGTAATATTTGGCATCCCTTGATTGAAATAAAAGAACTTAGTGTGTTCCCAGCGTGATTGAGACTTCGACAATAGTCTTAATCTTTTCTGACTGGGAGTATATATTGCTTTCACCAAGTGCAGCCATATCACTCATAAGAGTAGTAAATCTGAAATCAAGTTCTTCCACGGTTTCAGTGGGACCTTGTTTGATGTTTTGGAACTTCAATTTAAGAACTTCAACTTGTTTTCGGGTTTTCGCCACGTATTTCTTCAATCAATTACGTGCAACTTTCGGCCATTTTAGCACCCTTGCACAGCTTTATAATCAGATGTGTCAGTGTCGATCTCGATGATTATATTACTTAGCTTAACCATCCAATCAGGTCTCTGCATCTTCGTATGTCTAGAGCTCTCGCTTGCCTTCATATATAATGCTTCCATGAGCAATATGACCACTATCACTAAAGCCTATGTCCTCGCTTCCATCTTCCTTGTTCCGAGGTTTTCTTCCATCGACACCTTCGTAAACTTGTTTGAGTTGTTCCGATTTGATAGGCCCTTTATCGATGACATAGATCATCTCATCACTAATGGCCTCCAGATGGAGCATCATGTTGTTCTTCCATTTCTCGTAGTCAGTTTTAACGGTGCATCACCGTAGACATACCCGCACACTTAACACACAAATTATATAGTCCTCGAAGGGACAAAGTTCCTTCACCTATCTAGGGATCTAGGTTCAAAGCAGTATGTTTAGAACCTCCCGCCCGATACCACTTGTTCGTCCAGATAACGGCAAAGTAAAAGACTAGAGGGGTGAATAGTATTTTAAAACTTTTGTCGATAAACACAGCTTTGAGAGACTGGGGTTTCGATACTTAAATTCAGAGCGAAGTTGCTTAAGATAGGTAAGTAAACAATAAGTAAGTGTGTGTGCTTTTCAAATGTAAATACGTAAAGGTAAATAACACAACAAGTATAGTGGTATCCGAGGCGAATCCTCCCACTAATCCACTTCGTCTTTCCGAGACCTAGAATTACTAGACAGATAATCGAGTTCACCTTATAATAATCCTTATTCTAAGATTCCTAAACAAATGGTTCCCAACCAAATGTTCCCCCTAAGTTATTCCCCAGCTCCTAGAGCTAAGTACTTCCTCTATTCAGATAACCTTGGAGTTATTCCCTGATTTCCCAAATCAAGTACTTCCTCTACTCCACGCATTGATGGTGTTGGTTATAAGGTTTGTCAGAGAGGCTTCTCGTATAACTTTTCACTTATGTTTTCAGAGAGCCTAATAGAACAAGACTACTTAATACACTTATTAAGTGGATGGCATCATTTTTACTAACCTAAGTAATGATGTCCGCTCGGAGAATGAGCTTTAAAGGGTATCGATAGTTCAACTCTTCACGAATAACAATCTCTTTGTTAAGGTTCAGACAACTTAGAACTACTAGTGATTCTTCAAGCAACAAAAAGCTTTCAGAAAGGGTAGAGTGCTTGAGAGAATACTTTGCTTGATGGTAAGTTTGCAAGATAGAGCGTTCTAAGGTATGTTATTCAAGCATCTAAGTGTGTGATACATATAGATAAATTTGAGAGGCGTCAATCAGGTTCGTTGTAATTTCTAACAAATTATATCCGCTTATATCTTGAACTATGTACTTAAGTCACTATCTCATTTTTCAGAGAGGATCGCTTGCAAGATTTCCGATGCATTTAATGCATAGTAATCGCTCATCGTCCTTTAGTCTCAACGGATACATGAGCCTTCTCTCGATGGCTTGTATGCTCCATACTCATGATGTCATATGTTCAAAATCATATCCTAAATAAGTTAATATACTCAAGAAAGGATTAAGGACATAGTCTTTCCGAAGTTAGACTAAAACTTTGGTCTTCATAAACCTTGTGCAATCTTTCGCCTTTCTAATCTTCGAAGCTCCATTGCTAGATTGATCTTCATGGTCTTCTTGAAATAAAAATTATACTCAGAGACCTATAATCCTAATACAAGATTTACTAGATTAATCATACTCAAGTGATTTCTGCTTTTACAATGTTCAAGTGAACCAAGAGCACTTAATCACCTTTCGCTAAGATAAGAACATGTGATGAGTGATCAAAATACTAACAGATATTCCTAACAACGAATCTACATTTTCGATTTGTTGTCTCGATTTCGAGCGCTCCAAGGAACAGTTGGGGAGGAGAACTCTTGTCAACTTCATAATCGTGCTCACTACTTTCTATATTTGAGCTATGGTGTATTTCAAATTGTTTTGTATTGCTATGTCGCTCTAAAAAGGAAAAAATAGAAAAAATCTCAAGTGTTTTTTTCCAGATAACTTGTGATCGCCTAAGATCGATTGGCATTTCCAAATACTACCTACAAACCAACGCGGGGCTGATTGTGCATATGTTGTGAGGGTTGATGGTTTTGATTCCAAAATGCATGCCAAATACTACATATAAACCAAAGAAGCGGTGCTCGATGTTGTGAGGGTTGATGGGTGTATAAAACCGACACGTACAAAAGTACGGATCTTAAGCAACCTCTTGGGATACACTTGCGATATTGAGATGGAGAAAAAAAATGAAAAATAGAAAATCTGTGCAAAAAGAGCAAAGCAAAAGAAAAAAAAGAGAAAGAAATAAACGTGCAAAAAGAGCAAAGCACGAGAACGGCATCTAATTTTATTCCTTTGTATTTGATTTTGACCCCTTTCCTAAAAAGTCCTTTCCACTGCTTGCATTGAGTGCAAAGCATGTTATATTAGTGGCAACAGGACGCTTTGTTGTCACCATCCTGAGTTATGTCTTGAGCGAATACCTTATTTACTGGACACTTCCAGATGAGAGACTTGAGAGTTTTACTATTATCTTCCTTTGTGAGGGACTACTAGGATAGGATTAAGTTTTATTTACCTTTGAAACAGAAGATTGTGATCTTTGCAAAGCTACTTGTCAAAGTTAGAGGATAGAAGTTTACATCAAGATAAAGGCTTATCTCCGCAATACTTGTCCTGAGCTTGTCGATTGAACTCTCGTGTTTCTGGCCGTGTCTATATGTTTTTTATTTTTCTAGGTGTTAGAGTTGTATGCTCGAGGACGAGCAAAGGTTGAGTTTGGGGAGTTTGACGAGTCGATATTTTAACGACTCATTTAGTGCCTTTTTCCGTATTTTGTTTCGTGTTTTAGCCTTTATTTTAGTGTTTTTTATTCCGTGTCATGTTTGGGTTTTTTGTGTGTTTTTGTGCATTTTTAGGTGTCTTAGCGTCATTGGCAAGGGAATGGAAGACCAAAGTGCAAAGAAGACTTCAAAACCTTCTAGAAGTACCACAAGGCTGTTAGTGGGCCACTACTCCAAGAGAGGTGACATGGAGGTTGGAAAAGGGAGAGAAAAGTGGAGAAAATGGGAAAATGGAAGAGTTCCCTAGTTTCACCGCTGATGAGCCCCACATACAAACGGGCTCACCATGTCCGCATTATTAGGATGGCGACAGAAGGCCGCATCACGGTGAGGAGGATTCCCAAAGTACCCCACCACGTGACACCTGCTTTGCTGCATTCAACCCACGTTTTTTCGCGCTTTTTCCCATGATTTCAATTTCTTCTTCCTTGGTCTTATAAATAGACCACTTGTATCACTATTAGACATATCTTCACTTACTTCTACTTTCATCTTTTCAATTCCAAGCATTGTAAACAATTAGAGATTTCAATCTCTTTAATTCAATAAGCATTCTTGATCTTTCCGACGATCGCAGACTAATAGGCGCCTGTGTAATCAATAGTACTAGTTAGTGGATGCCGACAACTTCTACGTGACATATTGCTACTGAATCGCTGAACGATGCTCGACGCTGTGAACATGCATCGCTTTACCTTTAATTAGTATATATCCGGATGAGGGCATATCTAGTGACAAGCTTTTGCCGTAACTCGACGCATATATAATCAGATTCGTTCAATTTCGCAATAGCAAAGTTGTTGCATTCATGGGTAGTGTACCATTAGCTATATCGCGCCAACACTTTTGAAAGATCCGCTTGCTTCGCTTTAGTCAGAGAAATTGCATGATCTAGGTATTACCTCAGGTTGCAATTGTAATTTGTAGGTTTCAAGTATCAACCTTACCCATACTATCTGCTTACAACTCACACCTTGAGCCTACACCTTAGAACTAGCTTATTCAATTCCTCGAGAGAACGAATTTGGTTTAAGCCTTGTCAGACTATGACAACCGCTTACTACTTGTGTTATTTTACAAGTATTAATTTTGAGTGCATCACCACGACCACTCAATGTCGTGGCTAGAAGGAATCGAAAAGGAAAGTCGAGCCTTCGAAAAGTCGACTCAAAGAACTCGACAGTATCCGAAAGCACCTAAAAGGAGCACCACGGAACACTCCAAGAAGGAAAATAGTTTTAAATGATAGTGACACTAGTCATTTACCTAAAATTCCTCCTTATGTTCCAGTAAGACAAAAGAATGCCCCAAGGAAGTTCATTCAGAAATGGATTCCTACAGGGAGATTCTTTAGTCCAAGATTCCATTGTTGGAGTGAGAGCCTAACTCCATATTTCCTGCTTTGTGCGTAACACTCGAGGAAGAAGCCAAGTGGCATTTTGATAGTGGATGAGAAGCGCATGACAGAGACAAAGCAAATCAAGTTAACTACAGAATGTGATAAAGGACCAATTATTAGATTTGCTAGAGGAGATGAAAATCCAACCATAGGTTTTGCTATCCAAGCTTGGAGCTCTTACAATCACCAAGTATATGTAGAGGAATTGAAATATCATCTCCTAAGCATGAGCCAATCATGCATAAAGGTTACTTAGTAAAGATCAAGTCGACTTATGCAAATTGGTTGACAATGAATTAAAGCGGTAGTCTTGGTTGCTAGGTGGAAAGGAAGTCTCTATGTTGTCGATCGAATCGCCACAACCAAGAATGCCTCATGGTGAGTCAATCCGCCACACTAAAGAAAATTGGCTATGGCACAAAAGAATGAGCCACTTGAACTTCAAAACTCTAAATAAGCTAGCCAAGAAAGATCTCGTAATTGGATTACCCAAATGATATACGTAAAAGAAGGTCTATGCTCAAGATGTCAATTGGGAGAACAAGCCAAAACCTCTTCAAGTCTAAAACTAGACACTCCAAGAGTAGGCCATCGCAATTGTTGCACATGGATCTCTTTGAGTCCTCGTGACAAGCTATGCAGAAAGAAGTACTATCCGTTGTTGTAGATGACTATTCAAGATTCACTGTTATCTTTCCAAACACAAACCGACGCAGGGTCGAGATACCAAGTTTGAACAAGCTAGAAGTCAAGAAAATGACAACGATTCGGATCGTAATGCATATGGTAATCGAAGTTTGTAAACTTGTACATAAAAAGAGTTTTGACAAGAAGGTATACAACACCAACTTTCTTCAAGAAGGACACCCTTAAAATGGTGTTGCTAAAAGGAAGAATAGAACCCTGAAAGAAGCGGCAAGAATAATGCTTGCTGACACTGAAATAAGTGAAATCTATTGGGTTGAAGCTGTTAACACGGCTTGCTACACTCAGAATAGATCCTTGATAAACAAACACCATGACAAAACTCCCTATGAGCTTGGACCGGTAGATTTCTAATATCAAACATCTAAGAGTGTTTCGTTGTAGATGTTTTGTTCAACAACCAGAAAGAATATTTAAGAACATTTCAACCAAAGGAAGATGAAGGTGTATTTCCATCGCCCTCAATAGCAAAGCGATAGAGTATGCAACAAAAGACAAAAATGATCAAGAATCATTCATGTAGTATTCTATGAAGGAAACAAGAAAGCACCCATAAATGATGAACTCTCGTAAAGGTTCAAAGAACTTTTAATCAAGATTCCGAACAAGAATCTCAAAGAAAACAATTCTATCATAGACTTTTAGGATGAGTCTGACGATGAAAGGCAACCTCTGCCAAGTAAAAATAAGATGACATTAAGACATGATGATGAATTCCCTCTGAGAAGCCCTGTAATGGATCATATCTCAGAAAGTGTTCGTCATATAGAGGTTTCGAGCCAAGGGTCACAGAAAGACTACCAGATACTCCGTACACTAAACAAGTGTCGTAAATCCAAGGTACCACTAATGTGCCTGATTTCAACGATACTGAACAAGTATCCTATCAAGGTCATGATGACTCTGATAACAACAACATTGATCTTGATCCTACTAGTTCTAAACCTATCATGAAATGGATAAGAGACCACCCTGCTAAGGATGTGATAGGTCCTCTAGACCAAGGTGTCAGAACTAGGAGAGCTATTGCTGAAAATGCAAATTCTCTCCATGGATGTTTCATTTCAAGTATTGAACCTAAAACTATTGAAGATGCATTACAAGATCAGATCGGATCTCGTGAATGCAAGAAGAGTTGAAGTCAAGCAACTCGACAATGGAATATTCATTAGTCAAACAAAGTATGAGAAGGACATGCTCAATAAGTTTAATCTAAAGCCTTTGATGAGAACGCTAAGATACCTATGAGCATTGGAACCAAGATGACCTATATAATCCGACAAGAATGTTGAATAACACAAGTATAGGAAATTAATTCGTCACTATTGTATCTCATCATGAAAGCGCATCGATATCCAATATGCAGCTGGAGTGTGCAAGGTTTCGCATAAATCCAATGAAAACGCACTACAACACCGCTTTGAAGATATTAAGGTATGTGAAAGGTACAAGAGATGTTGGATTGTGGTATCCAAAGGAGAGTGGATCGAGTTTGGTTCGATATTCGATGTCGACTATGTTGGATCAATGCTTGATACTTCGTGAACTTGTCAATTCCTTAGAGCTCGTTTGATATCATGGTTCGTAACGAACAAAACTCAATTGCCACCTCAACCACGTATAGAGTATGTTGCATCGATGTCGTGCATCACAAATTTTGTGGATGCAACAACAACTCAGAGACTACGGACTCAATGAAGAGAAAACTCCCATTTTCTGTGACAATACAAGTGCAATTGCTATTACTCAGAATCCTAAGTTTCATGCAAGAACCAAGCACATTGATGTCAGACACCACTTCATCAAAGACCATGTCGAAAAAAGCAATATAGAGATACTCAAGATCGACATGTATGACCAACTTGTTGATATCTTTACTAAGCCTCGCAAGAGAGTAGATTTCTAAGTCTAAGACATAGCCTCGGACTAATCGAACTACCAAGGTGATAATATTGGTCTCTGAGACGGGAACTCATTGAACCAATAAAAAGGGAATAAAGGTTTCTAAAAAGATATGCAAAAGAAACGCTAAGTTTTAGACTGCAGAAAGTTGCTACTTCAGAAAGATACTTGAAACGGGTATTCAAATATCTAAGGCATTGAAGAAAAGGCTACTTAGAAAGGTCTCTGAAACGGGTATTCAAAAACCATGAGACATCTAAGTCAGGGGGGAACGCAAAAGAAGAATAGTTTGACCATAAAGACAATTCCTTTCAAAGTCAAATATCTTTTGTGTTGAAAATTTCCTTTCATGTGAAATATTTCAAACAAGTACTGGTTGATCATTTAATGATTTCTGAATCCAGTTTTGTCTACTAGTTACAGGTTTCTGAGAAGTTGAAAGATACTTCAGCGAGTTGAGACAAATTCAATCAATGGACACAATTACAGGTGTTGATTGATATCATTGCTAAGAGAATTAATCTCAACCCTTTAGTAGAAACACTTGTAATTCAACGACCGAGATGCGTCCACAAAAGCCCACTCGCACAGAAACCAAGTGACTGACCCCACTAGCATTTAATGCTAAACCACTTTTTCATCACGCTCAAAGCGCGTAGAAATATACGTATAGAATTCATCTATATCGAATGTACTTGCCTTGCTATATAAACGAGGTTTTGGCAATTGGAATTACTTTTGCCTAAACCTACATTTCAATTTGCACCAAGAATAGCATTCTTTCTCTAAATCTCTCGCAAATTCTATTCAAAACCTTTCAAAATCAAAAAGTATTTTTGCAAAGAAATTCTTGCTATTTTCGACCCAACTCCCTTTCATCTCTTCCCAATCGTACTATTATAAAAGAGAGATGACACCCAAAAGAGCTTCTACTCAGAAGACTCAAGAAACCACATTTGTTACTGCTGAAAAGCAAATTGAAATAGATACCGAAGAGTCACTGGTGATTTTGATTTCAAGATGTGGAGCGAAATCTCAAAAGTACTATGGGGAGGAGTACTTGTCGACAAGTATGTGATTAATGGTTCGAAACGCCCACGTGATGTGAGGCGAGGACTACCTCTACTTGAAAAGGTAGGGATTAAAGAATTCTGCTCTGCACAACCTTCTTGTGCCTCACTCACAGATGTACTAGAATTTTATAACAACTCATAGATAATCGATGAGGACACAGAAAAATGTGTCTATAAAATCTAAGGTCCAAGAAAAGGTGGTTAAACTGAACCTTAAATCCTTTTGTGAACTCTTTTGCCTTCTCACAAATGGCACTGAATTCATCCCTGACACCTCCGTCCAAACTGCTGAAGCATTTTACTTGGAGCACATCAATGCAGATGATACAATAGCTCTTGATAACTTCAACAACCACGATGTCAAAAGAAAACATCCGGCGTAATCCTTGAGATACAATTGCATTAATCCTTCATGATGTTTTGATCGCAATGTTGGAGGAGTAGACCAAGTAAGCATGGAACGCTGGGGAATGTCAAGTTTTCCGAGCACCCCGAGCGAAAGCGTATTGAGGATTTCAATTGGGGGAAATACGCTTTCCTAAGGTTTATTAGCAAGATAAAGAAATTTTCTCCTCATATTGTTGATGGAAAAGTAGAACCTATAAAGTCAATGGCCTTCGGTCTGAAAATCTGCTATATCCTTGAGAAATCGGGGATAATACTCAGAGATCAGACACCAATTGCCAAAGGTGATCTGATAAACAAGCACAATGATGTGCCTAGTAAAAGAAAGGCATTCAAGTTTCGAGGCGCCCAAGAACCTTAAAGAAAAAGGTCATAAGGAAGTGGAAGAACCTACTAAGAGAGAAGATTCTGAAGAGACAAAATCTGATGAAGACATCAATGTCAATGCATCCTTAGCACGGGGTACCAAAAAGTCCAAAGCCCTGTCTGAAGAACAAGCCAGCATCTTCTGCTTTACCCCCAGCATCACTTTTATTGAGAAAGACACGAGGGAAAAACAACCAACCCCTCCAGCAAGTGCAAACCCTGCAGAAATGCAAGAGGTTCCGAAGGAAGAAGCTCTGATAAAGGAAGACACATTTAATCAGCATCACGACCATCTAAGTGATGTTGTCGATATGATGAATGCATTTCTAGAATTTACAGAGCTACCAAAGAAAAGTCATCAACCAAGAAAATCCCGCAAACAAGCATGTTCCCCAACTCTTCAAAGAGGAGTCTTTCTACTTTGCATCAAGAAAGACGCCTGTGGGATGTCAACCGAGAAATTGTCTCGAAGGGCCCAATGTGCCGAAGATCAAATAATGAAAAATCACTCAAAGAACAAAACCAAGACGTGGAACCCATTCGAGTTCCAGATACCAATCAGTCTTATGCCAATCAGGTTACTGGATAATTCAAATCATTACTTGATTTTCTGTGTCACTTATTTTGTTCTAACAAAGTGATTTGTTCTTTGTTTAGGCTGATCTTGAAAGAAAGGAAGGACAAGAAGCAAAAATACTTTCAGAGAAGGAGAACACCACTTCCAATCACCAAGAATCAGTCTCAATATATGTAGACAATGATTCACAAGGATCTCGTAAATCTTCCTCTAAGGATTTCATTAACCCTTTCTTATATTTCTTAAAGTCTCAAACTGAGTAGAAAGATGAAGCAGCTGAAAAACCAAAGGCTTCAGAGGACACACAAGAAACCGTGCAGGTTTCTAAAAAACATGTTTCTGAACCTCCAGTGAACGAGGTAGAAAACTCAGAAACTATTGTGTGTAGAATCCTTCTTAATACTTCAAAGTGTACTAACACTTCTACTTCTCAGGATGAGAAAGAAAACGAAGTTGAAACGGAGAAAAATCTCAAGTCTCCTAAGTCAACTGAAATATCTGAGTAATAGACCGCCACTCCCAACAAGACTTCTGAACCTGTTGTTGCGACACAGGTAACATCATGTCTTGTACTTCAAAAATTTCAGATATCCATCAAGTACTAGAACTAAAAACCAATTATGTTCCTCTACGTGTTCTTTCCGACACGCCTCCGAGTCCTTCAATCTCTGATGTTGACTCTTTCGATGGGGAGTATCTCTCCTTACTCGATAAGTACGAGACCACCATTCTGACGAAGTAGATGGTATACTTTTCACAATGGCAGAAAGTCAGGAGACTTAGCCTTAAAACTCTATTTAAAGATGGTGATGACGCACAAATGACAGAGGAGTATGAATCCTTGGAAGAATTCGTTCATCGATTGCTACTAACTGATAATTCTGATAGTGATAATGATAACAACGATGATCAGCAACCTGGAGCAGGCAGAACAATCTCTACAAAGCAACCCTCAGTTGTTGCAAAACAATCCGAGAAGAAACCAACCACTTCTGCTTCTAACGATCAAGATGATTCCTCCAGCACGAAGCTACACAAGGACATCTTAGAACTCTCTGATGGATAATCCGACTCTGCAGGAACTGCCAGAATTAGAGTCCAAGATATCTCATCTCAGAGACTTGTTGACACAGGAAACTACACTGCATCTTGAGGTACAAACCAAGATGATAGAAAAGGAAGCCGACCTCAAGAAAGTTGAGGATCTCATTCTTAGAGAGGAAGCAGCTCTACAGGAATTACAAAATCTCCAGAGTGCTAAAGAAGCAGCTATTGACAAGGAGAATCAAGACAGAGAGACTGCTATGGAAGAACTGAGAGCTTCCATTAAACAAGGTAAACAGGCTGCTGACAACCAGATTTTGAAGAAGAAGCAGAACATAGGGATTCAACGTCTCTGAAGGACAAATACACTTCACAGGACTTTGCTCCACCAACGCTTGACCCCTTGATGATAATTCCGATGCCAAAATCTGTTGGTGATGTATGGAGTGAGCAAGAACAGATCTTTGAGAATCTGTTTAAGGAATGCTCTGATCAGGACAAGGAGCTTATAGAGTCTGCACCTCCTGCCTTCCAGAAACTTGCAGCACTACTTGCCAGAAGGATCACTGCTTTATCCTTCGATCATAGAGAAGAGGCCCTGCAAAGAACGGAAGATGAGGATTTGATACAGCTCGTCGATTACCTCTCCACTGTGTCTATTGAGAATATACCAAAAGTGGTCTCTGAGGTAGCAAAGCTAAATGATGAAGTAACTGGTTTTGCTAACCAAAATATGCTTTTAAGAGCTGTAATGCAAGAAATCACTTAAGTTATAATGGATTACAAGGAAGCTTTGCCTCCATCTCAGAATCCTTTGTGAAGCTGTCAGAACGTATTGATCAACCTCCTATGACTAAGGGGGGAAATGGAAAAACTAAGAGGAAAAGCAAACAACTGACTTTATCTGAAGCTTTGCCTCTACAAAGTACCTCTAGTCAAGCACTCCTACCACCACCTCCACCTGTTACTAAAGAGTCTCACGAAGTTCCTAAAGCTGCCAAGAGCTCAAGGAAAAGAAGAATCTTCAAAGACTTTGCAGAAGATGTTGAAGAGCCTTCTGAAAAGAAGAATAAAGTTGGTCAAGATGGAAAGAAGGCCTTAGTGGCAACTCATCAGGAAGAAGATGATGAGGAAGAAGACCTTACAACTCTTATTCGAAAGAGAAGTGTGGGATTTCCAATTAGACCAGGTGTCACTTCTACAGAACCCACTTAAGAAGGTACAAGTAACAGAGAGCTTTCCATGAAAAATCAAAGGGAAGCATTTAGACAGAGGATGATCAAAGAACGAATTGAAAACTCAATGAGTTGATACTTTAAGTCCTGAAGAAGTACTAATAAAGTATGAACCAACTCCAGAAGATCTGAACTCAAATGTCTATAAGTGCATCAATGGTTTATGGGTAATGGATATTAATAGTTTAATACTTGCCTCAAAACCTTTCCCAAAACCAGTCTTCCTTCAATTGATAGCTAGGAGAAAGAACAAAAGGAAATTGCTATCTAATGAAAGATTAAAAGATGCACTATCCTTCGAGATAACGGTCAGAAAACAAGCTATTGAAAAAGAGCTTACTGACTTTTGCCCCTACTACAGACCAAATAATGTTTATTTGAAACTCAATGTTCTTGGTAACAAGATGGTACCAAAAACTACATTAATGGTCTATGAAAACTTCTACAGGACAGAGGAAGAATACAAGCTAGATCTGAAATACTTGAATAAAGTGTACCAAGAACTCAAGTTATCTTCCATACAGATTGAGCATGACTTGCTCTGGGGCAGATATCTCTGGGTCGAAAGGACTCGTACAGCATGTAAGACAGAAATATCATACAAGGAGTATGTTGTGACCTCTAGAAAGTTTGAACATTTCGTCAGAGAAGCTCTCACTGACTACTCAGACGATATCATCAGATACTCTGCTTACATTCGAGTAGATGATGAAGAATCAAGAAGGATGAAGGTCAGCTAGTTAGGATGTTCACTGAACTCGACTTTCCTATTGTCCTACTAGTTGTGTATTTTTTATTTTTGCTGATTGTACTTACTATTTAATTATCTTGTAAAAGTTATCTACACATACTTTGTAATTGTTATCTGATGAACCTACTATCAGATACTCTCTAATGAAAACATAACTTTTCAGCAAAGATCACAACTTGTGATTTGGTTGATGTCTTACTTTCTACACTTAAATAAAAAGAATGATAAATCTTAAGAAATGTTTAAGTGGTGGATTGTTTCCACATCCAAAGTTGTAATAGGTTTTTAAAAGTAGTCATACGTGACTGATCAAAAAGGGGAAAATTTGTTTGGAAATATCTGTTTAGTTTTGATCAGTACACCATAATGACTTACCTTAGTTCCGAAAGGTATCTAGTACTCTTGGTTCGCTTGAACATTGTAAAAGAGGAAGTATACTTAGTATGATTAGTCTAGTAAATCGTGTATAGGATGTTAGGTCTCTGAATGTAATTTTATATCTTTGAAGAAGACTAAGAAGAAGACATCTAGCAGAAAGAGCTTAACTATCTGAAGATATAAAGACGCATAAGATTACTAAGACTAAGTAATTGTGCCTCAGAAACCATATACAAAAGATAACTTAGTGAAAACAATGTTTCTAGAAGAAAGGACGTTTTCCTTAGTTTCTGAAAGGCTTGGAGTTTCTCATAGCGACGTGCACAGCCTCAAACAGCGTGCATAGTTCAGTTGGCACAACAGGACAAAAGATAGTATAGTGCATTTACTGCCATTGCAGAACTCGCTGACCAAAAGCTTTATCTCTGAACAAAGAGACAAAAGTTCTGTTGTACTATCAACGGATTGTTTGTAGTTTGAATCTCAATAGCCTAACGGATAGTAATTCAAACGGATTAATTTTCACCTATAAATATCACCACTTAGAATGCTTGAAAACACACACTTGAACGACTGAATTTCATATCCTACACTCAAGCATACAAGCCTTCTCTACTTACTCAAAGCTTACATAGCCATACTCAAGCTCTTGATTCTAAGTAGCACGAAAGTTCTAAGTGTCCTAATCCTTAACAAGCTATATATGTTGTGAAGGAGTTGAATTCAAGCACTGTTGTGACTTGCTAAGATATTCATTCTCCTGAACGAAGAACATAGACTTGGGTCAGAAAAGAACATATCACCATATTAATCGGCCCAAGTGTGTTAAGTGGCTCTTGTTCCAGAAGGTAGTATTACATAACTGTGGAAGTTACTAATCTACCAATCTGACAAACTCTTCTTAACCAACACTAGAAAAGGCGTGGAGTAAAGGAAGTACTTAGTTTGTGAAACTAAGGAATAACTCCAAGAAAGGTTCTGAGTAGAGGAAGTACTTGGCTGGGAAAGCCGAGAAAGAATTCAGATGGAACACTTGGTTGGGAACCTAGTGTATTTAGGAATCGATAGAATATATTTGTAAGGTGAACTCAATTATATGTCTTAGTGGATTCTAGGTCTGAGAAAGGCCGAAGTGGATTAGTTGAAGGGTTACGCCACCTTCAGATACCACTATAAAGCTACTGTGTTATTTACTTTCTGCCTTCACTTACTTGCAAAGTAATTTACACACTTTACTTGCTTGCTGAGCACGTGCACTTATCAGAAAGACTTCCACTATTTCTATTATAAGTATCAGAAAGTTTGCCCAACTTTCTGATAAACTGTTTTATCGACAAAAGTTTTAAAAGACTATTCAACCCCTCCCCCCCCCCCCCCAGTCTTTTACTTTGCCGTTATCTGGACAAACATACTCAGAAAGTTGCTACTTCAGAAAGATACTTGAAACGGGTATTCAAATGTATAAGGCATTGAAGAAAGGGCTACTTAGAAAGGTCTCTGAAACGGGTAATCAGAAACCATGAGACATCTAAGTCAAGGGAACACAAAAGAAGAATAGTTTGACCTTAAAGACAATTCCTATCAAAAGTCAAATATTTTTTTTTTGAAAATTTCCATTCCTGTGAAATATTTCAAACAAGTACTGGACGATCATTTAATGATTTCTGAATCCAGTTTTCTCTACTAGTTACAGGTTTCTGAGAAGTTGAAAGATACTTCAGCGAGTTGAGACAAATTCAATTAATGGGCACAATTACAAGTGTTGATTGATATCATTGCTAAGAGAATCAATCTCAACCCTTCAGTAAAAATGCTTGTAATTCAACGACTGAGATGCGTCCACAAAAGCCCACTCGCACAGAAACCAAGTGACTGACCCCACTAGCATTTAATGCTAAATCGCTATTTCATCACGCTTTTGCAGAAGTGCGAGATATATACGATAGAATTCATCTATATCGAATGTACTTGCTTTGTTATATAAACGAGGTTTTCGCAATTAGAATTACTTTTGCCTAAACCTACATTTCAATTGCACCAAGAATAGCATTCTTTCTCTCTAAATCTCTCTGCAAATTCTATTCAAATCCTTCTGAAAATCTGCAAAAAGTATTTCTGCAAAGAAATTGTTGCTAGTTTCAACCCAACTCCCTTTCATCTCTTCCCAATCGTACTATTATAAAAGAGAGATGGCACCCATAAGAGCTTCTACTCAGAAGACTCAAGAAACCACATCTGTTACTGCTGAAAAGCAAATTGAAATAAAAACCGAAGAGTCACTGGTGATTTTGATTTCAAGGTGTGGAACGAAAACTCGAAAGTACTCTGGGGAGGAGTACCTGTCGACGAGTATGTGATTAATGGTTCGAAACTTCCATGTGATGTGAGGCGAGGACTACCTCTACTTAAAAAGGTAGGGATTAAAGAATTCTGATCTGCACAACCTTCTTGTGCCTCACTCATAGATGTACTAGAATTTTATAACAACTCGAAGATAATCGATGAAGGCACAGAAAATGTGTCAATAGAATCTAAGGTTCAAGAAAAGGTGATGAAACTGAACCTTAAATCCTTCTGTGAACTCTTTTGCCTTCCCACAAATGTCACTGAATTCATCCCTGACACATCCGTCCAAGTTGCTGAAGCATTTTACTTAGAGCACATCAATGCAGATGATACAACAGCTCCTGATTACTTCAACAACCACGTTCTCAAAAGAAAACATCCGCGTAACCTTGGGATACAATTGCATTAATCCTTCATAGATGTTTTGAGTGCAATGTTGGAGGAGTAGACCAAGTAAGCATGGAACGTTGGGGAATGTTGGCTTTCCTAAGCACCCTGAGCGAGCAACCAGAGGATTTCAATTGGGGGAAATACGCTTTCCTAAGGTTCATTAGCAGGATAAAGGAATTCCCTCCTTTGATTGTTGATGGAAAAGCAAAACCTACAAAGTCAGTGGCCTTCGGTTTGAAAATCTGCTATATCCTTGAGAAATCGGGGATAATACTCAGAGATCAGACACCAATTTCCAAAGTTGATCTGATAAACAAGCACAAGGCTGGGCCTATTATAATAAAGGCATTCGAAGTTTCTGAGGGTCCAACTCTTAAGAAGCCAAGAACCTCCAGAAAGAAAAAGGCTGCTAAGAAAGTGGAAGAACCTGCTAAGAGAGAAGATTCCGAAGAGACAGAATCTGATGAAGACATCAATGTCAATGCATCCTTAGCACGGGGTACCAAAAAGTCTAAAGCCCTGTCTGAAGAAGAAGCCAGCATCTTCTGCTTTACCCCCAACATCTCTTTTATTGCGAAAGACACGAGGGAAAAACAAGCAACCCCTCCGAAAAGTGCAAACCCTGCAGAAATGCAAGAGGTTCCGAAGGAAGAAGCTCTGATAAAGGAAGACACGTTTACTCAACATCATACCATCTAAGTGATATTGTCGATATGTTGAATGCATTTCAAGAATTTACAGAGCTACTAGCATGTGTGACTACTGAAGAAAATCCTGCAAACAAGCAGGTTCCTTAAATCTCTTCAAAGAGGAGTCTTTCTACTGTTGCGACCAAGTAAGATGCCCTGGGGATGGAAACCGAGCCATTGTCTCTGGAAGGGCCCAAAGTGCCAGAAACATCAAACAAAGAAAAAGTCACTCAGCAACAAAACCAAGACGTGAAACCCACTCGAGTTCCAGATACCAATCAGTCTAATGCAAATCAGGTTATTGGATGGTTCAAATATTTACTTGATTTTCTGTGTCAAAAACTTTTTGTTCTAACCCTGTCTTATATTTCTTGAAGGCTCAAACTGAGAAAAAAGATGAAGCGGTTGATAAGCCAAAGGCTTCAGAGGACACATAAGAAACCGCGCAGGTTTCTCAAAAACATGTTTCTGAACCTCCAGTGAACGAGGTAGAAAACTCAGAAACTATTGTGTGTAGAATCCTTCTTAATCATTCTAAGTGTACTAGCACTTCTAATTCTCAGGATGTTGAAAAGGAGAAAAATCTCAAGTCTCCTAAGTCAACTGAAATATCTTAGGCACGGACCGCCTCTCCCAACAAGGCTTCTGAACCCGATGTTGCGACACAGGTAACATCAAGTCTTGTACTTCAAGAACCTCAAATATCCACTAAAGTACTGGAACTAAAAACCAATTATGTTCCTCTACAGGTTCTTTCTGATACGCCTACTCCTCCGAGTCCATCAACCTCTGATGTTGACTCTTTCGATGGGGAGTATCTCTAATTACTCGATAAGTCCAAGACCACCGTTCTGACGAAGTACATGGAATACTTTTCACAAGGCGTAAAGTCTCCGACTGCTTAAAGATGGTGATGACACACAAATGAGAGAGCAAGATGAATCCTCGAAGAATTCGCTCATCTATTGCTACCAACCGATAAACATAGGCTCGGATATAGAAATACTGTGTGACCATTTAGTGGAACTCTTCGTATGCGGATAAGGTATAACTTCCATGATTCGTCATCCTATACTTCCACGTCACTTACAACAAGGAGCTTCTTCTGCTAAGACTCCAACTTTTGATAACAAAGAGGAGTCGAATCGAAAGGACAAATCTCAAACTTCTCTACCATCCTCTTGTAAACATGATGTGTCTAAGGATAATTCTGATGGTGATAATGATAACAACAATTATCAGCCACCTGGAGCAGGCAGAACAATCTCTACAAAGCAACCCTCAGTTGTTGCAAAACAATCTGAGAAGAAACTAACCACTTCTGCCTCTCACCATCATGATAATTCCTCCAGCAAGAAGCTACACAAGGACATCTTAGAACTCTCTGATGATAATCCGACTCTGCAGCAACTGCCAGAATTAGAGTCCAAGATATCTCATCTCAGAGACTTAATGACACAGGAAACTACACTGCATCTTGAGGTACAAACCAAGATGACAGAAAAGGAAGCCGACCTCAACAAAGTTGAGGATCTCATTCTCATAGAGGAAGCAGCTCTCCAGGAATTACAAAATCTCCAGAGTGCTAAACAAGCAGCTATTGACAAGGAGAATCATGATAGAGAGACTGCTATGGAAGAACTGAGAGCTTGCATTAAACAAGGTAAACAGGCTGCTGACAACCGGAATTTTGAAGTAGAAGCAGAACATTGGGATTCAACGCCACTGAAGAACAAATACACTTCACAGGACTTTGCTCCACCAACGCTTGACCCCTTGAAGATTGATGTGTCAATATCAAAGTTTTAATATTTTGTTTACTTAGCCAAGAGCTAACTCTCGACACTACGAAAACCTGTAGTGTAGTGAAGTTAACCCCGAGGTCGGTCTCTAGGGACTTAACTAGGCTGAGCTACAGTTTACGAATAAAAGTAACAATATGAAAAGCAGTAAAAGTTTGTTTGCTTCGGCAGCGGGATGATAAACTAGAGTAAACAACTACTTGCAACTACTAGAAACCGATTTGACACTAACGAGATTGAAATATGAATGGGGGAAATTATGGAGTGGTAACGTCAACAAGCTAGCTAGCAGGATACATGTGATTCACGGGATTGATTACGCAAGTTGTCACATTCTTGAGTTCAAAAACGAATAGCACTAGTGAAGGCGTCAGTTTCACTAGGCTACAATCAATTCGACTAACCTACTACCATCGTTAGCAACTAACTGTTAGATCGAGCAAGACGAAAGACATTTTGGTTGGCAAGGCTTGAATGCCTAATCTAACAGTGATTTTGTATAGCAGATCATCAAACGTGATAGCAGGAATAGTGATTAATCTAAAAGGCACAAGTAGTCGAATCCCGATGCACTTCGAATCACATAAACCCAAGCTAGCATGCATTGAATCAGTCACCACCCCATAATAGGGGTGTTTCGCTACTCATGACTAGCAATAAACATAATCTCAAGCACAAAACAAAGATTCGAGAGGATTGATACAATTTTACCCTTCGTCGTCACAAACCTTAGGTAGAAATTGAAGAACGAAAATGAATCGATGCAAAAGCTGTGTAGATAATCTCCCAATCAACGTCAATCATTGGATTACAAGGGAAAACGGTTCAATTACCTCAAATCCGGTAATTGCCTAGGTCTACCTCTAGAGCAAGATGAGTGTTCTTGACAATAGAATGAATATGAAAAGTAATCGTCGAAGTTTTCTCATACAAAGAAAGAAAAACGGAGTCTGGATGAATTAGGAAAGAAAATGGCGAACTGGGGCAAAAAATCCGCGCTCTACAGACGAGTTGGCGCCCGCCAAGATAGACTTGGCGGCCGCCAAGTTTATATCTTGACGGGCGCCAAGATCCGATCCTTGGCGCCCGCCAACACACACTGGATGGTGTTGACGGGGGCCATCTTCAAATCGGCGTGCGCCACCTCTTTCGTTAAATTACAATTTTTCCCTTTTTGTCCTCTTCGCTCGATTTTGCTCCGTTTAACTTCGTTTCTTGGTATTTTGGCTTCCCCGCTCCATTTTTAGAAACCATACGAGGCCTTAGGACTTCCATATCTTTTAGCTGCATATAAAATACACCATTTTTGCCTTCAATTAGCTCGGTTTAGCCAAATACCTGCAAAATACACATGGAACAAAACAAGTAAAAAGACTCTAAATAAACTACTAAAACTATACTTAAGGATAACAAAATGGCGGTAAAAAAGACCAGATGAGACGATGTAAACTCGACTCATCAAACTCCCTAAACCGAACCGTTGCTTGTCCTCAAGCAACAGACTCTCTAAAAAACCTAGAAAAAGGGAAAGCCACATAAAAACACATAGACACAAAATAAAGTCTAGCTCCCAAGCTACCGAGTCTACGATTGCACACAATAAGCCCAAAAAAAGTAGAAGCTTTGACATCACACTGACATTCACAGATAAGATGCACAAGTTCAAAAAGTTCGTTTCCAAAGTAAATAGAACTTAAGTCTAACAAGGTAGTCCCTCACAAGTGGATCCTATGCAACTAATCTCTCACACTCCTGGAAGTGTCTAGTAGGGGTGATCACTCAAGAATATAAAGAGATAAGGAAGGTGGCTTAAGGCCACAAAGATGCCTCAAATACATCATGCAATGTACTCAATCGCTAAGTCAAGGACTTTTTGTAGCACTATAACAATCAGCAGTAGACTCTTAAAAAGGCAGTCGTTCTCTCTCTTTTTTTTTCAATATTTTTTTTTTCATTTTTTGTATAATCTTTTTTGCAGTCTTGTATATGACGCATATGCATATTTATTTTTTCTGTCTCAATTTTTTGGTAGTGTCTGTTTTACCGAAAGTCCGCACTTTTTTTCGTGCTAGTTTGGTGTACACGCCATCAACCCTCACGGACACTTAGCTTTTAAGTGACACGCCGGTATATTGGTAGTATCTCAAACATGCCCAACACGACTAAAGGGTAACTAGTACCATAGATCCACCCGAGACTTATTTTATTTTTGAGAGAACGAAAACCCGAATACGCCTTTATCAATACAAGTAGGGCACATAAACCTCCTCCCCAAACTCGTTTCTAGGAACGGATTTGGCATAAGAAAATAAGAACGTAAAACATGTCGTTCGTCATACTTAACTTACACAGAGTACACATAAGAATGATGAGGTGCAAACAAGGGAGTTTGCACTTCCTGAATTAAATCACACAAAGCGCCTAGACAATATTTTTTCATCGGCTAAGGTTTACTCACAGGCTTTTTGGACTATAGAATTAGAACAGACTTTCTAATTACAACAGAAACAAACTTAGCAGAATTAAACATGCAAACTGCTACTAGTCACGGATCAATCAAAGCAAAAGTATTGAACAGGTTTAGTACATGCAATAGACGCTCGACATGGAAGACAGACTTAGACTCAACCAATGTATATACTCGAATAACAAATACGTAAATAAACACATCCGAAACATGCAAGTAAGGAGCCTAAAGCATCAAAACTCAAACACCCTCCCAAACTCGAACTCGTGTTTCGAGCAAACGAGTGAAAAGAGAAAAAGTAGAGAGTTGATAAGACAGAGGCTTCCCTGATTGAGGGTTTCCAAGATGCATAGAAGGTTGAGGAAATGACCTGAGACTCAAGAAGAACGTTAGAAAACAAAGAACCAAGCTAGTAGGCAAAAAGAACGCAAAAATCGGCGAAAAAGGGACCAAGGAAGAAGCAGATCTGCATCTTCGAGTTGGATATCAAAGAAGAATCTTGGCGCCCGCCAAGATTCAACTCGCTAACGCCAAGTCGGGCTCGCGGCGCAAGATTCTTCTTTGGTGTCCGCCAACTCGAAGTCAAGTGACGCCAGCCTCCTGGCAAAGGCGCCAATTAGTTCAATGGCTATCAAGGCCGCCAAGTATACTGCATCTCGCATTGTCATCGATCGATTTCGCATCCGCCAACTTATAAGTTGGCTGGTGCCAATGGCCCGTCCGCATCAGCTTTTTTTTTTTTTGTCAAAAATTGCCCACTTTTAACCTTATAGCTCAACTAGACTAAAAATAATAAAATACACTAAATGAAAAGACAAGAACTATGCTAACTTACCTGGCCACTTACCGGCCAGTACTTGTTCCAGTGTGACCTGGATCCCCTTCATCCGGATTCAAGTAGAAGTTCTCAATCTCTCCTGCAGAGTCAACAGCTTCCACATATGGCTTGACTCGCCTGCTAACCTTGAATGTATCTCCAGTTCCCAAGTCTTGGAGTTCAACGATTCCATGAGGAGCCACCGAGACTATCTTGAAGGGTCCATCCTAGTGGGTTCGAAGTTTACCGGGAAAGAATTTCAAACGTGAATTGAATAACAAAGCTTTCTTACCAGGTATCACTTCCTTCCGGACAATGTTGTGGTCATGGTACTTCTTGGTTTTCTCCTTATATATCTTCGCATTCTCGAACGCATTCAATCGGAACTCATCGAGCTCGATAGTCAGAGAAGTCATTTCTCTCCGCTTGGTCTCGCCCATGTTGAGCTCTGAAATTGCCCAATGATCCTTGTGCTGCAATTCCACGGGCAGATGGCAAGCTTTCCCATACACGAGATGATAGGGGGTAGTCCCAATCACTGTCTTGTAACTGGTGCGGTATGCCCATAATGGATTCGGTAACTTTACAGCCCAATCCTTCCTGTTGGGGCGCACCACTTTCTCTAGAATCTTCTTGATCTGTCGGTTGCTGACCTCCACTTGACCAGATGTCTGTGGGTTATATGGAGTGGCTACTATGTGGTATACTCCATATTTCTTCATCACACCTGCATACAACCGATTTACAAAATGATTGGCCCCATTGCTTATGATTGTGCGAGGTGTACCAAAGCGAGCAAATATATCTTTGAGAAATCTAGTAACAACAGGAGCATCGTTAGTTCTTGTTGCGTAATCAACTGCAACAAAGATGTATTCATAACCAGAGCTAATGGGAAACGGACCCATGAAATCAATCCCCAAAACATCAAAAGGCTCAACCACTAGATTGCCAGTCTGTGGCATCTCCTATTTCTTACCAATGTTACCAGTGCGCTGGCAACGATCACAATGGAGGAAGAATGCCTGTGCATCTTTCACCACTGAGGGCCAGAAGAATCCTGCATTGAATACCTTGTGGGCAGTTTTCGTGCCACCATAGTGCCCTCCACACTCTATCTCGTGGCAAAAGCGCATGATGCTTTCCCCGCCTGCTTCCGCACACATCTTTTGAGCACATCATCGGCAACTATACTGAAAAGATTCGGATCATCCCAAATGTATTTCTTGCACTGCTTTTCAAAAGTTCTCTTTTCAGAGGATGACAAGTTTGGCAAAACAGAGTTAGTAGCTAAATAGATAACTATATCAGCAAACCATGGCTCAGTTCCTAAACTCATTATAGGCTCATCAGGCAGTACATCACGAATAGGTGGGGATTCGTCATCTATAGCGGAGGAGGGAAGTCTAGACAAATGATCAACAATTAAATTCTCCTTCCCACTCTTATCTATTATTTCACAGTGAAAATCCTGCAACATCAACATCCACCTAGTCAACCGGGGTTTCGACTCACTCTTTGCTAGAAGGTGTCTAAGCTCAGCGTGGTCATTATGCACAATAACCTCAGATCTTGTTAAATAAGACCAAAATTTATCAAGAGCAAAATAACAAATGATGAAATTCCTTCTCGCTGGTCGTAATCGAATTGACCCGAAAGGCCTAAAGTCTTATCGATAGTAAATCATGCGATATTGCCTATCTACCTTTTGGAAAAGTACATTCTACAAAGAAAATCAAGCATCACACATAATTTCAAAGGGCAAGTTCCAATGGAGGAACTACTATAGGGGCCGAAACCAGTCTGTTCTTGAGCTCATTAAAGGCTTCAAGGCAAGATTGATCAAATACAAAAGGGACATCTTTTCCCAAAAGGTTGCTCGAAGGCTTTGAAATTTTTGAAAAGTCTTATATGAATCTGCGATGAAAACCAACATGCCCAAGAAAACACTATAGTTCTTTCACACAAGTAGGGGGTGGGAGCTTTTCAATTATCTCTACCTTGGCCTTATCGACCTCAATCCCCCGCTTTGACACTATATGTCCCAGAACTATACATTCTTCTACCATATAATGGCTCTTTTCCCAACTAAGAGTCAAATTGCAATCTATGCACGTCTTTAAGACTAATTCAAGCTTTTTCAAACAGTCATCAAAAGAATCACCAAAAACAGAGAAGTCATCCATAAATACCTCAACGTAATCCTGTACCATGTCATAGAAAACGGAAAGCATACATCTCTGGAATGTGGCGGGTGCATTGCACAGTCCAAACGGCATTCTCTTGTAGGCGAAAGTGCCGAAAGGGCAAGTGAATGTTGTCTTGGCTCGATCCTCCAGAGCTATGTGAATCTGGTAGAAACCTGAAAGACCATCTAGAAAACAGTAGATTGCTTGCCCAGCAAGGCTGTTGAGCATCTCGTCAATAAAGAGTAGGGGGAAGTGAACCTTTTTCGTAGCAGCATTCAATCTCCTATAATCTATGCACATACGCCACCTAGTTGTTTTCCTTAAAGGAACCAGCTCCCCTTTCTCATTCTTTTCTACAGTTATACCAGACTTCATTGGTACTACATGGATAGGGCTAACCCACTTGCTATCAGGCACAGGATAAATCATGTCACTATCAAGCAGCTTAATGATCTCTTTTTTCACTACATCCTGAAGAGCAGGTTTAAGACGACGCTGTGGTTGCCTAACTGGTTTAGTCCCTTCCTCTAGAGCAATCCTATAGGTACATCGGGAAGGGTCAATACCTTTGATATTGCTAATGCTCCAACCTATGGCTTGAGAGTTATTTCACAGTATCGCGATCAATTTCTCTTCTTGTTCCACAGTCAGTTTAGCCGAAATTATCGCAGTTTTGAATCTCCTCCCTGTGTGACATACCTAAGGTGGCTAGGAAGTTTCTTAAGTTCTAGAGATGGTTCTAAAGTTCTCTGCTCGCCCTCTACCTCTAAGATTTCCTCTACTTCTTAACCAAAAGATATCGACTCACAGCTATCTAGGAAATTAGCATGCTCTACTACTTCATTATCCAAAACATCTTTATCAGTTTCAAGAGTTAAAGCTGCTTCTAACTTATCGCTAGTGATAGTTTTCATATAAGTGTTCAAAACTAATTCATCTAAATCATCGGAAAAATTGCAATCATAGACATTCACAAAATTGCATTCCTCAAGATAAGACCATCGACATTAGTTTCGCTAGAGATAGTTACCTTTTCTCCGAAAGCACTTCCAAATCGCCTATCCCTTGCTACGCTAACAAAAGCGCTTTGTTGTAGCTAAGAAGGCGCCCCAAAGAATGACGTGTTTCTTCACTGTTTCGCTATCGTCACCTCGATCATCATAAAATCATTGTATCGCAATTGTCCTTCGACTAAGACATCTTCCACTATTCCCAAGGGACGCCAAACTCCAATCACCATTCGACCACCATTCCTGGGTTGAATTTCTCCAAGTCCAAGTCGTTTGTAAATAGCATAGGCAACAAAGTTAATACTTGCCCGTTATTCAACATAGCTTTGGCCACGTGGTTCTCTCTAAGTCGACATCGATGATGATCGATCCTTCTTCTTTCTGGTAACCCAAAAACAACATTGACTATTTCAGGCATGATCTCCTTTTCCCCTCTTCGATAGACCCGTTTATTTGTACTTAACTTTTTGAAAATTTTTGACCATGCAGGGACATCACGGATCATATCTAGTAAGGAAATTTTGAGCTCAACCTTCGATAATCGGTCAAAAAGGGGATTACTGGCGCGTATGTCCTTGTCATCAACTTTCTCTTTAAGTCGCCCGTGAAAAGGAACATGAGGAGTAGGGGGGCTATATGGGTTTGGACTTTTATGAAGCTGTGGCTCCCCTCTATTCTCCTTCTCCTTACCCCAGGAGCCATCGGAGGTAGTTGGTGGCTCATCCCTGGCACCCGTACCTGTAGTACCTGAAATAGTAGGTAAATCATCAGTAATTTCAACAATATTTGGTTTGGTTACCTTTCCGCTTCGCAGTGCCGCAAAGACTTCTTTTTCCTCCTAATCAGTTGCGTCCTGTCTGTCTAAACTAGCACTGAGTTGTGCAGCGAAAAAGACGATCTCATTAGTTGTTTCACTGACAGCTTCAATCTTGGAATCACCAGATTTGTTCGGTCAAGTTGCTACAAACACTTCGACATAGTAGTCAGATTGTTTCCACACCTTCAAATAAAACTCTCTCCGATCTTCTCAATTAGGCTATCTTCTCATCAATGTCGAGAATTTCAGAATCAGCTCATCCTCAAGGCAACCTTGTTCTCTTGGCTTGCACTGGGGCCCGTACCTTGCGATTTGAAGTATCAGCTAGCATATTGAACACCTCTTTGAGCTCAGCAGGTGTTCTACTTCCAATTCCACCACTAACTATATCCACCGACTCCTATCATGGCTCGGTTAGTCAATCATAGAAGTGCATTGCCAAGTCGTCATCCAAAAGGGCATTTATACTTAGCTTTCTTAAATCGGTCCCAAGCCTCATGGAATGGCTCATTCCAAGCCTGTGTAAACCCAATAATCTCCTTCTTGAGCTCCACCAATTTGTGATATGGTAGATACTCATTCATAAACTCGGCCATCACTTCTTTCCAAGTTTTCAGCGAATCAGGTTCGCATTCAGCCAACCACCGTTTCGCCCCACCAATCAGAGTGAAAGGAAATAAACGTATGCGGAGTTTGCAATCATCCAATCCTCTCTGAGGGATGTCTGAAACCGCATAATCGAAGCTCCTCAGGAAATCTAATACGTCCTGATCCATACCCCCATAGAAGCGGGGTAGGCGGTTCAGGTCTTCTTCTATAACCTCGTACAGACGAGTATATCCTTCCAGGAAAATTGCTGGTTTCCTGCCTACAAAAGCTGGTTCGTAAACTGCCCTCATTATCGCCATGGCCCTAATATTATGCTGTAATAGAAACATAACACCAGAATTACGCAACTATCAGCACCTGTTAGTCAAACAAGCACTTAGGACAGACACAGAGGTAACAAGGGAAAAAGACTTAACAAAAACTAAAACTAGAAAAAGAAAAAACAAAAATATCAGAATTAAAACTCAGAACTTAACAAAGGAGTTATGTCCCTCAAGAATGCGCCAAAAACTTGATGTGTCAATATCAAAGTTTTAATATTTTGTTTACTTAGCCAAGAGCTAACTCTCGACACTACGAAAACCTGTAGTGTAGTGAATTTAACCCCGAGGTCGGTCTTTAGGGACATACTAGGCTGAGCTTCAGTTTACGAATAAAAGTAACAATATGAAAAGCAGTAAAAGTTTGTTTGCTTCGGCAGCGGGATGATAAACTAGAGTAAACCAATACTTGCAACTACTAGAAACCGATTTGACACTAACAAGATTGAAATATGAATGGGGGAAATTATGGAGTGGTAACGTCAACAAGCTAGCTAGCAGGATACATGTGATTCACGGGATTGACTACGCAAGTTGTCACAGCCTTTAAAAAACTAATAGCACTAGTGAAGGCGCCATTTCCAGCTACAATCAATTCGACTAACCTACTACCACCGTTTGCAACTAACTGTTAGATCGAGCAAGACGAAAGATATTTTGGTAGGCAAGGCTTGAATGCCTAATCTAACAGTGATTTTGTCTAGAAGATCATCAAACGTGATAGCAGGGATAGTAATTAATCTAAAAGGCGCAAGTAGTCGAATCCCGATGCAATTTGAATCACATAAACCCTAACTAGCATGCATTGAATCAGTCACCACCACATAATCGGGGTGTTTAGTTACTCACAACAAGGGAAAGCACAATCATACTAGAAATAAACATAATCTCAAGCACAAAACAAAGATTCGAGAGGATTGATACAATTTTACCCTTCGTTGTCACAAACCCTAGGTAGAAATTGAAGAACGAAAATGAATCGATGCAAAAGCTGTGCAGATAATCTCCTAATCGACGTCAATCGTCGGATTACAAGGAAAACGGTTCAATTACCTCAAATCCGGTAATTGCCTTTGAAACTAGGTCTAGTTCTAGAGCAAAGTATTGTTCTTCACAATAGAATGAATATTAAAAGTAATCGCCGATGTTTTCAGATACAAAGAAAGAAAATGGAGTCCTGATGAATTAGGAAAGAAAACGGCAAACTAGTGCAAAAGATCCGCGCTCGACAGACGAGTTGGCGCCCGCCAAGATAGACTTGGTCGCTAAGTTCAGATTCAAGGGCGCCAAAGATACTCAAGGCACCAAGATCGATCTCGGCGCCAATTAGAACTCGCGCCTGCTAACACACATCGGATGGTGTTGACGCGCCATCTTCCAATCGCGGCGCCACCTCTTTGGTAAATTACGATTTTTCCTTTTTGTCCTCTCCGCCGATTTTGTTCGCTTAACTTTCTTGGTATTTTGGCTTTCCCGCTCCACTTCTAGCAACCATACGAGGCATTAGGACTTCCATATCTTGTAGGTGCATATAAAATACACCATTTTGGCCTTCAATTAGCTCGGTTCAGCCAAATACCTGAAAAATACACAAGGAACAAAACAAGTAAAAAGACTCTAAAAAAACTACTAAAACTATAACAAAAGGACGGTAAAAAAGACCTGATAAGACGATGTAAAATCGACTCATCAATGATAATTCTGGTGCCAAAATCTGTTGGTGATGTATGGAGTGAGCAAGAACAGATCTTTGAGAATATATTTAAGGAATGCTCTGATCAAGATAAGGAGCTTATAGAGTCTGCACCTCCTGCCTTCTAGAAACTTGTAGCACTACTTGACAGAAGGATCACTACTTTATCCTTCGTTCAGAGAGAAGTGGCCCTGCAAAGAACGGAAGATGAGGATTTGATACAGCTCGTCGACTACCTCTCCACTGTGGCTACTGAGAATATACCAAAAGTGGTCTCTGAGGTAGCATAGATAAATGATGAAGAAACTGGTTTTGCTAACTAGAATATGCTTTTAAGAGCTGAATTGCAAGTAATCACTCAAGCTTATGATGGATTACAAGGAAGCTTTGCCTCCATCTCAGAATCCTTTGTGAAGCTGTCAGAACGTATTGATCAACCTCCTATGACTAAGGGGAAAAATGGAAAAACTAAGAGGAAAAGCAAAGAACTGACTTTATCTGAAGCTTTGCCTCTACAAAGTACCACTAGTCAAGCTCTCCTACCACCACCTCCACCTGTTACTAAAGAGTCTCACGAAGTTCGTAAAGCTGCCAAGAGCTCAAGGAAAAGAAGAATCTTCAGAGACTATGCAGAAGATGTTGAAGAGCCTTCTGAAAAGAAGAATAAAGTTGGTCAAGATGGAAACAAGGCCTCAGTGGCAACTCATCAGGAAGAAGATGATGAGGAACAATACCCTACACCTCTTATTCGAAAGAGAAGTGTGGATTTAATCGACCAGAGTCACTGCAGTACCGACTCAAGAAGGTACAAGTAACAGAGAGCTTTCCATGAAAAAGCAAAGGGATGCATTTAGACAGAGGATGATCAAAGAACGAATTGAAAAAGTACTAATAAAGTATGAACCAACCCAGAAGATCTGAACTCAAATGTCTATAAGTGCTTCAATGGTTTCTGGGTAATGGGCATCAATAGTTTAATATTTGCCTCAAAACCTTTCCCAAAACCAGTTTGTTGGTCCAGATAACGGCAAAGTAAAAGACTGGGGTGAATAGTCTTTAAAACTTTTGTCGATAAAACTATTTCTCGATATCTCGTAGATATCTAATACTTAGATTCAGAGCGGAAGACTTAAGATAGATAAGTGCGTAACAGCTAAAGTGTGTGTGTGTGTGTCAAATGTAAGTACGTAAAAGTAAATAACAGCAAGTATAGTGGTATCCGGAGGTGGCGAATCCTCCAACTAATCCACTTGGCCTTCCAAAGACCTAGAATTCACTAGAATAGATAATCGAGGTCACCCACAAAATCCTATTCTAAGATTCCTTACAAATGGTTCCCAACCAAATGTTCCCCCGAGTTGTTCCCCGCTTTCACCAAGTACTTCATGTACTGTAAACCTTTTGAGCTATTCCTAGCTTCCCAAGCTAAGTACTTCCTGCTCAATCACCTTGAGTTATTCCTTAGTTTCCCAAATCAAGTACTTCCTCATTCGATAACCTTGGAGTTATTCCCCATTTTCCAAACTAAGTACTTCCCAGACTCCACGCCGCTTATGGTGTCGGTTTTGGTTTGAGTTGTCGATGAGCTTCTTTGTTAACTTTTCTTAATCGATAGCTCGTGAATCAAGTATACTTAATACACTTTTCAATGTATGGTATCTTGTTCTTTTATCGACCCAAGTCTTAGATAAATGTTCAAGAGAATGAATCTTTATACTTGATCTTATGATTCAACTCTTTCACAGATAGCTTGGATTTTAGTACTACTTAAGATCAGGAGCTTTGGTCGCAACAGAAAACTTGAGAGTAAGTAGTTTGCTTGAGAGATTAAGATATTCAGCGTGTTTATGGAGTTCAAGGTGTCTCTTCTCAAGCAGTCTAAGTGTTGATATTTATAGATGAATTTGAGTGCCGCTTGAATAGTATCCGTTAGCTTAAATTAAATTCAAACTATTGATATCTCGTATAGTAATCAGAAAGGTTTGTCTTCTTCTTCGGTTACCGTTGCTTTTGTTCGCACATCTCGTCTGCGTATTTAATGCATCAGATTATACTTTTGTCTCAGAAGTGCCAACGAACTATGCTTTGTATCGTAGACAACCTTAATCGATTTCTCTCGATTCTTTGCACGTTTATCTTTATCTTCAGATACCACTTTTATTGAAACAACTTTGTTTGCAATATATATTTCTTCTTCAGAATCGTGGTTAAAGCTCAAGGTATCTCGAGAATAGATATCTGTGGATACTTTCCTTGTTTTCGATAGACCTTTTATTTCTCGATATCTCTTGTGACACATTTTGTTTAAAACTATTCGTGTCTTCAAGATATCCGCCAAGGTATCTCAGAAACTGCTTTCAAGAATCTTGCGCCTTCAAATCTTCAATGTTTGCTAACTTGTTCGCTTGGATGTCTTCTTATCGGGTCTTCTTCATAAAATAAAATTACATTTTGAGACCTAACATCCTATACAAGATTAGCTAGACTATCATACATAGTGGGTTTCCTCTTTTACAATGTTCAAGTGAACCAAGAGTACTAATCACCTTTCTGAGACTAAGATAAGTCATCATGTTGCTGATCAAAATCTAAACAAATATTTCTAACAAAATATCTAACAAATTTCCTAACAAATTTCCCCCTTTTTGATCAGTCAACGATGACTATCTCGTCTATTACAACTGACGAGTGAACAATCCACCACTTAATCATTTCTCATGATCTTTCAATTCATTCAATTAAGTACAAAAAGTAAACATCAACCAAATCACAAGGTGTGATCTTTGTTGACAAGTTATCTTTTATAGAATAATATCTGAGAGTAAGTTCATCAGATATGTTACAAAGAAAGATTACAGATAACTTCAATACATAAAACAATTTAGCTCAGTCAGCAAAAATACAAAAATACATAGTAAATTAGGACAACAAGAGTAGCCAAGCTCCAAGTAAACATCCTAATAGACTAGTCTTCAAGTCTTCAACTCTTCAAGTCTTCAACAGTAGTTCTACGGATCAGTCTGCAAATTTCCTATCTCCAAACCTTTTGATGTCATCAGAATAATCATAGAGAAGTGTTATGATGAGCATCTCGTTGTCTCCGCAAATCCACGCACTTTGTAGGTTTTGCAGGATTTTTCGACAAAATGTTTGACCCACAAATACTTTCCCCACTTCCGTGCATGCTCTATTCGATATCCGAAAGCTTGAAGTATTCAGAGATAATCCTCGATATCCGATGTCACCCTTGTATTGATCTTCGCTAGATAGAACGACTCATAGGTTCCACAAATGAAGTCTTGCTCTTGTGCTTGTTCCGTGATATTCGTAATTCTTGCACATCATCCGGCTTTCCATATGGACATTCATCGAGAGGTCCTTTCATGGCTTCAGCTTCGACAACTTGAAAATCCAACCAGGCTTTAATGTGATTGGTGTTGATCAAGGTTGGTTATCTTTTCTCCATGCCATAAGTTGTTTATGGATTGGTTCTGGAAATCTTGAATTTACAAGTAGATGCTTAAGTTCCAGAATCTAATAGCCATTTTTCTGATTGATGCACATGTAGACAGAGGAATCATTGTCATTCTTGACATACTCTATTTTGGCATCTTCTGGCCTGAGTGGAAGTTGACTTTGTCTTTGCTCTCACTGCTCCTTCTGTCTTGAATTCTCTTTGGGGTTGTTGCTTGAAGAACCACCCTGGATAGACTTGGTATTTCCAGAGGGTGTTTTAGCTACTAGGGGCTTTGCAGCTATGGGCTCAGTTAGGCTTTCAATTTTCCTTTTTCTGTGAAGAGGAGCTTCATCTTCATCAGTTTCCTCATCATCATCAAGATTAAATCTTGTGAGAGTTTTACAGCCTTCTTCATTGCCCAGGGACTTGATTTGGCCTTCTTCTTTTCTTCGTAAGATTCATCAATCCTTTAACTGCCTTTCTCCTCGAGCCTTGGTACTCCTTGGAGGTTTCTGTGCCATGGCCCTTGTTATCATTGTAGTTCCTTCAGTAGGTTTCTGGGAAGCAGCTACTATTTGCAAAGCAGCTTGGCTTGAGGAGGGTTCATTGATTCTGGGCGGTGGCTGGGAAATTTTCATGTTTCTTCTTCCTCTCTGAGCCGCACTATCTGCCCAGATTTCTTCTTGTTTTCTCCTTCTTCCCATTCCCTCGACTTTGAGGTCCAGATTTGTACACTCTTTCCCCTTAGTCATTGTTGGTCACTCTTTCATAAAAGAATCTGAGAGAGAGTCAAAATGCACTTGTAAATAATTGTAGGCAGTGACCAACTTCTGAAGTTCGGCTTTGAGCTCTTGATTTTTCTTGATAAGTCCATTCTCCTTATCATTGAGCTCTGCCAATGGGCCTAGGATGGCATCCGCTTCAAAGAAGGTAACTTGCCTCTTGGAAAGCTTTTTCAGCTAAAGACGCATCATCGTCCCTTATCATTCCCAGATCTTTCTGAGCAATGACTACGCTAGTTGTTCTCTGAGTGATGACTATGCTAGTTGTTCTCTGAGCAATGACTATGCTAGTTGTTCTCTGAGCTCAGTGAACTTTTTCATTTCAGAGGGGACGGAGGCAATTACTTCCTTGTTCTGTGAAGACATCTCCTTTTCGTGATGAGCCAAGATTTCGCATCTGCTCATGTATTAATGGGAGTGGACATTCGCGCTTTGAAAGTTTCAGAGCACCGCCTTTTCAAGTGTGAAACCGCTAGATGTTCATTGCGGTGCTCGCCAAAGTCTTGTCTTCTTCATCATCGAGTAATCACCAAAGGATCTTCATCCTCTTCGACATTCTCATCAATTGTGTCGAGTCCAAAGAACCATCTCGTAGATTGGTTTCTTCCTTTGGGAGGAGGATGGTACTTCTTTTGAAGATGATGCAGCCTTAGCATCATGCTTAATTTCAGATACTTCTTCAGTATCGAGTTCTTTGGTGATGGCATTTACAGCATCCTGTAGCTCTTTAACCTCAGAGTATAGATCTTGTAGTTGGTCAAGCTTGTCTCTGGATTTAGCTATCTGGTCTTCCAGTTGAAGATGGAGCTGTTGTTCTTCTTCCAACAGTTGTCTGAGTTGACCAGTTCTAGATTGAGTATTCAACAATTTCTCGAAGCGATTTCGTAATCCTCAACTACTTGTTCAAGAAGAACCTTTGTTGGGAAGATGGATGAGTCGACTTTTGAGGAGATGGAGACGGAGATTTCGTGCTTTCCTCTCGCTTTGCTTTTCAAAGCTTGAGGCATGATTGCTTTGTGAAATTCCTCCGTCCCCGTGCAGTGGGCATCATCATCATCCTTTTGTCTGTGGTCATCCTTTCGTGATGGTTAGTGGAGGTTCATCAAGTCGCTGCTTATCTCTTCCTCTTCATCATCTTCAGATACAAGATTGATCACTTCAGGAATAGTGATCTTCTACCCATTAACCTCTTCTTGTTCAGAAGGTATAAATTGCAGAGTCTTGGGCATAACTGGCTTGAATGCCATCTGTAATCTTGTCTGACCATCTGCCTGTTCAAAGGCTTGTATCAAACTGTGTGCCACTTCTATGGAGAAATCCTTATGCAATAGAGTCGCAACTGTGTACTGTTCGGTAGGGAACATTGCATGGATATACGTCTCCAAGTCAAGAGCTCGTGCTCGTCTGGTTGGTTGATATGTGATTCTCAATATTTCAGAGAGATCAGAGCACCTTAACCTTTGCCATTTCTTGAAGCATTGAATATGCTTTTCAGGGTTCGAGCTTTGAAGAAGGGAAGTAGTCCCTTTTCTCATCTTTGGGAGCCTCGCTTATTTGTTCGAGCCCGAGGCACTTCGTGCTCAGAGATTCTGTGCATCGAGACAATTGGTGTCTCAGATATCTTATTGTGAGGTGGAGACTTGGAAGTCTGGTCCTCATCAACCTTTCTTTCTTGAACTTCCTCAATAGGAGGCTCAGAGTCATTTTTCTCAGAAACTTTCTCAGTTTCTGGTATTCTTTCATGTGATGTTGCCTTGGTAGCTTCATCAATTTCCATTGATGCAGGGGATGTCGCAACTTTTTCCCTTTGCATTTCTACTTCTGAATGAGCCTGTAAGTAGAAAGTATTGAATACTTTTAGAAGAAGTTCAAGATAACCCATGATGAAGAATACTAATCACTGATTTTTCATGTACCTTCATGCTAGAAGACTCAATGATGTGTTCTTCAGAAACCTTCGGCCTCTGGTTCGCCTCGCATTTCGCCTTTATCTTCCTCTTTCTCAGTTGGAGCCTGTTAGAAACATTTACTTTAAATGATTAAGCACATAGACAAATGACTGAAAAGTGTTATCTTAAGAATCAATTATCACCTGTGGTACAGGCTCAGATTTCTTAAGAGGCGAGGTTGGGGTAACCTCCTTTTCAGTTTCTGAGGCAAGCTTTCCAGCTTCCTCTTATTTCTGTGTTTCTAACTTAGCCTGTAACAAAGAACTTTTATATAAGTAACAAGATATACAAGCATAAATTTTTTCACAAGGTAGGAGTTAAACCATTCAGCTACCTGAGCATTGTTAGGCTGATTGGTCTCTGGAACTTGTGACCCTTTTATACTTTGGTCTTCTTGTTCCAAAGATGCCTTCTTTGTTTGAAGTTTTAGGTACTTCACACCTTTCCTGAATGTGCAACTCAATTGCCTCCCCTGGTTGATCATACTGAGTGGATGTCTCAGTTTGATCCCTCTTGTCGAGTTGGGGAACCTGCTCTTTTGCAGGATTTTCTTCAGCGTGTTGTAATGCTGGTAATTCGAAATGGAGTTCATTTACCATTTCATCAACCACTTGTGGCTATTGTGGTTGTTGTGGTTGTCTGGAAGCAGAAGATAGGTCAGTAGAGTGTTCTTCCAGATTTTTAGATGTGGCATTTCCATCAGCATCTGCCAGCACTAAATTACCACTCATCAGGGCTTCTTGAAGTTGTGCGTAGAAAACGTTCCCTGATGACGTGTTTGCACCAACAACCTTTGCTATAGGTGCTTGTTCAGCAACCTGAGCTGTAGGTTCTTTTTCAGAAACCTTATCACCAGTTACTGTTATAGTAACCTTAGCCCTCTTTGTTCTTTCTAGAACTTGAGAGATGACTAGTTCATCGTCTTCATCGTCAGAGCTCTCATCATTGTTGGGAACTGATTGGTCCATTACTCCTGCGATTTCTGCAGATGGGGCTTGGTGTTTTTCACCTGCTTTGGCAGCATTAATAAGTTCATCAGCAAAGCATTCTGCATTAGTTGCAACATTTCTGAACGCACTTTCTCTTGCTGAGTCTACTTGTTCAGTAGTTGATGACTCTTTTGCAGCATTGATGAGTTGATCTACCTTTATCGCCATCGGCAAGGCTCAGAGATATCCGAGAATCGACAACCTCAATGGGTGTGTCTTCCGATTTTTCACAGACTTCTTTCAAGTTCTGGCTTGGTCGCAACCTTTTCTTCAGATACCTTTTCGCACTTTCGCTTTAGAACCTTTCCGAGACCCAAGAACCTTTTTCATCAAGTTTGTATCCTCATATTTGTAGTAGGTTACCGCATTATTTCAAATTCTCTCCGAGCTCAATGCCAAGCTTTTCCAAAGAAGTAGCATATCTTCGCACTATAGCCCATCGTGGCCTTTCGCTCAGCTAGTCCTTTGGCGAACTTAGGCTCAAGCCTTCAATCTTCTTCACAAACTTCATGAAGGCGATTTTCCCAGCTAAAAGGGTTTTCCAAATTTTGTCTTGTCGATTCAAAGAAGAACATCATGATCCATCGCTTCGCTTATCCGTCAAGACCTCCTTGTAGACCATCAAAGCATCCGTGAAGAATGCAAGCCAATACATCCCAAGGAACCATCGATGTCCGTTCGATGTCAAGCTAAGCTTGAACTCGCTGGGTGTATCGATTTTTCAAGATCACACGCCACTATACAATTGTTTAACACCTTCAAGGAGATCATCATCCTTGGTGTTTATTTCAAAATCCTTTCCAAGATTTTGAAACTCAAACAACTTACGAAGTTGTTAAGTCCGTATGATTTCCTTTACTTGGATCGAGGTTTTGATGACACTATTGCAAAGGTTTTCGTAAACACAGAAATTATCCTGAGTTGTTGTAAAATTCCAACACATCGAGTGATGAAATTCCACTTGGGCAAGCGATAGAAAACCCTCGATTTGTGCCTTTTCAAGCATGTCAACAATCGCCTTTCTCGTCCGGTTCTCTATCAGAGCGTGAGGTATTCCTCAACCATGGCACCACCCCAAATCATTCGTGATTTGAAGTCCAATGGTCGATTAAAATCTCCTACCAAATGGGTTGTTCATAATAACCAACTCGTGCTTGCTTTTCATGGTACCAAGAGAGGATTGAGATTTCTGTGGAAGAATTCTTTGGGGCCATCTCTTTATATAGTGTAGGAATTTGGATTGGTGTTTGAAAGAGATTTGATTCAAGAATTTTTGCGTAAAACTTAATCTTGATTTGCAGAGATTGTAGAAGGTTTGCAGAGAATCAAGAGAAGGTTTTGCTATTTTTGTGTAAGTCGAATTTTCGATTAAAGTAAAGTGATTTCTTTTGCTGTAATCCTATATATATAGCAATAGAATCTCAATGCATAAATACATACAAATTGATTTTGTGTACGATCTGATTTGCAAGGTGTGAGCAAAAGCTAGTTCGGCATTAAATGCAAAGTGGGCTTTGTTAATTTTTTACTTCACTATTTATCGTGAATTAATTTCCACCATATAGATCAAACGCTAATTTCATCAAGGGTCACCATTGTTTTTTCAAAGAATGATCACAATCAACAAGTGTAATTGTGCCCATTTAATGAATTTTGGCTATTAGCTATCCAATCACGCTTTGTATGACCAAGAACACTGCTTGCATCTAATCATTTTATACTTAGGATTTTTCCAAGTTTTTCATCAAGATAGATATAATGCGAATTTCAAGAGAGTAGTCGATCGCAGATAGTTGTACTATTCTCTTTGTTCCCGCTTATAGAGTATTTCGTATCCGAAGCCGCCTTAGAGATCTTAAGCTGTCTTTTTGCTCTTTAGCCTTTTTGACTACTGGATACCCGTTCCAGATTTCTCTTTTCTCTTCTCTGGATGTCTGTTCCAGATACCTCTTCTCTGGATGCCCATTCCAGCTTTCTGAACTTTTTCAGTTCTTTAGTAGTTCCATTAGTCCAAGACTATGTCTTAAGGCTAAGAATCTACTTTCTTGTAGTGGCTTAGTGAAGATATCTGCAAGTTGGTCTTCAGTGCCAATCTTGAGTATCTCTATATTGCCTTTTTCAACATGGTCTGTGATGAAGTGATGTCTAACATCAATATGCTTTGTTCTGGCATGAAATTTAGGATTCTGTGTAATCGCAATAGCACTTGTGTTGTCACAGAAAATGTGAGTTTTCTCTTCATCGAGTCCATAGTCTTTAAGATTTTGTTGTATCCACGTAATTTAGTGCACAATAACCAGCAGCAATATATTCAGCCTCTGTGGTAGAAGTTGAAATTGAGTTTTGCTTTTTGCTAAACCACGAGATAAGTCTAGTACCCAGAAACTGACAAGTTCCTGAGGTGCTTTTCCTATCAAGCAATGATCCAGCATAATCAGCGTCTGAGTACCCAGCTAAACTCAATCCGCTTTCTTTAGGATATCACAATCCTACATGTACTGTACCTTTTACATACCTTAATATTTTCATAGCAATGTTGTAGTGTGTTTGCATCGGATTTATCTGAAATCTAGCACACACTCCAACGACGTATTGAATATCATGTCTACTTGCAGTGAGGTAAAGTAGTGAACCTATCAATTTCCTATACTTATGTTCTTCAACACTCTTATCTGATTCAGTATAGGTCATTTTGGTTCGAATGCTCATAGGTATTTTAGCATTCTTTTCAGAAGGCTTAAGATTGAATTTTGTGAGCATATCTTTTGCATACTTTGTTTGACTAATGAATATTCCATCATTGAGTTGCTTGACTTGCAATCCTAGAAAATAATTCATTTCTCCCATCATGCTCATCTCAAACTTACTTTTCATGACATTTGCAAAGTCATTACAAAGTTGCTTGTCCTTAGATCCAAATATTATGTCATCAACATATACTTGAACTAAGAGTAGTTTCCCATCATGATTTAAGGTAAATAAAGTTTTATCAACTTCAACTTTCTTGAAACCACTTTCCAGAAGATATTTGGCCAAAGTGTCATACCATGCTCTCGAGCCCTGCTTACCCATACAGAGCTCAGAGTTTATACACCATTCTACTTTCTGAGGAAACTTCAAAGCCAGGTGGTTGCTCAACATAAATTTATTCTGCAAGTTCACCGTTCAAGAATGCACTTTTGACATCCATCTGATAAACTTTAAAATCTTTATGAGCTGCAAAGGCTAGAAAGAGTCTTATTGCATCCAACTGCAACCTGCATATGACTCATCAAAATCTAAGCCTTCAGTCTGGGTAAATCCCTTGGCAACCAATCTTGCTTTGTTTCTGGTTATTTCACCAGATTCATTCTTCTTGTTTCTGAAAACCCACTTGGTTCCAATTACAGATATTCCTTCCACAAATGGAACTAGTTTCCAGACTTTGTTTCTCTCAAATTGATCCAACTCTTCTTGCATTGCAGAGATCCAGTCTTGGTCTCCTAATGCTTCTTCTATATTTTTAGGTTCAATATTTGAGATGAAACATCCAAAGAGAGAATTAGCATTTTCAGCTATTGCTCTCCTAGTCCTAACACCTTGATTAATTGGTCCAATCACATCTTTTGCAGGATGATCCTTGATCCATCTCATCATAGGTTTAGTGCTAGTAGGATCAATATCCAAATGATTTGAATGTGAATCATCGATTTTGATTTGATACTTTTCAAGATTCAAGACATTTTGCTCCTCGTATGGGCAATTAATATCCGACACTTGTTCAAAGGTTTGAACTATCTTGAACATGTCTTTCAGAGAGATTATTTCCAGAGATAGCTTCATGATGAATATCTTTAGTTTCCATTTCTGGAAGTTTCATAGGAAATTCTTCATCATGTTTGTGAGTCTTCTGGTTGTTACTAGGCATATCAAGCTTTTCACGCCGTAGTCATCCTCACTTTCCATAATGATGTTTCTCCTTTCTCGAGGATTCTTCTTCTAATCCTCAACATTAGTTCTTTGAACCTTTCGAGAGTTCATCATTAGGAGGTGTTTTCTTACTTCCTTCATAGAATACAACATGAACCGATTCTTCAATTTTCTTTGTTCTTTGTTGTAAATTTCAGAAGCTTTGCTATTCGTGGAATAACCAAGAAATACACCTTCATCGCCTTTGGTTGAAATGTTCTCAGATAGTCTTTTCCATTGTTTAGAACAAAACATCTACAACCAAATACTCTCAGATGTTTGATATTAGGGGGTCTACCAACCAAGATTTCATAAGGGGTCTTGTCATGGTGTTTGTTTATCAAACATCTGTTCTGAGTGTAGCAGGCTGTGTTTATAGCTTCAACCCAATAAACATCACTTATTTCTCAAAGGTCCTAGCATCGCCTTACCTTCTTTAAGGGTTCTGTTTTTCCTTTCTGCAACACCATTTTGTTGAGGTGTTCTTACAGAGGAAAGTTGGTGTTGTATACCTTTGCAGGTACAAAACTCCTTTATGTACTAGTTGACAAACTCAGTACCATGGTCTGTTCTGATTGCAGATACCTTGTCATTTTTCATGACTTCAAGCTTTTTCAAAGAAGTTTGGTATCTCCACTCGCATCGATTTGTGTTTCGTAAAGACAACCCAAGTGAATCTTGAGAAGTCATCTACAACAACTGCATTCATATTTCTTTCTCGCATAACTAGTTACAGATGATTCAAAAGATCCATATGTAGTAGTTGTAGTGGTCTAACACTAGAGTGTCTAGTTTTCGACTTGAAAGAGATCTTCGATTGTTTCCATCCGACAAGTGCGTAATGACATCATCCTTTCTGAAAGATGTGTTGGGAAGGCCAACCACTAACTCTTTCTTGGCAAGTCTATTCAGAGTTTTGAAGTTCAAGTGACTCATTCTTTTGTGCCATAACCAGTGCTCTTCTGTGTGACCAGATTGACTCACCATGAGACATTCTTCAGTTGTTGCAGATGCCCAATCGGCAACATAAAGACTGCCTTTCCGCCGAGCAACCAAGACTGTCTACTTTGACTCATTGTCAATTAGTTTGCAGTATTTTGCTTTGAATTTTACAGTAAAACCTTTGTCTGCAAACTGGCTCATGCTAAATAGATTATATTTCAAATCCTTAACATGTAATACGTCAGTGATTGTTAATGTTCCCAATTTGATGTTGCCAAATGCCAGAGAGGGATTTAATTCTCCTCCAGCAAATCTGATATCTGGTCCTGTGTTGCAAGCTTTGTAATCGACCAGATTTGCTTTGTCTCCTATCATGTGCATTCCGCATCCACTATCAAATACCCATTGTGCTTTAGTCCAGGAAGCATTCTTCTCAATTTACAGTTGGAACCATCAGGACTAAACAATCTTCCAGTAGGAATCCATTTTTGAATGAATTTCCTTGGAACATTCTTTTTGTCGACAGAACATAAGGAGGAATTCTAATTGAATGATTGTCATTTTAAGAATTATTTTCTTCCTTGGTGTGTTCCTAGGTGCTCCATTTGGTGCTTTCAGACACTGTTATGTTTCGAGTTTGCTTTTCAAAGAACTTAGCTTTCTCGCTGATTTCTTCTAGCCCTGGCATTCAGATTTTCAGTGGCTTGATTCAACTTCCACTTCTGATAATTGGTTTGAGCAATTCTAGCCTTTAGCCATCGTCCTTGCTCCTGTTTGTATTCATGAGCAAGTTTTTTCCTGATGCCTTTATAGCCAATACCGTTTCGAGCACTTGAAGCTATCTGAGATCTTTTCTCAGCAGCTTTGCTAGTCTCTGGTTGGTCCAATTTCTTTCCAGAAAAAGTGACATGGGAGAATTTGCTCCTCGCAATTTTACCCTTTTGAGAGACATAGTATCAGGTGTTTACACTTTTCGTTGTGTTTCTTTTCGTAGACGTGCTACAGCTTTTGTTTTTGACTTGTTTTTCCCACAAAGGTTTAGTCACAACCGCTTTCCTTTGTCAACAATCTTCGCCTTCCGACCGATACTATAGATTGTATGGGAACCATCTTTGAAAGTACTTACAAATGTTCTTCTCTCCTTACTCTTATTCAGAGTGATAGAACAATGTCTGTGTATTCACCCAAGTCCTTTCTTTTCAAGGATCTCTTAAGTAAGATTGTACTTCAAAGAAGAGTGTCACTAGCTTTGGCATAAGATTGAAAAGATAATTCTTTCTTTTCGAGTTCCTTGTTCTCGTAAAGAAGATCTTCATATTTCTTTCGTAATTCACCATTGCTTCTTTATGTGATTTTTACCTCGTATATCGAGCTTTGAGAAATGCATTTTCAGATCCTTTTCTCGTATATCTTAACTAATTGAGAATTTTCCTTTGCAAGAGAATTCTTTTCTTCTTCAAGATTTTCGGCTCTAGCTCGGATCATTAGAAATTCTCTTTCATAGATGTCAAGTTCTTTCCTGAGATTTTCTAGATCTTTTATTTCTTCTTCATCACTTTCATAAGTATAACAAGAATTATGTGTTACCTCATCAGCCATAAGACAGATTTCTATGTTGGAGATGTCTGGACCGTCCATTTCTGCAACTCCACACATTTCATTCTTCTTGAGGCTGAAGTCGATTATATCATGAGTAACTCCACATAATTCTGGTGATGTTAAGGTTGAGTCATCTGAATTATCATCTTCAGAATCTGTCTCAACGTCTAGAGCATGCAGTTGAGTTTGGATTTTCTTTCTTTCTTCAGTTAATAACGCTTTCTGGCTTCTTCTGAAGATTCTTCTATCTTTCTTGTCACCTGTCCTTAGTTTGTTGAAGGGAGGACAATCCTTCTTGAAGTGACCAGGTTTCTGACAATAGAAACAGATATCATTTCTAATTTCTACTTCCTCAGTACATGATGCTTTCTGAGCTGGCTTGTTCAGCGAGCTTTGCATATTTTTGTACTGGTGATAGTTTGAGCGCTTTTTCAGCTTCTCTTTGGCTTTTCTTCTCTCAATTTCTAGACTAACATATTTGCTTATTTGCTTTGCAGCAAGAGCATCCTCAGTCTCTTCCTTGCTTTTCTTCTTTTCAGAAGTTCCTTGAGCAACTAGAGCAATATTCTGCAACTTTTCAGTTGTTTGTTCTCTTTGTGTTGTCTCATAATCAACCGTAGCAAGATGTGAGAAGAGTTCCACCGAGTGATATTTCGCATTCCTTGGTTAAAATAAAAGAATTTAGTATGCTCCTTGTGGTTAAGACTTCCGACAATAGTCTTAATCTTTTCCGACTGGAGTATCTGCTTTCCCAAGTGCTGCCATATCACTCATGAGAGTGGTAAATCTGAAATCAAGTTCTTCGTAGTTTCAAGGTCCTTGTTTGAAATTTTGAAATTTCAACTTGAGAACTTCAACTTGTTTTCTTTGGTTTTCTGGCCCGCACAGATTTCTTCAATCACTGCCAGCAACATCTGCTTTAGCACCCTACGCTTTAATCAGATGTGCTCAGTGTCGATCCGATGATGATATGACGAGCTTGACCATCCAGACGATTTCTCTTGGCATCTTCCGATGTCCGTAGTTCTCGGCTTTCGTTCAGAATAACTCGACTAGTAGATCTCCCACTTGTTGGCGCATCGGCTTGTGAAGATCCTTCGCTTGATCTCTGCCTCTACCATTAGAAACCTCCATGACTTGTTGAAGTTGTTGAATGACTATCGGGCCATTCTTTATCACATCGATCATTTCGCCACTTATGGCTTCAAGGTGGAGCATCATGTTATTTTTCCATTTCTCGTAGTTCTCGGTTTGAGAACGGGTGCATCACTCGAGACATTCTTTCACACTTAACACACAAATTAAATAGTCCTCAAAATGGACAAAGTTCCCTCACCTATCTGGGATCTAGGTTCAAAGTGTATGCTTGTGAACCTCCCTCGATACCACTTGTTGGTCCAGATAACGGCAAAGTAAAAGACTAGAGGGGGGTGAATAGTCTTTAAAACTTTTGTCGATAAAATTATTTCTCGATATCTGTAGATATCTCGATACTTAGATTCAGAGCGAAGACTTAAGATAGATAAGTGCGTAAATGCTTAAAGTGTGTGTGTGTGTCAAATGTAAGTACGTAAAAGTAAATAACATGTTAAGTATAGTGGTATCTGAGGTGGCGAATCCTCCAACTAATCCACTTCGTCTTCCAAAGTCCTAGAATTCACTAGAATAGATAATCGAGGTCACCTTACAAAATCCTATTCTAAGATTCCCAAACAAATGGTTCCCAACCAAATGTTCCCCCGAATTGTTCCCCCTTTCACAAACCAAGTACTTCCAGACTCAAACCTTTTTGAGCTATTCCCTAGCTTCCCAAGCTAAGTACTTCCTGTGCTCAATAACCTTGGAGTTATTCCTTAGTTTCCCAAATCAAGAACTTCCTCTACTCCGATAACCTTGGAGTTATTCCCTAATTTTCCAAACTAAGTACTTCCTGTACTCCACGCCAGTTATGGTGTTGGTTTTGGTTTGAGTTGTCAGATGAGCTTCTTTGTTAACTTTTCAGTTAATCGGATAGCTCTGTGAATCAAGTATACTTAATACACTTTTCAATGTATGGTATCTTGTTCTTTTTACTGACCCAAGTCTTAGATAAATGTTCAAGAGAATGAATCTCAGATACTTGATCTTATGATTCAACTCTTTCACAGATAGCTGTGCTTGTTTAGGATCAGGACACTTAGAACTTTAGTACTACTTAAGATCGAGAGCTTTGGTCGCAACAGAAAGCTTGAGAGTAAGTAGTTTGCTTGAGATATTAAGATATTCAGCGTGTTTATGGAGTTCAAGGTGTGTCTTCTCAAGCAGTCTAAGTGTTGATTTTTATAGATGAATTTGAGTGTCGTTTGAATAGTATCCGTTAGGCTTAAATTAAATTCAAACTATTGATATCTGTGTATAGTAATCAGAAAGCAGTTTGTCTTCTTCTTCGGTTACCGTTGCTTTTGTTCGCACATCTCCGTCCGGCATTTAATGCATCAGACTATACGTTGTCTCAGAGTGCCAACGGAACTATGCTTTATCGTAGACAACCTTGATCAGATTTCTCTGATTCTTTGCACGTTCTTATCTTTATCTTCAGATACCACTTTTATTGAAACAACTTTGTTTGCAATATATATATTTCTTTTTCAGAAATGTGGTTAAAGCTCAAGGCATCTGAGAATAGATATCTGTGGACACTTTCCTTGTTTTCAGATAGACCTTTTATTTCTCAGATATCTCTTGTGACACAGTTTGTTTAAAACTATTCGTGCCTTCAAGATATCTGGCCAAGGTATCTGTAAAATTGTTTCAGTAATCTTGTGCAGTCTTCAAATCTTCAATGTCGTTGAACTTGTTCTGCTTGGATGTCTTCTTCTTGGTCTTCTCTTCATAAAATAAAAATTATATTTTGAGACCTAACATCCTATACAAGATTAGCTAGACTATCATACTTAGTGGGTTTCCTCTTTTACAATGTTCAAGTGAACCAAGAGTACTAATCATCTTTCTGAGACTAAGATAAGTCATCATGTTGCTGATCCAAATCTAAACAGATATTTCTAACAAAATATCTAACAAATTTCCTAACACAGTCTTCCTTCAATCGATAGCCTAGAGAAAGAACAAAAGGAAATTGCTATCTGATGAAAGATTAAAAGATGCACTATCCTTCGAGATAATGGTCCGAAAACAAGCTATTGAAAATGAGCTTACTGACTTTTGCCCCTACTACAGGCCAAATGATCTATATTTGAAACTCAATGTTCTTGGTAACAAGATGATACCAAAAAAACTACAGTAATGATCTATGAAAACTTCTACATGACAGAGGAAGAATACAAGCTATATCTGAAATACTTGAGTAAAGTGTACCAAGAACTCAAGTTATCTTCCATACAGATTGAGCATGCCTGGCTTGAACAACATGTAAGACAGAAAGATCATACAGGGAGTATGTTGCGACCTCCAGAAAGTTTGAACTTCTCGTCAGAGAAGCTCTCACTGAATACTCGATTTATATCATCGATACTCTACTTACATTCGACCAGATGACGAAGAATGAAGAAGGATGAAGTCCAGCTAGTTAGGATGTTTACTTGGAACATGGACTTTCCTGTTGTCCTACTAGTTGAGTATTTTTAGTTTTGCTGATTGTACTTACTATTTAATTATCTAGTAAAAGTTATCTGCACTTACTTTGTAATTGTTATCTGATGAACTTACTCTGAGATACTCTCTAATGAAAAGATAACTTGTCAGCAAAGATCATACCTTGTGATTTGGTTGATGTCTTACTTTCTGCACTTAAATAAAAAGAATGATAAATCTTAAGAAATGTTTAAGTGGTGGATTGTTTCCTCATCCAAGTTGTAATAGGTTTTGAAAGGTAGTCATATGTGACTGATCAAAAAGGGGGAAAGTTGTTAGGAAATATCTGTTTAGTTTTGATCAGTACACCATAATGAATTACCTTAGTTTAGAAAGGTATCTAGTACTCTTGGTTCACTTGAACATTGTAAAAGAGGAAGTGTACTTAGTGTGATTAGTCTAGTAAATCTTGTATAGGATGTTAGGTCTCTGAATGTAATTTTATATCTTTGAAAGAAGACCAAGAGGAAGACATACAGCAGTTAGAGCTCAACTATCTGAAGATATGAAGATTGCACAAAATTACCGAAGACTAAGGAATTGTGCCTCAGAAACCATATGCAAAATATAACTTAGTGAAAACAATGTTTCTGGAAGTAACGATGTTTTCCTTAGTTTCTGAAAGGCTTGGAGTTTCTGATAACGACGCACAAATTTCTCGCACAGGTATAGTTCCGCTGGCACAACAGACAAAAGACAAGATAGTGCATTTAATGCCATTGCGTAACTTGTCAACCAAAAGCTTTATCTCTGAACAAAGACACAAAAGTTCTGTAGTACTATCAACGGATTGTTTGTAGTTTGAATCTCAATAGCCTAACGGATAGTAATTCAAACAGCTTGATTTTCACCTATAAATATCACCACTTAGAATGCTTGAAAACACACTTGAACAACTGAATTTCATATCCTACACTCAAGCATACAAGCCTTCTACTTCATCAAAGCTTATAGTTGCACTCAAGTCGTTGATTCTAAGTAGCACGAAAGTTCTAAGTGTCCGATCCTTAACAAGCTAAATCACAGAAGCAAATGAATTGAAGCACGCTATGATTTGCTAAGATATTCATTCTCCTTAACGAAGAACATAGACTTAGGTCAGAAAAGAACATATCACCACACACTGTCCTAGTGTGTTAAGTGATTCTTGTTCCAGAAGGTAGTATTACATAACCGTGGAAGTTATTAATCTACCAATCTGACAAACTCTTCTTAACCAACACCAGAAAAGGCGTGGAGTAGAGGAAGTACTTAGTTTGGGAAACTAAGGAATAACTCCAAGAAAGGATCTGAGTAGAGGAAGTACTGGCCGAAAGTCGGGAATAACTGTGGAATTCTGAGTAGAGGAAGTACTTGGCTGGGAAAGCCGGGGAAGAACTCAGGGGGAACACTTGGTTGGGAACCTAGTGTATTTAGGAATCGAGAGAAGATATTTGTAAGGTGAACTCAGTTATCTATCTTAGTGGATTCTAGGTCTGAGAAAGGCCGAAGTGGATTAGTTGAAGAATTACGCCACCTTCAGATACCACTAGAAAGCTACTCTGTTATTTACTTTCTGCACTTACTTTCTGCCGTTACTTACTTGCAAAGTAATTTACACACTTTACTAGCTTGCTAAGCACGTGCACTTATCAGAAAGATTTCCACTATTCTGATTATAAGTATTAGAAAGTTACCCAACTTTCTGAGAAATTGTTTTATCGACAAAAGCACCCCCCTCCCCTCTAGTCTTTTACTTTGCCGTTATCTGGACCAACATCACTAGTGTGCCTTACTTGGCTTTTTAGTGTCTTTTTGGATTTTTTTTCTGAGTCTTGAGACAATCTACCTGGTTGAACGTCCTTTGTTCGTCACAAACTCTTTTGATGCTTATGTTTTAAGTATGTACTGATTAGTAGTGGTGGTTGAGTTTAAAAATTTTCAAGCTCGTTTCCCTTGTAAATAAAAAGTTTGTTTAGTTTTGTGGTCCAAAAAACCTGTGAGGAGCCTTATTTGAGCCGATGAAAAATTATTATACCGGCAAGAATTGTTTTGTGTGACTCCTGGGATGTACAAATTATTTTTTAAATTTTTTGCAACATTTCATACTTATGCGTGTTCTGATTAGATGGGAATGACAAACGGCATGCTTTGTACTTTTGATACCCTTCCAAACCCGTTCTAAAGAACAAGTTTGGGGAGGGGATTACCATTTTTTATGACTGGTTGAGAGATGTGTAGTTCTGACTTCTGTTTCCAACAAATTAATTTTTTAAATAAGGCTTGGGGTATATCTATGATCTTAAGTGATCACCGAGGTCGTGTTGGGCGTGTTCAAATACTACCATATACTGGCGTGGCCTTTTATTAGCCACATGACCGTGAAGATTGATGACACGTAGCTAACCGACACGCACAAAAGTGTAGACCTTCGGTAAAATGGACACCAGCGAAATTTGAAGTTAAAAGATCCCCATAAGAACAAATAAAGCACACGAGTTACTCAAACCCCAAGTTGTGAGTCGTGTCGAATTCCTTGTCTGCATAAGCAAAAGCTTTGGACGGGAGCCACATGCAGAATAAGTCCTTGCTGATAACAAGGGTCACACACCAGTGATTTTATCCACAGATTCACAATAATTTCGAGTAACTCTTAAAAAATAAGTGTGCAAGGTTTTGGGAAAATTGAAAACAAAAAATGGAACAGTAGTCGGACTAGAATGTCACTATTTTTAGTGTTTTGAACTAAAGTCCGTTTGGACTCATTGAAAAGAACTCATTGCATAAGAGTTTTTTGGCAACTTGTGGTGAAACCCACCTTCCCAGCTTTACTTTTGAGTATTAACCATGCTGGACTTGTCCAGAAGAGTGAGAGTTGCTTTCAAATTCCTTGTGAGTGACCGTTGAGTTAGACTTATGTTTTATTTACTTTGGAAACGAACTAGTTAGATTTTTACTTGATTTTCCACAAACTCTGGTACTGACTCAAACCCTTTGCATCTTTTGAGTTTGTCTCTTACAAATGTAGATTCAGTACTTGGTTGTTTGACTCGTTCCTTGTTTTAGTTTGTTTAGAGTCTAGTTTTTTTTTTTTAGGTTTGTTGTTTGCTCGAGGACAAGCAAAGGTTCGGTTTGGGGAGTTTTGATGAAACGTTTTTAGGACACCTCATCAGGTTCTTTTTACCTTGTTTTATTAACTTTTAGTTTAGTTTTTCTTTTATTTGTATATATTTTGTATTTTGTTTTTGTTTCTTGTGTTTCGACCTTGATTCGAGGTTTTAGGTACTTTTCATGAAGAAAAGGAGTTAAAATAATGCATTTGGATGCACTTTATCGGAGATCACAAGCTCCAAGACTCCAAATAGGTGCCACGAAGGTTCCCGAAATGCCAAACGGGTCAAGGATGGACAAATAAGGCGAAGATTGAGCCCGAAGGAAGCGGGGCGATCGCCCCATGCTCTGGACGCAGCCACAGAGGGCTGCGTTCCAAAGCCGGGGTGGGCGAACCGGCGGGCGATCGCCGGGGCGATCGCTTGACCCCGATCTGCTCCTGCATCATGCATTTTTCTCCGATTCTCATTTTAAACTCCAGATTTGTATTTTGAATTATCACTTTTTCACTTCACAACATTGTTAGGGAGATTTTGAGAGGTCTAGGGTTCCAAGATTCATCCATCTTATTGAAGTTGGAGTCTTGGTTAACCATTTAGCTTAAGAATTCTTCCTGTAAACACTTTGTTTCCACCATTTTTATTTTATTGGCCAAAATGCACTCTTGTCAACTAGACAAACAGACCGGCCCATCAAGGCTACGGCCCAATCCGCAATCCATTAATAAGTCCATCTTGACTTCATACGCGGGTTGGATTCCAAAGGCCAGTTAGCGAACCCACCTAGCGAAGTCATCCATCCAGCCAATTAGTCCACATGCTAACTGACATACCCGACCTTGCCAACCCTCTAGATAGTTGACCAGCTAGTTAGCTCACCCAGCTCACCCGACCTTACACGACTGACTCTGTTAATCAACACTTAACTAACAGACTAACCAACTCGCGTTGCTCGACTGACTCAGTCATTCAGTAAGCAACCGACTTGTGACCACTCTCCCAACTACATGAGACATGGTCCAACCCACTTAGGGAGTTCCAACAACCTTAACCGAGATTCGCGGACAGACTCTAACGGTGGTTGAACTATATAGAGAAGAGTGGGGAGATGTGAAAGATCATCGCATTCTAACTGCAAGAAACCCTAGCATTCCATCTCTCACGCCTCCATCTCTCTCAAGCTCTCTGATCAGCGCTCTCAACCATCCACCATCATCCACCATCGTCCATCAACCATCCACCGTCATCCACCATCGTCCATCATCATCCACCATCACCCATCACTGTCCGACGACTACTAGCTAGCCCCCTCCTACATGGTCAGCTAGCCTCTCACCAGTGCTAGTCCGTACTTTGCCGAACCAACTCAACCAAAAGGATAAGTCGACGCTTGTCATCATCTCCCTCTCTATCTCTTTCACTTGATGACTCTGTCTGTCAGCCATCTAACTTGAGCGTCGGAGTCCCTTCGGTCGGCACCACACCGGTGTCACCTCGGAACCTCACGTCTCTGTTTGCTATTGTTGCCTTGCAGGTTATCGGTGCCCCCAATTTCTAACCCTAATTTGATTGTAGATTCCTAGGCGTCTACAATTTGGAGCCCACCGTGGGCCCCGACTATCAAAAAAGGTAATCCAGTAGCAACCGCGACACGCTAAGCAATCCGTCATGACGCACTCAGACGAATACGTTCTCGAATAGGTAGAGGAGATGGATGTCACCGCCCAGATCAGAGCCTTGGCAGCCTAGATGCAAGAGAACGCCCAAAAGATCAAACTCCTTGAGGATGAGAACCATGTTGCCCGTTAGGAGAACTCTACCTTGAAGGAGAAAGTGGAATCCTTTGTCCACGAGGAAACTCCAGCACCGGATACAGCCTCGTCTCGCCAACTGACTCATGTCACTGGGGTGGAGAACCCACCACGCAACATGATTAAGGCTCACCAGCTGACCTTTGAAGAGACGGAAAGGGTGACTCCCATAACTCCAGTCTCTTAGGCGGTGAGCGCTCCACCAAGACAAACCCTTGAGGTCATTCCAGGCATTGCCAACAGCAGGGTATCGTTCGAGGGTGTTAACCCAAGGATGAGCGACGAATCACCACAACAACGCAACCAGAACGTAAGTCAGGTAGATAACTTGCTAACCCCCTCTACAGGTCATGAAAATAGCAATGATGAGTTGGCTTCCAAACTGGTGAGCATGGAGGAGATGATCCAAAGGATCCCTGGAGTGCCGGCGCCGATCAAGAAGAGCTTACCCAATAGCTTTGCTGACTCTTCCTTCGTCGATGCTATAGAATTGGTGGAGATGCCAACCAAGTTCACCATCCCAAGCATGAAGCTCTATGATGGAACGACAGACCCAGACGACCATGTCTCACAGTACAAGCAGAGGACGTTCACCATAGTCATCCCTAGGGATCTCCGTGAGGCTTACATGTGCAAAGGGTTTGGTTCCAGTTTGATCGGACCAGCCCTACAATGGAATACCAACTTACCCAACAATTTCATTTCTTCTTTTGCCCAATTAGTCGACTACTTTGTGGAACAATTCACAAGCAGTCGCAAGCTTTTGAAACTGTTGGACGACTTGTATAGCGTCCGGCAAAGACCTAACGAATCTCTCAGGGAGTACGTCGCGAGATTCAACAAGGAGAAGGTGTCAATCCCCAACTGCAACAAGGACACTTCTGTCAATGCCTTCGGCAAAGGGTTGCGAACCAACTCGGGGTTGTACAAGGAGCTAACCATGTACCCTCACGAATAATGGAAGACGTGCTCGCCAAAGCATGGGCTCAGATCAAATGGGAGGAGGATGATGCCAAAAGACCTTACATGTCAAGCCAAAGTGTTTGCAAGGAGCCCAAGCCTGACAAACGAGTTGAACGAAGGGCTCCAGACTATCGTGCCAAGCCATACCCAATTGAGAGAAGGCATGGACCCGTTTTGAATCCACCTCGCCCTCCAATCCAACAAAGGAGGACAAGAACCCGAGCACCACCTCCGAGCTACTCCCTCAACATTGAACCAGAGGAGTGTGTAGCAGTCATGAAAAGCATAGGTGACAGAGTTAGATGGCCAGGAAAACTCAGAACACCTCCAGATCAAAGAAACTCCAACAAGTGTTGTGAGTTTCATGGAGACCATGGCCATGCAACTGCAGAGTGCATCTCCCTGCGATTGGAGGTAGCCGAGCTCTTGAAGAGAGGGCACTTGACGGAGTACCACTCTGGCAAAGGTAAAAAGACCTTCGCTAGTCGACAGGGCACCGATCTGCCTGAGCCCTCTCAGACCAACAAGGTAATCAACGTATCTCTGGGGGGGTCAGAGATTAGTGGTGTCTCATACTATGTGGCAAAGCACCACAGTAGGCAAACGGTAAGGCCTGAGCTTAACGCTCGCAGAGCATCAGACACCTCTTCATCTGACTTGACTATTAGCTTCTCAGACCAAGAGTCTAAGTAACTAATCAGTCCTCATGACGACGCTTTAGTTATTTCAATTCTTATTGCAAACTGTTTTACGAAGAGGGTTCTCATAGACAATGGGAGCTCTGCTAACATCATTTTCCTAGATGCTCTGACAGAAATGGGCATAGATAGAGTGTCATCCTTCGCCAGCCGACAACTCTATATGGCCTCAGTGGAGAAAGGAAGTACACGGTTGGGAGTGTTACCCTTCCTGTCTATGCAGATGGAGTCAACCTACCGATGAAGTTCCTGATTGTAGACAGTCCGTCAAGCTACAATGCCATCCTTGGTAGGCCATGGATTCACGAGATGAAAGCAGTACCGTCAACCTACCACTAGGTGGTTCGCTTCCCTACCAAGTGGGGGATGAAGGAGATTTTTGGCCAGGAGCAGGATGCGAGGACATGTTACATGGAAGCCTTGAAGAAAAAAGGCAGCAGAGTTATATTAATTACAGCAACTCAACCCCCCAGTTGACCTAGACCAGCCAGGGATGGAAGAGCTCGATTAAGTTCAGATTCACCCAGACTATCTAGATCACAAAGTTCAGATTGGGGCAAGGTTGAGGCCAGAGCTAAGAGAGCAATTGGTCACATTTCTCAAAGTTCACAATGACTGCTTTGCTTGGTTACATGAAGACATGACAGGAGTCGACCCAGAGGTTATAACCCACAGACTTGAGGTTGATCCAGATTACCCATCAGTCAGAGAGAAACGGAGGAAGTTCGCTCCAGAGCGGAACAAGGTTATCAATGAAGAAGTCCAAAAGTTTCTTGATATCGGATCAGTCTGCAAAGTACATTACCCAGACTGGTTAGCCAACGTTGTGGTAGTAAAGAAGAAAAATGGCAAGTGGCAAGTGTGCATAGACTTCACTGACCTCAATAAAGCATGCCCGAAGGATTCTTTTCCACTTCCACACATAGACATGCTAGTGGATGCTACAGCAGGACATGAGCTTCTAAGCTTCATGGACGTGTTCTCAGGTTACAACCAGATATTGATGCACCCTGAAGATCAAGAGAAGACATCCTTCGTCACAGAGAAAGGAACCTTCTGTTATAAAGTCATGCCATTCGGACTCAAGAATGCAGGAGCCACTTACCAGCGCCTAGTCAACCGCATGTTCGCCAGCATGCTGGGGGACACCATGGAGGTGTACATTGACGACATGCTTTTTTGAATGAATCGAGCTTGTATTAAAAAAGAAAAGAAAAGAAGAACAACGAAAAGTCGTAGACTCGTCGATCCAAGCATGCGCCAAGAGAGAAACCAAAGTGAAAGCAAAGTAAACAAAACTTCACAATAACCTGTCAGAAATGCCCACTTGCAAATCACAGTTCGTTAAAACCCTACCATAGAAAAACCCAGTGGGAAAAAACCTATGGCAGGGAAAAAGTGTGCCCAAGCGTTAATGTTGTGTAAACCTGTAAAAAGGCCAACAAGACATATCTCTACAAACATGAGAACGAATGCAATCCGGTGATGAGGACCAAAACCAGTCGATATTTTGATTAGATAGAGCATCTGCAACAGCATTCCCCTCACGAAAAATATGCGAGACCCGAAAATACATGTCCTCCTAGAGAGAAAGAACCAACAACCAATGATTCGATATCTCCAAGGGACAGCTTCGCCTCAATTGAGAAGTTCGCCACGAGGTTGAATCTGTTTCCAACCAAAGCATCCTCCAGCCTTTAGCATGAGCAATTTCGATACCAGTCATAGCTGCAATTAATTCTGCTTCAAAGGCATACAAGCAACCTAGCTGAGAGACAAAAAATCCTTAAACAAAGCCCCTGCAATTTCGAAAATGTCGGCTGTCGTAGAATCACCTGGAGCTCCTTTTGAACTGCCATCCGTGTTGCATTTCGTCCAACCTGGTAGGGGAGGTTGCCAATGAACCTCTATAATCTGCGGAGACTTCCGAGGACAACCACGGATTCTAAAAGAGTGCAAAATCTGCAAATCTATCTGAGAATTAAACATAGTGCCGAGAGGAAGTGAATTGGCCTCCCCAACAAGACCCCAAATAGTAGTCAAGATCGAACAGCAGGAGAAATCAACACCATCAAAAATCCACTTGTTCATGGTGTGCCAGAGCACCCAAATAATAGTAATAATAGTAAGTCGCCAAAGGGAAAGGATCTGGGGACTAAAAGCTCTGTCTATCGCAAACAAAAGGAGCTCGTTTATACTCGTAAAATCCCGATAGGGGACTTGGAAAGTGCCAAAAAGGTGGGCCCATATAGTCTGAATAAAGGGGCAAGAAACCAAGAGGTGATCCATGCATTCATCTGCAGCTCTGCAAAAAACACAAAAGGATGGACCCACAAAACCAATAAGACTAAGTCTATCCATGGCTGGGAGCTTACTGTGGATGGCCCTCCAAGTCATTATAGACCGACGGGGTGGAATGAAATGTGCCCAAATCCAATCACCCCATTTCACCTGTAGATAAGAAGTACAAACCTTATGATACATTTGTTTTGAGGAGACTGAACCATCAATGGAATTTGTCCAAACCCTGACATCAGAATTTGCAAGACCCAAATGATAAGAAATGATGTCCCTAGAAACCTCTGGAAAAGCTAAACGAAATTCATCCAGAAGCACCCATTTTCCTTGAATCCAATAGTCTGATATCGGATGTTCAAACTGATGCCGAAGATGCGATGGAATCTGAACTCTATCGGCAATAGAATAACCAAGCCAATTATCCAACCAAAAATGCATACCTGAACCTTGACTTGCCAGCCACCGGGAGTTGAGATCCAGGGTGGGATAACGGAATTTAAACCCAAACCAGATCGAAGAGGCTACCCGAGATCGCAAATTCTGATGAAGAAAAAACCGACGACGAAAGATGTCCAAATAATGTTCCTTTGCAGCCCAAATGTCCCAGCTTAGTCGAGAGAGATAAGCCTCATTAGATGCCACAAGAGATCGAATGCCAAGGCGAACCTCAGATTTTGGAACACAACACCTCTTCCAGGATACAGAAATAGCCCCTTTCTTATGAATATCACCAGTCCACACAAAATTCCGTATATAAAAATCCAAACGTTTAAGAAGGGTGGTCACCAGAAACCATCGTGGAATGAACAAAGGACCCATGTATAACCGATTGAACTAGATAAATGCGCCCAAATAGATAGAGAAGTACCTTTCCATTTTGCAAATTTGTCCATAATGGAGTCGGCAATGGATTGCAATGAATAGCCCGTGGTGCCCTAATAAATAACGGTACTCCAAGATAATTAAACTAAGAGTACCTTCAAGAATTCCAGCTCACGCATCCTGTATTTCCTGGCATTCGAGATGAAGGAGCCAAAATAGACCCGCGACTTCTGTGGATTAAAGTGCTGGCCAGACCAAGAAGCATAATGCTCTAGAATGTTAAAGATCGCCTGCAATTATTATTGGAGGCCCTGCAAAAAATGATAACGTCATCTGCATAAAGAAGATGAGAAGGAAAATCAATATTGCGGCCAATGAACAAAGACGAGATCTCCCCTGTTTCAGCTGCCCGGGATAAACGCCTACTAAGAACTTCTTCTGCCACATAGAATAGAAGAGGAGAAAGTGGATCCCCTTGTCTGACTCCTTGAGAGCAACCAAAATACCTTCCGGAGCACCATTAATCAGAATAGAGAGCCTGGCAGAGTGCAAAATATGATGGATCCAACCCACAAAAGTGTGCGAAAAACCCCATTGTGATAATACAGCCAGCAAAAAAATCCAGTTTAGTGTGTCAATGGCTTTCCAAATATCCACTTTAAGCACCAGATTACCCTCTTGGGAATGAATCCCTAAGCTATTAACACCCTCAGTGGCTAAAGCGATGCAATCATGTATACGACGACCCGGATTGAAATCAAACTAGTGAAAGGAGATTATTCCATAATGGATGCACCCTAAACGATCAGCCAGAACTTTGGCAATAATCTTATACAAAAAGTTACCTAGAACAATGGGACGAAAGTCCTCAATACGCAAGGCTTCCCTAATCTTCGGAATTAGAGTGACAAAACTGGCATTCATACCTGAAGGAAACTGGCCATGAATGAAAAAGGTGCGTACTGCACTTATCACATCAGCCCCAATAACATGCCTATATAGACTGATAGAAACGACCTCCAAACCCATCTGGACCTGGAGCAATACCCGGGCACATCCCAAACACCACATGATGAATCTCATCGTCTGTAGGGATGCGAAGTAGGCAAACTTCCGGCACGAGAATTTTCCCCAACAAAACGCAAACCCAAAGAGTTCCAGTAAGCATTTGAGATAGAACTCGAATGCATTTTAGGTTCCGCAATAGCAAGACAATGAGGCCGAGTAGAAACACAATGCTGACGAAGCATAGTTTGCGAAGGCACATTGCCTATTCCGCGAATGTTCCAAAAAAGAACATTCATAAGGAAACATTATGAGAAGGGACGGCCATGGCAGACCGGGTCGACTGAGATGTATGACTGATCAAAGTGGATGGAAGTACAGACTCAACAAGGATAGAATCATCCTCCGCCAAATCAGCCCAAGAACTCCGAGCAACAACCTGCATAGCTTTAAGAGCATATGTTGAAGCCTCAGTTTCCATAATAGGATCCGAAGAACTAGACGACAATGAGTCATCTCTATAGAATCCTGAATATGAGAATCAGAATAATCGCCTCTTCAAGAGAAGACAAAGAGTTCATCAAGAAGAGCGAGCCAAAGAGCGGGGACTCGTATGGATGGGGAACCAAAGAGTTATAGTGATTTATGTGCAATAACTTGAGCAGGAGGGGAAGCATTTTCCTCCGGTAAGTTAATCTCATCAGAAGATAACACAGAAAAATGATTGCCAGAAACCTCAGTATTCTTAACGACATCATGATCCCTAAAAAAACCAGAAGAGACAGGAAGAAAACATGTACGACGGGGTAGTACATTACGTCTTGGCAACACAGGAATAAATCCATCCACATCCTGTGTATTCTTCCCATTGCGACTTGTGAGCCCAGGAACAAAGACATTCGCAACTCCTTTATCCTTTCCATTCAATCTTGCTCTGCAATTTTGGTGATCATTAGAAGGAGTAGTGACCTGTACATCAGCTTTAGTACGACCACAATCAGCAGTGAAATGCCCGATTGCAAGGCATGACGTGCAAAAAGGTGGAACATCCTCAAAGAAAGATTCAATCCAAAGGCTGTCAGAAGGTGTTTCCAATTGCACTTTAGTCTCCAAAGGTTGTGAAAGATCAACCTCAACCAACACCCTCACATAATTTCCAAAACTACGATCCAGAGAAGTAGTAATTGGTTTGCCAAACGCCGAAGACAAACCCATAATAACAGAGGCATGGAGATGTTCAAAGCGAAGACCATATAGACGCACCCTTAACTTAACCAACGGAGAAGAAGCTTTTGAGGAAACAAAATTTGGCACCCAAGGCTGAAGATAAAAATTACCCACTTTGAGCTTCCAAAATCCTTTCCGGAAAATGGAATCACGAGCCTGCTCTGTATGAAAGTGAAAGACAAAATAGCCGAAACCAATAGAAAGCATCCTCCAAGAATCAGTCTTCCACAAGCTCTTGAGATGCTCACGCAAATCTTGAAACCTCCAAGGAGTAGAGCCCTTTGGCAATATTAACCGACCAATAAAGGAAAAACACAAGCAGTTATCAACTCTTTCAGAATAAAAATCGTTATTTAACACAACGGAAAGATGATTACCTTTTCGAACCGGCTCAAATGTTGGGCCTTTCAAGACCCAAGCTGGGCGGTTCGATACAATAGGATGAGCGTCAAGTCCCAAATTGTCAGCAGAATTCTGCAAATCATTAAGACTCGATCGAGCTGCCATTGTGGGTTCAAGAGGGGCGATGGACTCAGTGAAACCCGACGGTGTCGTGCGTGCGATGACATGCACATGTGGAACAGAAATTTCTGGGAAAAGAATTGAAGCATCCATAGCCAGGAACTGGAAACCGCCTATAAACTCAGCCACAAAACCTAAGTGATATCACGAGCAAATTCGAAAAATCCTCCAGGGCGCGTCCGTGCTTCAAATTACGTCCACGATAGCTCGTTGGATTCGTCTTGAACTGAGGAATATTAAACGGTGGCGCGTGTTACTCAAAGATAAGTAACTAGAGATTTATAATCGCCAGAAACTTCCTGCAAAACTCAGCCAGAAAACCCTAATTGATATCGCGAGCAGATTCGAAAAATTCTCCAGGCCGTGTCTGTACTGCAAATTATGCCCACGATAGCTCGTTAGATTTGTCTCGAACTGAGGAATATGTATAAGTGGTGCGTGTTGCTCACGGATAAGGAACCAAAGAGTTATAATCGCCGGAAACATCCACCAAAACTCAGCGAGAAAACACTAATTGATATCGTGAGCAGATTCGAAAAAATCGCTGTATGCCGTCTGCGCTTCAAATTACGTGTACGATAGCTCGTTGGATTTGTCTTGAAGAGAGGAACACAGAAAGGTGGTGCGTGAAATATTGTTAACGTCACCGGATAGATATGGTCGTCGGAAAGGGAAGACCAAAAACCTAGGCGGAAAACAAAAGACTCCGATTTTTAGGAGTTCCCCATGACATTGACGACATGCTAGTCAAGTCACTGGTCACCGACCAAGTCACTAGTCACCGACCAACACCTAGACCATCTCCATCAAGCCTTCTTAGTTCTCCACAGGTACAATATGAAGTTGAATCCAGCCAAGTGCTCCTTTGGAGTTTCCTCTGGGAAATTCCTTGGATACTAAGTCACGCAAAATGGTATTGAGGCTAACCCTGATCAAATTCGTTCTATTTCTAACATCCCTTCCCCCAAGTGTGTTAAAGATGTGTAGAAACTGACTACGAGGCTAGCAGCCCTCAGTAGGTTCATACCCAAATCTTCCGAGAAGTGTCATCCATTCTTTCACACTGTGAGGATGCCTTGAAATAAATCAAGCGTTACCTTACCACATCTCCAGTACTATTGAAGCCCAAGGTTGGAGAGACTCTGTTCATTTACCTTGCAGTCTCCGACACAGCACTAAGCGGCGTCCTAGTCAGAGAAGAAGATGGAATCCAACTCCCAGTCTACTACGTGAGCAAGTCATTACTAGACGAAGAGACTCGGTATAACCAGCTGGAGAAGCTAGCCCTTGCACTAGTCACTGCAGCAAGGAAGCTACGTCCTTACTTCCAATGCCACACCATTATAGTCCGCACCAGCTTTCCACTACGCAATGTCTTACACAAGCTCGAAGTCTCTGGTAGGCTCTCAAAATGGGCGGTTGAGCTCAGCGAGTATGACGTCTCCTTCCAACCCCGCACAACCATCAAGTCTCAAGCACTTGGAGACTTCATAGCGAACTTCACTCCAACTGAATTAGGTCAAGTGGAGAAGGAATTGTTTTGTTTGCAGGAGAAGGACAATTTACAGTGGAAGCTCTCAGTCGATGGTTGCAGTAACGCCAAAGGAAATGGATTTGGCATAGTCCTAACCTCACCAGAAGGAGACACAATCCAAAGATCCATCCGATGTGGATTCAAAGCAACCAACAACGAGTCTGAGTATGAGGCGCTTATAGCTGGCCTCAACCTAGCTAGGGACATGGGCATAAAAAGCATTCAGGTACAGTCGGACTCACAGTTAGTAGTTAGCCAATTGCAGGGCTCATACCAAACCAGAGACACCAAGATGGCTGCCTATCTTCAGTTAGCCAAGGAGTTGCAGTCCTCCTTCGTGGAGTTTTCTGTTTCGCAGGTACCAAGGACGGACAACAGCCACGCAGACACCCTTGCCAACTTAGGAGCAACCATCCAAACCACATTGCCAATGACTATTCCTGTAGTGTATGTACAATGGCCTGCAACATGGAAGGGTGAGCCCGCCAACTAGACAGTGGCTGATATAACAACTGAGTCAAATTGGATGACTCCAATAGCATTGTACTTGTCCAACGGAGAATTTCCAGAAGACAAAAGTGAGGCAAGAAGGGTGAAGGCAAAGGTAGCCCGCTTCACGATCCTCGACGGACAACTCTATAGGAGATCCTATTCAGGACCCCTACTCAGGTGCGTAACTAATAATGAAGCCAGACATGTTCTAACTGAGTTGCATGCAGGAGAATGTGGCAACCACTCTGGAGCCAGAAGTATTGCCTACCGAGCACTAACGACAGGGTACTATTGGCCAACTATGAGGGCTTATGCTCTAGACTTTGTGAGAAGATGTGACTCATGCAAAGACAGTCACACATCAGCCATCTCCCACCAGAGAAGCTACACCCATCCATTGCTCCATGGCCTTTTATGAAATGGGGAATGGACATAGTAGGGAAACTACCTACTGCACCAGTCCAACGAGTGTACATGCAAGCAGTAATCGATTACTTTACCAAGTGGGTGGAGGCAGAAGCCTTCAAGCAAGTCCATGACACAAAAGTAAAAAAATTCATTTGGAAACATGTGATTTGCAGGTACGGAGTCCCCTATGAAACCGTGACAAACAATGGCTCCCAATTCGTAAGTTATGAGTTTCAAGATTTCTGCAAACAATGGGGAATCAAGCTTACATTCTCCACTCCACGCTATCCCCAAGCGAATGGACAAGCAGAGTCAACCAACAAGACTATCATGAACAGTCTCAAAAAACGGCTGAAACAAGCCAAAGGAGCATGGGCAGATGAACTTCCAGGCGTCCTATGGTCTTACCGAACCACCCCAAGGACTCCAACTGGAGAAACACCATTCAGCATGACATATGGAACTGAAGCAGTCATACCCATAGAAGTGGGATTACCCACAGCAAGATACAAAATGGCTAGTAATTAACGACGCAGAATCGCACACGAGCTCGACTTCGTTGATGAACTCAGGAAAGAGCCATGATCCGAGCGCCGCCACCAAATGTAAGGCTGCACAACACTTCAACAGGAACATTCACGTACGAACCTTCGAGCAAGACGATTGGGTTCTACGCAGGGTATTCTAGAACACCAAGGAGACAGGAGCTGGAAAGCTAGGACCAAATTGGGAAGGTCCCTACAAGATCACAAAGGTAGTAGGCAACGGAGCCTACAAGCTAGAAACCAAGGAAGGACGACAGATAGCCAACATTTGGAACTCCATCCACCTAAATACGTACTTTTTTTGATACACATGTTCTTTCGAGGTTGATCTTTTGTTAAAAATACCCCGAACTGACCAGGGGCAAGTCGGTTATCTAACCCGACTGGCAGTTCGGGTAAACGCCCCACCCCACCCCTACCCCCCATAAACGTTTTGCAGGAGCATGAGACATACAACTAGTCTCCATTCCTTGATGCTCCCAAATCAGTCAGACATACATAGATGTCTGATCGACTCAAGGTGGCGATATTCGACGTAAGTAGGCGATTTAACACGATAATAGTTAAAGCACTACTCCTTTGGACTAGAGCTTAAACTGGGGGGACAAACCTAGTAGACAAAGTTCAACAGTGCCAAGCGCATCGTTTAGAGGTTAGCCTGCTATGTTTCATTCAAATTAGACTAGTAAGACAAGCGTGACTGCATGATTTATGAATATGTCTGACTCTCCATCAAGAACTGCGTCTTAGTATAAATTCTAAGAACAAAGCATCTTTAACTTCATGTGTTATTTACTACTTTGAGCTACTTTACTCATGTATGATAATTTTAGTTGAATACTTACATTCGTTAAGTTATGTATTTGAGATCTTGTTTGTTGCAACTATCATACAAGTTCAAATATGAGACATGAACGACCCACAAGGTCACACTACAAAAAATTCTACAAATTATGAGACATAACATCCCATAGCCTACGCGGCTCGAGACACCCCAGGAACAACCCAAAATAAAATCCAAGGCCACAATAAACATACATAACCAATCCAACCCTACAAGGGTAATATGAATAACAATGTTCAAATACGAATGACAAAAAGTACTGGGAAGTCAAATCCAGCATGGAGAGCGACATACAACATAAACGACTAAAGAAATAACTTATAAGACAATAACGTCCAGAGTTTTACCATCCAATATGAAACTACTAAGTGGTACCAACACACCCCCCTCCGAGCAATCATCAGACCGACCCTGGAACGGCACATCATGCTCAATCAGATACATTTCACACATCTTGACCCTCTCTTGATAGTAGCTGATGACTCTCTCTCTACGGCTTTCAAATGTAATCCACGCCAGATCAGCTAATTGTCTCCATTTCGCTTTAATTTAAATAGCAACAGCTCCAACCTCGTGTTCTCCTCCTCAGCGGAAGCTAATTCCATCTCAGCTTTAGCGGCTTTAGCCACCTCACCGCTAGCTGTGATTAACTCTTCCTTGAGGACACCTAACTCCGCAACCAAGCTCGTTGCATGTTTATGAGCACTCTCTTTGGCTGCATCGTCTTTCTCCTTTTTCGCTTAAGCATCGCGTTGAATGTTGCAAAGACTTGTTTTCGCCTCAAGAGAAACCAGCTCCTTCTCCACATCCTTACGTACATAAGCAATGCCCCTGGTGGCCTACAACATCAAAACATTCAAAAATCTATAAACTCACAAATAACAAAGAAAGGTGATCAACAACCACGAGGATCACCTTGAGCGATGACTCCAGTGAATATGAAAGCAACCAGCTCAACCCTTCCTTGCCCAACTCCTCAAGGTTATCCAGTTTGGCCTTACTTCCATGACACAAAGTTAAATCACCCAGTTCAAGCGAGTAATGATCTCCATCAATATCAAATACGTCGCCCAGTGAAAGGATGTCGGTCGCCGCATCGTGCGGACTTAGAAATGGCATAACCGCCTCTTGCCCGGCTAGGACATGAGTGGTGATGGCCCTTGTAGGGCTCGACTGGGTCGTGGAAGGATGCGGAACATCCCCAGTAAGGCCACTCGGCAACCCAATTTCTAGGCTATCCAAGGGAGCATTGGAAGGGCCCCCTTCCGATTCTGGAGAACTCATCCTCGACTTCTACGCATAACGCTCTAACAAACTATAAGCCTTCCTAACTAGAGCCACGATGGTTTTCGACCTCGCTACCCTATCAGCATACTCATCTTCGTTGCCTGTCCACATATAAAATGAAAGAACGACATTGTTACAATTAAGCGCAAAAACATTTCAAATTGATATGACAAATCTGAGCAAGTGACTACCTCCAAACCGCTGAATAACGGTGTGCCACATGCTGTATTTCTTCAGCGTGGCTGGACTCAAGCTATGGTTGATCGCTCTAGTGACGCTGGAGACATCTCTTATCCAATTAACCACCTTATCCCCAGCACCTAGCATGTCCTTCCGTACATGAGTACCTGTAAGGAAGAATGCTCAAATGCTAGTCCAATCCGAAAAATGCAAAGTGCAAGTAAAGCACACAAAATGGCAAAAATGATCAAACTCACAAGTAGGCTTCCACGATGTTGAAACCCCTACTAAGTCAGCCGACTCGAACACATGCTCACTACTCACCATAAAGTATCTTTCCTTCCAAGCCGACCTGTCAGACGCGCTGCCAATATTGATTGCACCATCGACTCCCGACCTCAAGTTTGTCTGAACGCGACCCCTATCTGATGAGACATCCTTCACAGTGTAGAAGTGACAGAGGTGTCGATGGACATCTGAACATTTATAACCTCACCCAGTACCTGCATCCCGAGAATAAGCCTCTAAGCATTGGGCATCAGCTGACCAGGTGCGACCTTGAGATAATTGAGCACATCAACTACGAATTTGGGAAGCGGGAGTCTGAGCCCAATCTTGAAAGTGATTTCATACAAGCAGACCATCCCCGGGATGTCTTAATCAGCTCGCTGGTCCGCATAGGGAAGTTGAGATCCAGGGCTCTCGAACTCAGAGAGACCCCTCATGTACGACATATCCGCCTCAGTAAGAATTGATGGTGTGTTGATGGATAGGATACCAGTAGGTTGACCCATAGCAAGCAAAGACCCATTATGCTAGTCTTGGCCAGCAACCCCAGTCGACTGTGAACACACAACCAATTTGTTCGAACACCCTTCCATAATCTACCTACATACAAGTTTAAACAAGAAGAAAGCTTCATTCAAAATTCATGGAAAAGTCCAACTCAGTTCGACATCAAATTTACAAGCCGACAGAGACGACAAACCTCAATCAACACACTTCTAGCTGGAACTAATTCTTAGCATGCAAACGCAACACCCATCGCCAACATGGCCAAAAAGATATCTAACATCATTAATATGAATGCCAAGCAAGGTATTCAATATACTAGCTCTACAACAATCCATCAACATATTCATTTGCAAACAAAGCATCACAGCATGAATATTTCCAAAAAGCATGACTAAAATATCCATAAACAAATTCATTCGCAAAAATGGTGCGACGTCACAAAATTTAATATCCAATCGATTTCACCGGATAACGGTTGATACAAAAGGAAACATACATATGTTTACTCTACGACACCACTTCAAAGCAAAAAGGTCCATCCGCTCTTAAAAAAGAGAAAACAACTTACAATCTGCCTAAGCATGTCCGTTACCATGTCCTATCCAATCTCCAAGCGAAACGATAGCACCACTCTCCTGCTAGCCGAACAAATCCAAGTTTAAATCCCACCAAGTGCACTCCTACATGACCAAGGAATTGAATTATGCAAAAGAAAGTAAATTCCAAAACAAAAAAAAAAAAAAAAAAATTCATCGATATTTCAAGGCACAAAATCAAAGCATATGCACAAAAACTTTCATAAAGTCGCCATTCAAGTGTCAAGTATTCCATACATCATATCCTCAATTCAAAAATCACCAAGTATACACAGATATGATAATGACACTTACGAGGAACCAAAATCCAGGTGTATTATTCATCAGTTAAAATAGAGCCCGAAATTTTCAAAGATTAAAAGGATCGAAAAATCACTCTGGATTATATCCCGGTTCGAAAAGTAAAATTCGAACTCCAATATCTCGTCCAAATGTCATCGTCACCACATAATCGGACAAAGTAAAACCAAAATTAAAAAGCAGAGAAGAAAAAGAGAAGAGAAATGAGGTGAAAAGTCCCTTACCGGAACGAAACAAATTCCGGCAAGATTCGCTTGCCTCCTCCATGAACCCAACTGCCAGAAATGCCCAGAATTGAGATCTCAGTACGGCAGCACACTCACACCCATCGGAAAAGCCTGAACTCCGGTCGACTACCCCTGTCTTCAACTCGCCAGATCCACGCACAGGCTCCCTCTCCTTCCTGCTGCGACTTCCACTAATCGGAGACTGCAAGTTCCGGTCAAACACACATAGTACATCTCATCGGAGTCCTAACCAGAGATACACAATACAGCTCACCGGTATGAGCCCTGCAAGTTCTTAGTGTTTCTGTACACAGCTCACCGATCACCTCCACACTCTCTCACCTCTAGTTGCCTGAAAATTGCAACACCACCGGAACTCATGCACCGGAAGCCGTACGCTCCACTCAGAATCTGCCGCGCTGCCAGATCTGCCCCTTCTCACGCCTCTCTTCTCCGCTCTCTCTTCCTCTCCAAGAGCACAGCCGCACCTGAAAACCTTCACCGGAAAGAATTTAAGAGGGGCTCGTGATTTCCATTCAAAGTTGTAAGCTAAAGGGCGCGAGGAAGAAGAATGAAGGAGATCAATTTTTTCTTTCTCACTGAAATAGTGAAAATGGCGTGAAGAGATGTGAGAAGAAGTGAGGCAGCTTCAATTTGGGTTTTGTTGGGTTATGTGAGACAAATTTCAAATTTTAGGGCTTTGACCCCAAATTGATCAATTGTAAAAAAGTACAAGTCAAGATCTTATCCACTACTTGTTAATACTCCAACTCGCACAAGGCAAGCACCCATTCGGGCAAGGCAAGCTCCAATCCGGGCAAGGCATGCATCATTCCGGATTCGGGCAAGGCATACACGTATTCGGGCAAAGCTTGCTCCATTCGGGCAAGTCATCTTAGTTCAGGTTGTCTGTCAGCTCATCCAACCAAAGGTGTTTGCCTGTAAGCTACCACCTTACGATTGACTTGTCAAACTAAAATTTTCAATCTACAAGCTTCAGATCATCCAACCAAAGGTGTCTGCCTGTAAGCTACCACCTTACGATTGACTTGTCAAACTAAAATTTTCAGTCTGCAAGCTTCAGCTCATCCAACCAAAGGTGTCTGCCTATAAGGTACCACCTTACGATTGACTTGTCAAACTAAAATTTTTAATCTTCAAGTTTCCGTCTTACTAGATTGAATTGCCCATCATGAATTTTTCAGTCTGCAAGTTTCCGTCTTGCTAGATTGAATTGCCCATCTGAAAAATGTCAGTCTGTAAGTTCCCAACTTACTAGATTGGCTTGTTCAATTGAGAATGTCAATCACTAAAAAACCCATCTCGCTAGGTTGGTTGTTCCCAGCCAAGCGTGTCTGTTAACGAGCTTCTGCATTGCATGTTTGATGACTTGCTTTGCCAAGCCAACCACTAGATCACTACGAGTGACATCCACATCTATAACCAATCGCTCTCCCTATCAATGAGTTTACTAGTTTTTATTCCAATATACTTACGGGATAATTGATACCTTTGAAGGAGCAGAATATCATCCGCCTACGATTTGGCGCACATCACTCCTTTGGGCATAAAATTTCTACTCTCCGACTCGAGACACTCGACTCGAAGAGTGAGGGACAAACCGTATTGGCCAAAATTCGCTCTTGTCAACTAGACTAACAGACCTACCCATCAAGGATACGGCTCAATCCGCAATCCATTAATGAGTCCGTCTTGACTTCATACGTGGGTTGGATTCTAAAGGCAAGTTAGCGAACCCACCTAGCGAAGTCATCCATCCATCCAGTCAGTCCACATGCTACCTGACTTACCCGACCTTGCCAACCCTCTAGCTGGTTGACCTGCTAGCTACTCACCCAGCTCGCCCGACCTTACACGACTGACTCATTCAGTCAACACTTAACTAACAGACTAACCAACTTGTGTTGCTTAACTGACTCAATCATTCAGTAAGCAACCGACTTGTGACCACTCTCCCAACTACATGAGACACGGTCCAACCCACTTTGGGAGTTCCAACAACCTCACCCGAGATTCGCGGACAGACTCCAACGGTGGTTGAACTATATAGAAAAGAGTGGCGAGATGTGAAAGATCATCGCATTCTGACTGCAAGAAACCGTAGCATTCTATCTCTCATGCCTCCATCTCTCTCAAGCTCTCTGATCAACGCTCTCAACCATCCACCGTCATCCACCATCGTCTATCAACCATCCACCGTCATCCACCATCGTCCATCAACCATCCACCGTCATCCACCATCGTCCATCATCATCCACCATCACCCATCACTGTCTGATGACTACTAGCTAGCCCCCTCCTACAAGGTCAACTAGCCTCTCGCCAATGCTAGTCCGTACTTTGCCGAACCGACTCAATCAACAGGATAAGTCGACGCTTGTCATCATCTCCTGTCTCTGTCTCTTTCACTTGATTACTCCGTCTGTCAGTCATCTAACTTGGGCGTCCGAGTCCCTTTGGACGGCACCACACCGGTGTCACCTCGGAACCTCACATCTCTGTTTGCTATTGCCATGCAAAGTTGTCGCTGCCCCCAATTTCTAACCATAATTTGATTGTAGATTCTCGAGTGTCTACAATTATCCATCGAGCTTCGTAATTCAAAGTCATTCGCATTTCGCCGCTTCCTTTGTTTACATTCTTGTGTATGTTTATGCTTATGTTTATCGTATCTCTTGCCTGTGACAACATGAGTATGTGTAGCTAAACAACACCCATGGGTTTGTGGTAAATTCTTGAGCATGCTAGCATAGGACTGTGGATGAAAACTGTTCTTTGTCTGATTGATTACTTGCGAATCGTTTGATTAGTTCAAAGTCTTAGCAAACGTTTTCTCATACCCAAAATCCACAAGAGGGATTCGCACCCTCAAGGTTAACAACGATTTACGCCCAATGCTTTCGATTACAAACGTCGACTAGTAGAATTGACAACTCTACTACGTTGATTAAACGTTTTCACTTTCAAAACATCGAGTAATCCATTGCATCATTTTACTAGCTAGATCCTGATGAAACCACCATCCCATGTCTCCTTTAATTGATAACAAACTCGTGTTTGCTGTTTACCAAACTTTTTGATTTGCGAAAGAAAATAATTGTAAGTCGTAAGATGCAATTCTAGATGTAGATGCTTAGAACCTACAATCAAAGATTGATACGAATCATGGCACCAAATAATTCGCAAGACAACAACGGAGCATTCTAGGGCGTAAAATCCAATTGGGAAACTGGTGTGGTGCCGACCGTATGGTCTCCGACGCTCAAGTCAGTGAGTCTGGAAGATGTAAAAGTATAGGAAATAGCAAAGAGTGAGAGATTGACTTATCCTTTTTGTTCGTTCAAGGGGCTTTCAGAGCAATGCGAACCTGGAGAGTGATTGTGAGTGATTAGGTGGAAGGACTTTCTAGCTATGGAGTATGGATTTCATGTGAGGCTCTGGAGATGCTCCTCAAGCCTATGTGCGATAGTCTACTGGAAGCTAAGGAGGCGCTCGGAATGCGTACCTGAGTAATTCTGATTCAGAAAGAGAGGAGGAAGAGACGATTGCGTAAGCGGCAGTAGGTTAAGAGTGTGAGGAATGCGATGTCCTTAGGGTTTCTCCTCGCCCTCCTTATATCGACACTCCACTAACGTTAGTGTTAGTTGTCACAGAACCACTACCCGAAAGTACTGTGGTAGTTTGGAGTCCTCCAACTACCTATGTGAGACTTTTTCCCTTTCAGATCCGTTGGACTCCAGGTTTGGTGTGTGCGTCAAGTATCTCGCATATGGGTTAAGAGGCTTCCCATATGGTTATGGGTCTTATCACGTGGACTCGACCACTAGGGGCCCTTCTCATGAAGACAATGTTCAATTTTCACTTTGTAGTCCATATGGCTTCGTGGACTTGTAATTGATCATGTACTATTTTGGATTGGGCTTGAGCCATAGGAAGCGTTTATCAAATTTCTTTCGATTAGGCTCGTTTAAGCGTTTGGACCTAATTTGGTCAAATTGGTCAATAGCGTATTTTTTACCAAGATAGTTTGTCCCCCACTCTTCAAGCCGAGTGTCTCGAGTTAGAGAGTAATAATTCTATGTTGAGGAAAATTACTAAAATACTGCGAGTGTACTGTTCGGAGAAAATATGAGTCGAGAATTAACCGAAACCGGGGGCTGATGGGGGCTGATGGACTTTTACTTGGAAACATATTGGATTTGCCCAATGCCTAAACAGGCCCGATTTCAACTTTGACCCATGTTTGATTGAGGCCGAATTTGATGGCCTGTCTGTATCGTCTTCTCTAGCGCGTTGTCTTCCATTTTCAACAGAAACGAAACTCTCCTGGTTTCTTCGATTTCGTCTTTCAATTGGCTTCTGGACTCATCAGTCATTACCTTGTATACACGAGATAGAAAGAGAGCGGAAGAGGGGGACGAGGACCGGAATTCTGGTCAGATTCCGGAGGAGGGTCGTGCGAGTTTAGGTGAGAAGTGGGTGGCCGGAATTCGGCATTTTCCGGTGTAGCGCAGCTGTGATTTTGTGAGCTTTTTTGCGGATTCGACAGAGTCAGACTTGAGTCGTTTTTCAGTGAAAGGGGCTGCGAATTGGAGCACAGGTGAGAAAAAAAATATTTCTGTTTTCTTTTTATTCTGCTCTTCTCTTTCAATGGGTTTTCTTCAACCTCCTCTTCTTCTCATTTCCGGCGTGCGTGGTGGAGCAGAGAGGTTGGATTATTCTTGCCGGAACCAGAAAAGGGTTCAAGGAGGCGAAACTGACCTGAGCTGGAAGTGGTATAGCTATTCGCGCTAGCTTGGAGACGGCATATTTTGGTGAACTAAGTACAAAATCCCATCTGTTGATCGTTTTACACTAGGTTCCAACTCTGGTAACCTTTGAGTTAGTTGTTCCTTAGTTTCTACTTGCTCAACCTGTTGGTGTTGGTTAAGAGCTTTCTTTATAACTTGTTTAGTTATTGTTTAGTTATGTTTCAGTGACATTTACTTCTCATATATCTGAAACTTGTTCTTTGAGAACACTTGTGTTTTTTAAGGTATATGGCAAAAGTTTCTGTATTGCCCCCGACTTTTAGGTTTTTAAATTAAGTGAATTTCAGTCAGGACGTCGGGCGAAAGCAAAGTCGAAACGTTTAGTGCAACATGGGAATTTACAGACAACCTTTCCTTCGCAGTTTATATTTTTTATTCAGCAAATAAAACCGCAAGATTTCAACATTCTTGAGTTTTTTAAATACACAAAAGTACATTATTTTCATTGACAAAAATTTCAAATCCCAAAGACTCTCTTAGTTCGCTGAATTTATTGGTTGTTCATTCTTCGCCGCCATCTCACCTACAAAGAAGGGAATAAAAACAAGTGTGAGAAAAACCTCAATGAGTGCTCAAAGATTTTTCTGAGAAGTTTTCATTAAAATCAAAAGAATAAAAATCAAGAACTTAAAATCTAATATACTTTCAATAATGTATACTTTTCAGAAAATATTATTTCACGCCGCTCCTTATAACCCCACAGTAAAACATGCCTTATGTCTCTCTGATAGTCGATCAAACTATCCAGTCAGGACCCTGCCATGGCACAGGGGTGGATTCTACGACCCAACTAAATCACTGAAGGTTTTTATCACTCGATTTAAAGTGAATGGGCAAAGCAAACCGACAAGTAGCTCGCCAGACACAACTGACCAAACTACATGCCAATTAACTGTTCCAAACGTACGTATCTTTTTTGAACTGTCAATCAAAACAAAATAACAATCATGTATATAAAAAATATATATATCTTTAAAAATCAGTGGAAGCATGTTAAAACTCTTTCGTGATTTAGTTTTATGCAATAGAACATACGTTTTGGAAAACATGCATGTTAGGAATATCTGTTTAGATTTTGATCAGCAACCTAATGACTTATCTTAGCTCAGGAAGGTGATTAGTATTCTTAGTTCACTTGAATACTGTAAAAGAGAAAACTCACTAAGTATGATAGTCTAGCAAATCTTGTATAGGATGTTAGGTCTCGAAATGTAATTTTTATTTTCTGAAGAAGACCAAGAAGAAGGCATCCACCAGGAAAAGTTCAACGGATTTGAAGATTTGAAGACTGCACAAGATTGCTGAAGACAAGGCGTGGAGTAGAGGAAGTACTTGATTTGGGAAATCAGGGAATAACTCCAAGGTTATCTGAGTAGAAGTACTTAGCTCTAGGAGGGGAATAACTCAGGGAACATTCGTCGGGAACCATTTGTTTAGGAATCTTAGAATAGGATTATTGTAAGGTGAACTCAATTATCTGTTTCTAGTGAATTCTAGGTCTCGTAAAGACCAAGTGGATTAGTTGGAGGATTACGCTACCTCCGTATACCACTAACTTGTCGTGTTATTTACCTTTCGCATTTATCTTTCAAAGAAAGCACACACACATACTTTTGTTTCTCGACTTACCTATCTTAAAGTCTTCCGCCTCAATTTAAGTATCACAAACCCCCAAGTTTCGAGAACGTGTTTATCGACAAAGTTTTAAAAGACTATTCACCCCCCCGCCTTTTTACTTTGTTATCTCGACCAACAAGTGGTATCGAGCAGAGGTTCCCAAGCCTTCAGATCAACCTAGATCCCCAGATAGGTGAAGAAACTTTGTCCCTTTCTGAGGACTATATAATTTGTGTGTTAAGTGGGCATGAATGTCTCTGAGTGATGCACCCGTTCTGAAGCCAGAAAACTACGAGAAATGGAAGAACAACATGATGCTCCATCTGGAGGCCATTAGTGATGAGATGATCTATGTCATCAATGAAGGGCCTATTAAAATCATAACTCAAACAGCATCGAGGTGTCTGATGGAAGAAAAGCCTCAGACAAGAAAGATGAAAGCGAGGATGCGACTGCTAGTGATAGTGGTCGTGTTGCTCGTGGAAGCATTATGTATGAAGACAAGCCAAGAGAGCTCTAGACATCTGCAGATGCCAAGAGACACAGATTGGATGGTCAAGCTCGTAATATAATCATCAGATCGACACCTGAGCACATACAGTGTAAACTATGGGGTGCTAAAACGGCGAAAGTCACCGCAATCGATTGAAGAAATCATTAACCGAGAAAACCAAAGAAAACAAGTTCAAGTTCTTAAATCAAGTTCCAAAACTTCAAGCAAGGTCCCACCAAACTCGAAGAACTTGATTTCGTGTTTACTACTCTTATGAGTGATATGGCGCACTTGGTGAAAGCAACAGATACTCCCCAATGTAAAAAATTAAGACTATTGTCAGAAGTCTCAATCACAACTGGGAGCACACTAAATTCTTTTATTTCAACCAAGGAATGCCAAATATTACTCCAGTAGAGCTCTTCTCTCATCTTGTTATCAGAGATTATGAGACAACTCAGAGAACAAACAATGAGAAGTTGCAAAGTGTTGCTCTAGTCTCAAGGTACTTCAAAAGAAAGATACCAAAGACGATCTCAAGAAAATTCTCTTGCAAGAAGACACATGAATAAATTCTGTGAGTCAAGAGATTGAGAGAAGAAAAGCTAAAGAAAAGTCAAAAGCATCTTGGCCCAAACTATCATCAGTACAAGAACATTCAACTAAACAACTCTCTGAAGACCCCCATTCAGAAAGGTGTTAGTATTGAATCAGCAGAGATAGGAAATGATATCTGCTTCTATTTTCAAAAGCCTGGTCACTTCAAGAGAGATTGCCCTGCTTTAAACAAGCTCAAGACATGTGACAAGAAGGACAGAAGAAATTACAAAAGAAATCAAAGGGCCTTACTGACTGAAGAAAGGAAGAAGATTCAAATCCAACTTGATGCTCTAGATATTGAGACAGATTCTGAAGATGGAGATTCAGATAACTCAAACCTACCATCACCAGAATTGTGTGGAATCACCCAAACCTACCATCACCAGAATTGTGTGGAATCACCCACGACGTAATCGACTTCGGCCTTAAGAAGAATGAAATGTGTGGAGTTGCTGAGATTGCTGGTCCAGACATCTCCAACATTGAAATGTGTCTTATGGCTGATGAGGTAACAAACATTTCACAATTTCAGACTATGAGAGTGATGATGGAATTGAGGATCCTGAGTTAATCAGAGTGAATTGATCGTTATGAGAAAGAATTTCCATAAGCACAATCCAAAACCAGAATTCTAGAGTAAAGCAAAGAAACTCTTGAAAAATAGGTTTCTGAGCTAACCAGGGTATATGAGAACAAGAGCGCTTAAATAGCCCTTCTGAAAAATCAGATATCCGAAATGAAAATTTTCACAACTAGCCTTCGATGAACTTAATAAGAAAATGATAAAGTCGCTTCTCGAGAATGAGGAACTTCAAAGAAAGAGCTATCCTTCCAATCTTATGCAAAGGTTAGTGACACTCTCACCGAGGTTCAATCATATCCGAGAGACCTCCGAGAAAGGTGGACTCGACTTGATGAACAATCGAGTAATTCATCTCCTCCAAGAAGAGTGATGAAAGGTCAATTTTGTAAAATTTAATGAATGGTTCTTCAACCACCTATAGCATTGGTCGAAGCTAAGGTAGTTGACAAAGGAAAAGGAGTAGCAACCCAACCTTTGAAAGAACAACAAGTTCACAAGAAACTTGTGTGAAGCTTCAAAAGAAATACAACCTCGCATATGTAGCTATCCACATTGCCATATTACTAGAAAAGGAAGAATTGTCGAATAGGTAAATTTCATCGTACCATTTTATGAAAATAAAACGTGCGTAAACTAGTAAGGCTTCAAGACCGCATTCGTAAAGCCAAAGGTGTTCAAATGACATCGCTATCGTATTGGAAAAGTCCTTTACAACAATATAAGGAAGGACAAGAACAATGGCGCAAGGTCGATATTGCACGAGTAACAAATGTATGGAAGAAATCTCAAACCACCGAAAACTCAATGCCAAAGCTAGAAGGAACCCGCCGTAAAGGCTAAGTATGTCAAAAGCAATCCCGTAAACCTGTGGTCCGTAAAGCACCAAAAGGAACACCTAGAAACACCTTAAGAAGGAAGATTGAGATCAAAATTACTGATTCTATTGTTTCTCCTTCTAATAAAGTTAGACAAAAACAAACTCCCAAGAAATTCACTAAAATGTGGATTCCTACTGGAAGAATCTAAGTGGTTCTATCTCTGAGGGAAGAACCTAACTCCTGTTTCCTATTTTGTGCAGAACGCCTCTTGGACTAAGGCTCAATGGCTATTTGATAGTCGATGCGGAAAGCACATGACATGAGACAAAGCAAATCTGGTCAACTACAAAGCTTGCAACAATGGACCGTATATCGACGGTGGAGGAGAATTAAATCCTCTCCGATTTGGCAACGCTAAATTGGGATCCTTAACAATTACGACGACACATGTTAAGGTTTGAAATACAATCTATTTAGCATGAGCCGCTTATGCATAAGGGATTTAATGTGAAATTTAAAGCAAAGTATTGCAAACTTATCGACAATGAAGTCAATGCATACCCTTTGCTAGGCGGAAAAGCGCCTTTATGTTGCCGATTGGCATCCGCCACAATCAAGAATGTCTCATGGTGAGTCAATCAGTCACGTAAGAGCAATCGTTATGGCACAAAAGAATGAGTCACTTGAATTTCAAAACTCAACAAACTTGCAAGAAAGAGTTAGTGGGCCTTCCCAAAACATCTTCGTAAAGGATAGTATCTGCTCGCTCACGATGGGGAAACAATCTAAGATCTCTTTCAAGTCCAAAATCGACACTTTAAGAATTAGACCAACGCAACTATTACACATGGATCTTTTTGAATCATCTGTAAGTAGTTATGCAGAAAGAAGTATGGTCTTGTTGTAGATGACTTCTCAAGATTCACTTGGGTTGTCTTTTCCGAGCATAACTGATGCTAGGTGGAGATACCAAACTTGCTAAATAAGCTTGAAGTCATGAAATGACAAGGTATCTGCAATCGTAATGCACTATGGTATCAATTTGTCAACCAAGACATAAAGGAGTTTTGTACCAAGAAAGGTATACAACATCAACTTTCCTCAGAAGAACACCACAACAAAATGGTGTTGCGAAAGGAAAAATAGAACCCTTAAAGATGCAAAGAAGGACAATGTCAATGACATCAAATAAGTGAAGTGTATTGGGAAGTCAGAACACAAAGATGCTACACTCGTAATGTATGTTTGATAAACAAACACCATGACAAGACCCTTATGAGCTCTTGGTTGGTAGACCCCTAATATTAAACATCCGAAAGTGTTTCGTTGTAGATGTTTTGTTCTTAACAATGGAAAAGAGTATCTAAGAACATTTCAACCAAAGGCGTATGAAGGAGTGTTTCGTTATTCTATGAATAGCAAAGCTTACAGAGTTTACAACAAAAGAACAAAGAAGATTGAAGAATCACCATGTTTTATTCTATGAAGAAAGCAAGAAATCACCCCTTGATGATGAACTCGTAAAGGTTCAAGGAACTAATGGAAAAGGATTCAAGAAGAACCTAAAGGAAAAACATCATTATGGAAAGAGAGGATGACTGACGAAGAAAAGCATGAAATGCCTAGTAACAACTAGATGATTCTCGCATAATGAAGAATTTCCGTGAGAATTCGTAATGGAAATCAAGATGTTCATCGAGAGCTAATTCGAAATGACCTCTCGATGTGCATGTCCTGTAAAGCCCTCACACCGAGCAAGTTTCGTATATTCAACGCCTCTTCCGTGGGTACAAAATGTCATAGATACTAAAGAAGTATCAAGTCATAATCATAGTGATTCACATTCGCATCACATAGATGTCGACCTACTATCCCCAAACCCATGATGAGATGGATCAAGGATCATCTCAAAGGATGTGATCGACCAATCAATCAAGGTGTTAGGACTAGGAGAGCAATAGAAAATGCTAATTCTCTTCGATGTTTCATCTCAAACATCAACCTAAAACTATCAAGAAGCATTAAGAGACCAAGATCGGATCTCCGCAATGCAAGAAGAGTCGGATCATTGAAAGAAACAAAGTCCGGAAACTAGTTCCATTTCTAGAAGGAATATCCGTGATTGGAACCAAGTGGGTTTTCGTAAACAAGATGAATGAATCGTGAAATAACCGTAAACAAAGCAAGGTTGGTTTCAAGGATTCACCTGCATCAAGGTTTAGATTTTGATGAGTCATATGCACCAGCTTGCCGATTGATGCAATAAGACTCTTTCGCCTTTGCAGCTCATAAAGACTTTAAAGTTTATCGATGGATGTCAAAAGTGCATTCTTGAATGGTGAACTTGCCGAGGAAGTCTATGTTGAACAACCACCGGTTTTGAAGTTTCCTAAAGTAGAATGGTCTATAAACTACATAAAGCTCTATATGGATCAAACAGCTCCAAGAGCATGGTATGATACTTTGGCCAAATACCTTCAAAAGTGGTTTCAAGAAAGGTGAAGTTGATAAAACTTTATTTACCTTAAATCATGATGGAACCTTTAGTTCAAGTATATGTTGATGACATTATATTTGGATCTAAGGACAAGCAACTTTGTGATGACTTTGCAAATCTCATGAAAAATAAGTTTGAGATGAGCATGATGGAGAATTGAACTATTTCCTAGGATTGCAAGTCAAGCAACTCAATGATGGAATATTCATTAGTCGACAAAGTATGCAAAAGACATGCTCACAAAGTTCAATCTTAAGCCCTCCTAAAAGAATACGAAGATACCTATGAGCATAGGAACCAAACCGACCTATACCAATCGATAAGAGTGTCAAGAACACAAGTATAGGAAATTAATAGGTTCACTACTTTACCTTACTGCAAGTAGACCAGATATTCAATATGCAGTTTGAGTGTGTGCTAGATTTCAAACAAATCCAATGCAATCACACTACAACATCGCTATGAAAGTATTAAGGTATGTGAAAAGTACAGTAAATGTAGGTTTGTGGTATCCTAAAGAAGGTGGATCGAGTCAATGGTTACTCGATGTCGACTATGCCGGATCAATGCTTGATAGGAAAAGTACCTCGTGAACTTGTCGCTTCGGGAACAAGACTTATCTCATGGTTTAGCAAGAAGCAAAACTCAATTTCAACTTCTACCATAGAGGTCAATATATTGTCACCGTTGTCAAAGACAAATTCTGTGGATTCAACAACAACTCAGAGACTATGGACTCAATGAAGAGAAAACTCCTATTTTCTGTGACAACACAAGTGCTATTGCAATCACACAGAATCCCAAGTTCCATGCCAGAACAAAGCACATTGATGTTAGACACCACTTCATCAGAGACCATGTTGAAAAAGGCAATATAGAGATACTCAAGATTGGCATAGAAGACCAACTTGCAGATATCTTCACCAAGCCCATACAAGAAAGCCGGCTCTTGACCTTAAGACATAATCTTGGATTGATGGAATTGCCTAAGGACTGAAAAATGTCCTGAATCTCTAAAGTCTGAGTAAGCAAGGTAGAAAAGAAGCAATCCTCTGAGAACATGCTCTCAGAAAGCCAAGTTGTTAAGAAGTGTTGCAAAGGTTTCTGAGTAGCAACACTCAGAAAGGCAAAACATTTCTGGAACGGGTATCCAAAAAGGCAAAGGTTGGTACACACTCAATGAGTAAATAAGACTAGAACTTACTTACTAAGAGTGGGTCAAATACATTCAAACAACTGAAGTTTCTGATTCTTGAATTCAGGAAACTATTTAGTCATAAAGAGAAAAGACACACAAAGCCCAAAAGCTATAAGTTCTGAAAGTCAAACAAGTCCAATGTCTTGTATTTTTACCATTTTCATGACAAACAATATATAGATAAGGACTTGACACTCAGAATGATAAGCTCAAACGATTAAGTGTTCCTACTCTTTACTAAGTGACACAATGAATGTAGCATATTAAAAATCCATCAAGTCGGCACATTACCATTTGTTGATTGATATCATTACAAGATATTCAATATAAGCCCTTGATGTATAAACGTTTGATCTCAACGGCTGAGATTAAAACAAAGCAAGTAATGTCTGTTTAGAAATTCAGACGTGGCCCACTAAGCATTTAATGAAGTACAAAGGACGTACCACGCCTATGCAGATGCAAAGACACGCATTCATATTCAACTATATGTATGTTTTGTCTGTTATATATATAGGAATCGGGCAAAAGACAAACACTTTTACCAAATCCAAAATTTCATACTTGCATCAAAATAGCAAAACCTCTCAAGATTTTCTGCAAAACTTCTTCTGCAACTCAATTTCTTGTGCTTAGTCTTCTGAAAAGATAGACTAATCTCGATTATTCTTGCAAAACCCTTCTATAAACACTCACTCAAAAACTCTATATAAGAGATGGCACCAAAGAAGATGACCACCAAGAACCCTAAGGTCAGATCTTCGCTCCTCCGAAAAGCAAGGAGGAAAAGAACTCAAGGTGTTGAATAAACGCCTTCTAAGAGAGTTTACCCCTTCTAACTGGAATCCAAGTCACAAGATGAATTGGGGAGCTTTTCTTGTGAAGAAATATGTTTATGCAGTCATTTCTTCAAAAGCAGATAGAAAACGGATATTGGGAATGTTGAAAAGTTCCCATATCTACAAGTTTCGTGGTCGCACTCCAGGATCGTCTATCGGATGTGTTGGAGTTCTACAACAACTCCAAAATCTTCACAAAAGTTGTGAATGATGTAGAAGAGAAGTACATGCAGACTGAAGTTCAAGGACAAGAAATTGTCCTAGACTGCAAGACTTTCTGCAACTTATTCCGATTGAAAAATCGAGGAACAATCGACGATATCAACATCAGGGATGCCTCCATGATTCAAAGTGTTAAGGAGCTATTTGAGGCAATCTAGATTGAAAATGCAAAGGGTTGCCCAACAAACTTTGTTCTGAAAGCCATCGTAACTACCATCTCCAAAACACCGGAGTACTTTCGTTCATTCGTCCGCTGCTTTGATGGCAACAAAGGTGGAGTAGACCAGATAAGCATGGAGAGATGGATGATGATGCATCTTCCAATAAGAAGCATGAAGGGTGAAACCCACTTCAATCGGGGAAGTACGCCTTCAACAAATTTCTGGCACATTGAGGAATTTGAGCCTAAAATCATCAATGGCCTTGCGAGACAAAGGCCAATATGCATTTCGTCTCGAATTTGCTACATTCGAAACAATGGGAATAACTCTCAAAGAGACAAGAAATCCCACCACCAACTCTCTTTTCGTATATGCCTTTGAAAAGGAGAGAATTGTCACGAGAAAGCTCGTAAAGAGGCGTAAGAGCTTGAAGTCGCCAAAGAAGGTGAAGAGGTCTCGAGCAAGCTCCCGCCAACCTCCGCTATTAAGAGAAAGAGGACTCAAAGCAAGAAAGCCTCTAAGTCCCAAAGTGTACAAAAGCACAACCTTCCGAGACAAGATCTCGTAAGATGTTGTTCTACGTAAAGGCAATACCAGAAGCCCCAAGAATTCCGAGACAGTCGCCCAAATCTCCAGAGATGATAGAAATATCATAGATGGGTCACCCCAACTGACAAGGACTGATGATGATGTAGTACTTACACAAGTATTCAAAAGTCCAGATTGAGACCCATGGAGGAGCATCAAGCTCAAATTTCGTAAAGAAAGGAGCCCTCCATTCAAAGCAGAAGAAGAAGGTCCGATGAGGAAGATAGAGTGATGGAAGATGTTGACATTGCTTCCACATTCATAATGCCAAGACTTAATGTGGTCAAGAAAACCCCGTGCTTCGAACAGTTCTCAACCTTCCGAGAGAGCTCAACTCTCGAAGGGATCAAACCGAGATGGAGACTCGTAAAGATATTGTAGAGGAGACCAACAATGAGCAAAGAGAGGTCAGGAAACTCCACTAGTCCAAGAGACCCAAACTCACCGACTCTATCTGTGTAATGTAAGAAGTTTATCTAACTTGTCAACATTAAAATGTTAACTTGTTGCTCATAAGCTTCATTTGTTACAAAGCCAATTTGGAGACAATTTCGTGGAGAAGAAAACTTGTCCACTCCTTGAATCAAGAAGAGGTTACTCCAACCTCAGAACATCAAGAAGAGCCTGTTCCACAGGCTACAACTGAGAAAGTAGTGGAGGTGGAACCAACACCCAAACACCAAAAGTTTCCAGAGGCTGAAAAGCACTCTGAGGAAGTAGTTATCGAGCCTTGCTGAGAAGGTAAGTATCAAGAACTTTCCTTAAGAAAATTTTGGTAAAATTCACCGCTTAATCAATATGTTTGTTCTATCTTACGTGCTCAATCGTAAGAACACTCGGACGAAGAGAATGTGATCTTATCTCCTCCAAGAGAAACTAAAACCGAACAAGCAAGATTCAAGAAAGGTTCGTAAACCCCAAGGTTTCCGAGAAAGATGCCACCGAACTTCCTCATTTGAAGTAAGTGAAGTCTCGTAGCATTTTTCTACTTATCTTCGATAACAAGTTTCTAAACATATTTGATTCTATTTCTCGTGTTCAATCAGAAGAAAGGATGCCGAGGATCGACTTCTCCTCACATCAAGGTATCCGAGGCCTCTGTGCCCAAACAAGGTAAGTCCAAGCAAATGAGCCTAGTGTTTCTACACGTATGCTCGTAAAGCTTACTTTTGCACATGATACTAACACAAGTAGTTTGAACAAAACTAACTTGATCCCTTTCTTCGTGCTCAAAGTCTAGTGCCACTCAACTTACTCCAAGCCTTTAAGAAGCACACCTCAAGAAACATCTAAAGTGCTTCATAATGGCGTAAACTCGTAAAGGCCGATCTTTCCGACATTGCAAGAGTAATTGACATCCCAGAAAAGGGCCATAGCAATCAACTGGAAGACCATATCCATGCTATGTTTCCCATGTAATCATATTCTTTGCCACTCGATGGATGATAACTTTAAATAAAGTAGCACAAAGACTCATAGCAGACTTTCAAGTCAGATGCTCAAACCCAAGAGCGATGGTGACCCATCCCGCATTGCCCAAAGAAGCTCACAACCTACCCTTCCGAGCAAGAAGAAGTAATGGAGGATGATCACACTTCCTAATGTGATCAACCTGGTTTCTGAAGATAAGGAGGAAATTGATGAGAATGACTACCAAGAACCTCCTTCTGAGCATCCAAGTCAAGAAGACAAGAAAAAGGATGATGATGATGATGATCAGAATGATGATCCCCAACCTGGAAACGGGATTCGAAAGTTAGCAAAGGAAGTGCAGAAAGGCTACTCCTTCCAATGCTCTAAAGCCCCATCATCATCACCATCAAAGTCTCATCAAAATACCCAACAGTCGAACAAGACACAATCAAGAAATCACACCGAAGTTCGTGGATTGAACAACTCGTAAAGGTGTTCGAAGAAGAAAAGAGAATCAAAGATTGAGTGTCAAGCTCTTGTTGATGAAAAGGAGGCCAAAATCAAGAAGCTCAAAGAAGCTAATGCCAAGGAATCGCACTCCTAGATGAGCAAAGAAATCAAGGATGCCATCATTGTCACAAATACCGAGATAGATGCCATGGATGACAATGATGATGAAGAGCATGATGTCGAGCCCGCATCGAAAGACCTTCTACATCTTCTCGTATACAAAGACACTTGATGGAAAACAGAAGAAGATTGCCAATCTACAAACAATCCAAGAAAAGGATTATGACAGTGATGCTGAAGAAAACCGAAACTTGATCACCCCTGAAGAAGATGAGAGGCTAATCACTTAGGAAAAGCTAGCCCTTCTGGCGCCTCAAATTTTCTCCGCCCGTGTGCTTCAAGAAGTGATGAGCACAGTCAAGAACAAATTGCTTTCTTGAACTAAGAGACTTGTTGCTCAAGACAACCAAGTCCTATAGTCACCCTAGAAGAGATGAAAGATTCGTCACGATTGCTAAATAGAGCAACCAAAGATAGCGCCTCTCGTAAAGACTTTGCTCGATCAGAAGAAGATCGCAACAATGCCAATCAAGCACTAGCAGATGCTACCTTTGTCGACAAGTCGAGGCTATTCTAAAGCCGCTTGAAGAGCTCAATGTAAAAGAGCAAGTGTTGGTTAGCAAAACAAGGACATGAAAGAAGAAATTCAAGAATTGGTCAGATGCATAACAACCTCCGTAAGAACTTTGAATCATCAAGATTATGCTATCATGAGTCACCATTCATGACTAAGGGGAAGGAGAGATGCCTGTAAAGGCAGGAAGAAAAGAAAACAATCAAATCTCCCTCCTCAAGTCAACTAGTCATTAAGGACACCACGAGACACCCTCGTCAAGAAGTTGTTCCAGATCAACCAGCCGTAAAGTCGAGAATTATGGTAACTAGGGTACCAAGTCCCTTAGATCTCAGATGGAACAACCGTAAAGCTTCTCAAGAAGAAAATCAAGAAGAAGGTGAGGTAAGAGGTCAAGAGAGTCGCAAGCCTCACAACCGAACATCAATGATGATGATGAGGATGAATCGACATGTATGAGCATCCACTTCACAAAAGAAGAAGGCAAGAAAGCCCTTACAAACTCCTCCGGCAAAGAAGGCCATTAGCGCCTGTAACCCCTTCCGAAATATCAAGTCAATTCAAGGGACTTCCACCAAAGACAAATTTCAAGGTGAAGAAAGAGTCACAGATCTCCGATGTAAGGCCACCCAATGTAAAGGCTATAAGGGATATTCAAGGGCAGCAAACAAAGAAACTCATCAAGAAAAGCCAACCGATGCCCACATCGAGTATGTGAAGACCAAGAATGAAGAGTCTTCATATAGGTGCATTCAACAAGAAAGGGTATCGATTCGAATCAGAACATCTACTTGTCAATGATAAGTTTCCAACACCCATCATCAACAAGATCCTAAAATGGAGTGAAGGCAAGCCAATGATGCTAAAACATGAGCACCTTCATGCCTGGCTAAACTTTGAGGTTGAAAAGAGAAATGATGCCAGAAAGATGGACCTTTCTTTTCCTTGTCCTTACCCCAAGCCAGAAGATGTGCACAAGACAAGAAAACTGGATGGTAGCTACAAGAAGTAATGCTAGGTGTTCATCCCTATGAGTCATTCTACATGACAAAGGATGAATATCTGGATGATATTCACTATCTGGAAGAAATTTACAAGTATTTCAACCTATCTGAGCTGCAAGTAGACCATGCCTGGATCTGGGGGAAAATACTACTGTGTCAAACACTTTCTGAAGAAAAATTACAATCTTGGCAAGAGTTACCATGAAATTTGTATCTTATCCAGAAAGACAGAACTTTCTGTCAGAAGGATACTTTATGACTATGTCCAAGAATGCGTAAAAGTGGATGATTATGTCAATCGATCCAGAAGGGTGTCAAGAACTTGAGGTTTCAACCTAAGTTATTTTTGAAGACTTGAAGACTAGTATCTTAGAATGTTTACTGGAGCTCGACTCTCCGTTGTTCTAATTTACTTAGTATGTTTTGTTACTTTTGTAATCTTGCCGATTGTTTCAATTTCTATCTCGAAAAGTTGCATCTCACTCAGAATCGCATTCTATCTCAAGATCATACTCGTATACATTTTAATAGATGACAACTTATCAAAGAAAGGTCACTTGTGATTTGGTTGATGTTTACTTTCTGCACTTAATTCAACTAAAATTGAATATCATTTGAAATGATTAAGTGGTGGATTGTTTTCTTCCGTGATTACAAATTTGTAATAGGACTTTAAAAGATAGTCATGGATGACCCATCAAAAGGGGAAATTTGTTTCGAATATCTCATAGTATTTTGATCATTCATCACATGTTCTTATCTTTGCCAGAAAGGTGATTAAGTACTCTTAGTTCACTTGAACATTGTAAAAGAGGAAATCACTGAGTATGATTAGTCTAGTAAATCTTGTTTTAGGATTATAGGTCTCTGAATGTAATTTTTATATCCAAAAAGACCATGAAGATCAATCCTAGCAATGGAGATTTTCTGAAGATTACAAGACCGGAGATTGCACAAGATTTATGAAGACACCAAGGTTTAGTCTCACTCGGTAAGACTATGTCCTTAATCCTTTCTTAAGTGCATTTAGTTACTTTTGAAACATGATTCTGGAACATATGACATCATGAGTATGGAGCATGCAAGCCATCAGAAAGGCTAATGTATCCGTTGAAGACTACAGGACAAGAAATAGTACATTTGCATTAATCAGATCGCGTAAAAGCCGCTAAAGCACAGTCCTCTCTGAGATATGAGACAAGGACTTCTGAGTACTCATTTCAAGATAAGTATAGACTGAATTTGAATTGTGTCTAAACGGATAACATCCCAACGACTCTCCAATTCATCTATAAATATCACACACTTAGATGCTGAGAAATACGACAAAAGAACGATCTAACTTTCAAACATACAATCTAGCAAAGTATTCTCTCAAGCACTCTACTACCCTTTCTGAAAGCTTTCTGTTGCTTGAAGAATCACTAGTAGTTCTAAGTTGTCCTGAACCTTAACAAGAGATTGATATTCGTGAAAGAGTTGAACTATCAGATAACCTTTCTGAAGCTCATTCTCCGTAATCTACATCAATTACTGGTCAAGAAGAGCAGATTGCCATACACTGAACAAGTGTATTAAGTAGTCTTGTTCTATTAGGCTCTCTGGAAACATAACTGAAAAGTTATACAAGAAGCCTCTCTGACAAACCTTATAACCAACACCATCAAGGCGTGGAGTAGAGGAAGTACTAGATTTGGGAAATTAGGGAATAACTCCAAGGTTATCTGAGTAGAGGAAGTACTTAGCTCTAGGAGCTGGGGGATAACTCAGGGGGAACATTTGGTTGGGAACCATTTGTTTAGGAATCTTAGAATAGGATTATTGTAAGGTGAACTCAATTATCTGTTCTAGTGAATTTTAGGTCTCAGAAAGACCGAAGTGGATTAGTTGGAGGATTACGCCACCTCCAGATACCACTATACTTGCTGTGTTATTTACCTTTCTGCATTTATCTTTCAGCAAAGCGCACACACATACTTTTTGTTTCTGCACTTACCTATCTTAAAGTCTTCCGCGCTCTGAATTTAAGTATCAGAAACCCCCCAAGTTTCTGAGAAACTGTGTTTATCGACAAAAGTATTAAAAGACTATTCACCCCCCCCCCCCCAGTCTTTTACTTTGCCGTTATCTGGACCAACAATGATGCTAAGGCTGCATCACCAGCAAAAGACATACCATCCTCCTCTCAGAAAGGAAAGAAGCCCATCTCTGAGATGGTTGCTGGACTAGAAAATCTTGAAAATGTCCAAGAGGATGAAGATCACTGGGCTGAAGACTCAGATGATGAAGAAGACAAGACATTGGCAGCACACCACAATGAACACTTGACGGTTTCTCATCTTAAAAGGAAGCTAATTGCTCCAGAAGTTTTCAACAAACTGCCAAATGTCCACTCCCATGAATACATGAATAGATACCAAGTTTTGGCACATCTTAAAAAGGAGATGTCTTCACAAAACAAAGATATAATCGCTTCCCCCTCGTAAATGAAGAAGTTCACAACTCATCACTCGAGAACAACTAGTATTGTTATTGCTCGTAAAGATCTGGGAATGATAAGGGACGATGATATGTCATTAGTCAAAAGCTTTTCACGAGGCAAGTTACACCGGAAAAGCAGATGCCATACTAGGCCCATCAAGTAGCTCACCGATAAGGAAAATGGACTTATCAAACAAAATCAGAGCTCAAGGCTGAACTTCGGTTGGTTATCGCTTACAACTACTTGCAAAAAGAATTTTGAGTCTCTCCTGATTCTTTTGTGGTACTTAGTCACCAAGAATGACTAAGGGGAAGAATTTGATCAAGATCGGGGACGGAAGAAGAAATCTAGAGTTGGTGCCGCCGTAAAGGAAGAGGAAACAAGAAAACTTCCCAGCCACCACTCAGAATAAATGATCCCTCATCAAATCAAGCTGCTTTGCAAATAGTAGCTACTTCCCAGCAGCCAACTGAAGAAACTACAATGGTAACAAGGGCCATGGTAACAAGGGCCATGGCAAAAAGACCTCCAAGGAGTACCAAGGCTCCAAGGAGAAGACAAGTAAGAGGGATTGATGAATCTTCTGTAGAAGAAGAAGGCCAAATCAAATCCCTGGGCAATGAAGAAGGCTGCAAAAGTCTTACAAGAATTAATCTTGATGATGATGAAGAGACTGATGAAGATGAAGCTCCTCTTCGCAGAAAAAGGAAAATTGATAGCCTAACTGAGCCCATAGCTGCAAAACCTTTAGCAGCTGAAACACCCTCTGGAAATACCAAGTCAATCCAGGGTGGTTCTTCAAGAAATCCCCCAAATTAGAATTCTAGACAAAGAAGGAACAGGCTGAGAGCTCAACAAAGACAAAGTCAACTTCCACTCAGGCCAGAAGAAGCCAAAATTGAGTATGTGAAGAATGACAACAATTCCTCTATCTAGGTGCATTAATCAGAAGAATGGCTACTGGATTCTGGAACTCAAGCACTTACTGGTAAATTCAAGGTTTCCAGAACCAATCCATAAAATGTTTCATGGCATGGAGAAAGATAAGCCATCTTGATTAACACCAACCACATCAAAGCATGGTCGATTTTGAAGTAATCAAGAGAACAGAATGAAGAAGGACCTCTCGATGAATGTCCTTATGGAAAGCTGATGATGTGCATGTAATTCCCAACATTATCGAATAGGCACAAGAGCAAGACTTGCATGGAACCTCGTGAGTCCTTCTACTTAACTAATGATCAATACAGGTGACATCGATATCAAGATCATTTATGAATACTTCAAGCTATCGACATCGTAATCGAGCATGCCCGGAAGTGGGGAAAGTATCCTGGGTCAAGCATTTTGTCAAGAGAAATCCCACCAAAACCTATAAGGAAGTCTGGATTTGCCAAAGACACGTAGATGATTGTTAACTCTTCTCTATGACTACTCCGATGATATCAAAAGGTTTCGTGATAGGAAATTTGCATCGATCCATGGAGTCGCTTTTGAAGACTTGAAGATTTTTGAAGACTTGAAGACTTGTCATTTAGAATGTTCACTGAGCTTGGTAACTCTGTTGTTCTATTTGACTAAGTAGTTTCGTGATTTTGCCGATTGATCTTTTCATAAATCTTGAAAAAAGTTATCTCGTAGCTTTTGTTTCATATCGATGAACTTACTCTCGATATCATTTTATATATAAGATAACTTGTCAAAGAAAGATCACACCTTGTGATTTGGTTGATGTTTACTTTCCGCACTTAATTATATGAATTAAAAGATCATAAGAAATGATTAAGTGGTGGATTGTTTCTCATCCAAATTTGTAATAGTCGATAGTCATTGATCGATCAAAATGGGGAAATTTGTTAGAATATCTGCTTAGATTTTGATCAAGAACCTAATGACTTATCTTAGCTCGTAAAGGTGATTAGTATTCTTAGTTCACTTGAACACCGTAAAAGAGGAAACTCACTAAGTATGATAGTCTAGCAAATCAGATAGGATGTTAGGTCTCAAATGTAATTTTTATTTTCAAGAAGACCAAGAAGAAGGCATCCAAAGCAGAAAAGTTCAACGGATTTGAAGATTTGAAGATCGCATAAGATTTCAAGACAAGGGTTTTTCAGATATTTATGTCCAGATATCTTGAAGAAACAAGTGTTTCAAACACATGTTGCAAAAGATATCCGAGAATAAAAGGTTTCGAGACGAGGAAAGTGCCCATGATATCTACACTTAATACTCGACATATAATACGCTCAAAAAGAAACATATTATAACAAGTTGTTCAAACAAATGGTATCTGAGTCAGGATGATCTCGAAAAGAATATGCAAAGTTTCGTAAAACTTTGATTGTACAAAGATCTCGATACTATGCATAGTTCCGCTGCACTACAGACAAAATATAGGATAAAGATTCAATGCGCAGACAGAAATGTCTGAACAAAAACGGTAGCTTCTGAAGAAGAAGACAAATCTGCTACATTACTATATTCAGATATCAATAGTTTGAATTTGATTTAAGCCTAACGGATACTATTCAAACGGCACTCAAATTCATCTATAAATATCAACACTTAGACTGCTTGAGAACACACATGTATAATCGAACTTACATTGAATACTCACACAAGCTCTCAAGCAAACTACTTACTTTCAAGCTTTCCATGCACTAAAGCTCTCGATTCTAAGTAGCACAAAAGTTCTAAGTGTCCCGATCCTTAACGAGCATTGTTATCTCACAAGGAGTTGAACTAAGATTTCATATCCGAGATTCATTCTCTGAACACTTACAATAGACTTGGGTCAAGAGAGAACAAGATACCATACATTGAAAAGTGTATTAAGTATACTTGATTCATAGAGCTATCTCAATAATCAATAAGTAATTTAAGAAGCTCACCTGACAAACAAACCTAAACCCAACACGTTAAATGGCGTGGAGTACATGAAGTACTTAGTTTGGGAAACTAAGGAATAACTCCAAGGTTATTGAGCACATGAAGTACTTAGTTTGGGAAACTAAGGAACAGCTCAAAAGGTTTCGAGTACAGAAGTACTCGTCGTGGAAAGCCGGGAATAACTCGGGGAACACTTGGTTGGGAACCTAGTGTATTTAGGAATCAAGAAAAGATATCTGTAAGGTTACCCCATTTATCTTAGTGGATTCTAGGTCTGAGAAAGACCTAAGTGGATTAGTTGAAGGATTACGCCACCTTCAAATACCACTATAAAAAGACTTGTGTTATTTACTTTCTGCAGCTTATTACTTGTTTTACTTATATTGCAAAGTACTTACATTTATCTTGCTGAACACGTGCACTTATCTTAGAAAAGTCTCCGCCTCGAATTAAGTATCGATATCCTCACGTATATCTCGAGAAATCGTATTATCGACAAAATTTTTAAAAGACTTTTCACCCCCCCCCCCCCCTAGTCTTTTACTTTGCCGTTATCTGGACCAACAATGCATTACTTATATATAATTGAAAACATATTAATATATTAATATACCATCCAGGTTTTACAAATAATATAGATATAATTTTGTAGAACCTCACATCTGAAGGTTAGGAAGAGCAAGAAATATGAAAGTACTTGCAAGAAGAACTTGCTACAAACTTTAAAGAAAAAGACAATAGTACTTGAAGATTTTTGGGAGTAAAATACTAAGAATTTTTGTGAGTAAAAATGGTCAAGAAGAAGGGTTATTTATAGGATAGATTTAGGGAAGGTGGAAGGGTTGAAGAGCTAAAAAAAAATAAATGACAATTTAAATGCCTTAAATTGCACTTAAACCTCACATAAAACCAACAATAAAAGTGCCAATATAAAACAGATCAATCAATTTCTTTACCAAACATTTAAATCCATAAACTAATAATAAAAGGATAAGATTTAACATGGAAAGAGAGGCAAAAATGTTTATGTACACTTTAAGGTCAATTGTGCACAAAAATAAAATGTGACACAAAAAATACAACATTTAGAGCAATTCAATTGAACCACAATTAGAGATGCACATGTAACAATTAAACTTAAAATATTGAACATGCATATGAATATTTAACTTACAAGTAGACATGCATAAGTAACATGTAAGAATAACATAAAAGATAAACGAAAAGAAAATCACAACGTTGATCGAAACATATCTGAAACATAGCATGAAATATTCGACATTACAAGTGACCTTTCGTACCGTAACATGAAAAAGAAAAAAAAAATTATTCATTAAAGAAACCTCAAGTTACCAAACTCTTGTATTTTGAAATATATGAATATAAAATAACACTTTAATTTCTAAACATTAAGAGTGCCACACACAGATAAGACATGCATGTAAATTACATAATTCAAAAGTTACTCTTCACATTATAAATCAATCAAAGAAAACATATAATTAGCTTGTATTGAATTAGTTAATTAAAAGGAAGACACTTCACATAAATCATCAATAAAGCACATACATAAAGACTTATGTTCATTAGAGAATTAACACTTCACATTATTCATCAATAAAGCACATACATAAAGACATACATTTAAATAAGATAATTAAAAAGAGACTCTTAGACTTCTTCTAACTTAACTACTATTAATACAACACATAATGAACTCACATGAAGGCAATTGAAGTTAATCTTTAAATCTAGTCAAGCAACACAAATAATGACATACATTAAAATACATAATTAAAATGGCACTCTTCACATTATACATCATTCAAAGCAAACAAATAAAGTCTTGAATTAAGCTAGACAATTAAAAAGAAGTTTTGTCACATTAATCATTCACAAAGATAAATTTAAGAGACGTGTTTCCAATTATTTTAAAATAATTACACCAACAAATTAAAGGATAAATAATCGATTTTTAAGAAGGAAAATCACCAAAATAATTTATCTTCTTTAAAAAAAAGTACAAAATAAATAACCACACATATTACAAAATTGACAAGTTACATAGAATTTTAAAAGTAACTAAAGCAGTGTTGAGTAAACAAGCCTTAACTACGAGATCGTTCTCAAGGAGCTAACTAGGCAACTATGACATTTCCAAGTATCAAATGTAATAGTTTCATGTAACAGCCACAAGATCGAGTTTGTTTTGAAAATTAAACTAAGTAAACTAGTAAACTAACATGAGTTTTGAATCAAGAGAGGGGAAATAGACATGGTAGCAATTCAGAGAAATCAAATACGGATCAGACCAAGTGTTCATATGCTGTCACAGTTATTTGTCCAAATAAATCACCAATTTCAGTTTTAACCAAGACATTCTTTGAAGATGTGAAGTAGGAAATCAATCAATGTCAGACGATTGATTCTTAACCTGAATGGTTTTGAAGAATTGAGAATAGAATACTGAGATTGGTGTTTTTTACTAAGTTTGAGAAAAAGCTTAACACATATGAACAAACCCTAGTTCAAGATCCTAATTCAATCAATCCTACATTACTACCGCGTCTATCGAAGGGTTTAGCTACTCATATCACGAACAATAACATACACAATGACAGTCATAATTGAATCAAGCATGATAAGAGAGATTATAAGCATAAATCAATCAATCAAGCACAAAGAAGAAGATATTGCGAAAGAAAGAAAGATTCAATTAATATACTAACCTCAAGATCTAAATCCAATGTTAAAGGAACGATTACAAGTGAAAATTGAAGGTAAACCAAGGCAAGAGAACCAAACTAGGTTTTTTCTTGCTTAAGAGTGAAAAAAGAAGTAAGAAAGAAGTGTGTCATAAAAATCTACGAATAAAAAACTAAGTAGCGCAGAAAATGATTCGCATTCACACGAGAGATGCAACGAATAATCGACGCTGCCTCATGGCTCCTAAGACGATCCTAGGACGCTGCCTTGTGACCGCCAGTCGAGACGGTCTTGGCTTTGAGACGCTGGCCTTGAGAGTCTGAGAAGTTTTGAGCTTCTACTCGGATACGATCTTCCAAAAAGCATCGTTTATCCTCCAAAACATCTCTAAACACACGAAAACCTGTAAAACACAACTAAAACACAAAACATATAAAAAACACACAACACACACTCATAATGCAAATAAAGACTAACAAAAGACGACAAAAATAATGAGATGAGACTAAAATATAGGCTCATCAAACCCCCAAATCAACCTTTGCTCGCCCCTCGAGCAAACAAACTAAACTAGACTCGACTAGACTCTAAACAAAGACACACAAAGAAACACAAAGGAACACAAAGGAGTTGAACCACCAAGCTACCGAATCCATCATTGCTAACAGTAAACCAAAGTGATGCAAAAATTTTGAATTTTTCCCAACTTTGGTGGGCACGCAAGAAGAAAATCAGGTAAGTTTGTTTCCAAGGTAAAAAGAACTTAGAGTTAGTCCGAAGGTCCCTCACAGGTTATTAGCTACTACTATTCTCTCTAAGTTGGAAGTGTCCAGTAGGGTAACCACTCAAAAGTAAAGCTAGGCGGTGACTTTCGTCACAAAATGCCATTAATTTCTCATGCTTTTGTACTCAAATAATGAGGTCGAAAAGGATTTTAGCAAACGGATCAAAATGTTCAATGTCCTAAGACTACTGCCGCTCCCCTTATTCCAAATCATTCATTTCTAGTTTCGAGAATTTCATTGTTTGTACTTTGCATGGCCTCGTCGGTCTCTTTTAGGCTCAATGTTTTGCAGGTGTCTATTTTACCGAAGGTCTGCACTTTTGTGCGTGTTAGTTTGGTGTACGTGCCATCAACCTCACGGACATGTAGCTTTTCATCCACGCCGGTATGTGGTAGTATTTGGAACACGCCCAACACGACCAACGGTGATCAATTAAGACCACAGATCCATCCCGAGATACAGACATATAGAGCATTGGGAAACAAAGAAATGCAATTCTTCAGATAAAAATGGTTCAAGGCCTGCAATGCAGAGAGTAAAAATATGCAGAGAATGAGGGAGGGGAGAAGATGTCGTTCGTCATCCCTGACTAAATGAAAGTACACATGAGTATGAAATGGCGCAATCACTTGGGATTGCTCAACCCAGAAATCACACAAGACAAAGCCAGTATAAAAAAAATTTCTTCGGTGCAGAGCAGGCTTCTCACAAGCATTTTTGGATCAAAGGACTAACAAGACTTCCTTTTTATGGGGTAAACGAACTTATAACATTTTACTTGAGGCATGCCACTACTAATTGAAAATTACTCAAAACGTAAGCATCAAGAAGGTTTAACATTAGCAATGGCGGTTCGACTTTAGAAACCAACTCAGACCCAAACGATAAGGACTCAGACTAAAATGACAGAAATACAGAAATCAGTCACAAAGTCACAAAGTGGCTAACATACCACTTGAAGTACAGTACAGACCAAAGAGTACACAAAAGCAGAAAGGCAACATAATCCTAAACGTACACATCAATCCCCCCAAACTGGACTTCTCCCAGTCCTCTAGCAGGAAAAGTACATAAAGAAAGCTGTGTAAAAGTGCAAACCATAGTGATGCCATCAGCTGGGTGGTCCTCCTCCGAAATGTCGCTCCAAGAATCATGCCGGACGCCAAAGGTGACTCGCCTCAAACCGCTTCACCGCCTATCCAAATTCACCGTCAGGTAGTGTCGCTCAATCCTAGAATAGTGATCCTCATGCGATCAAACCGAGGATCCGCCTAATCGCATTTCGACGCCTCGCAAGTGTCGCATCGCCCTCGATCCTGGCATAGTGGGGTCCCGCCCACTGCTGGAACTGATGTGTCATTTGCTCGAACTGAGAAGCAAAATCCACAGGAGGTGGAGGGTGTGGTGTATCCTCATCGTCATCCTCATTGACCCCACTAGGGTCATAATCTAGATCGTCCTGAGACAACTCCTCATCGTGATCATCCAGTTTGTGCACACTCCGTCTGGCTCTCTCTCCTGCATTAAACACCTTGCGAATTCGGACATAGCAAAAGGCCCTTTCGGTGCTACATCGCTTGAATGCCTCTCACCCATGATGTCGCGTAAAGTCGGATCAAACAAGGGAATGCCATAAGAGTCGGTTTACCGTGGCAACTAAGAACTTCACCACAATCACCGCCTAATATCGATGTACATGTTTTCCATCAAAGCTCTAATTAGTCGATCGATCGGGGTAAACATGAGGAAGATGAGTATTCGTACCACATTGTCGCGCCCATTGTTGCAACAACCTGACTTCGGTCTTCAGGAATCGCCTCGCAATCTTGCTTTTCCCGGTAAAGGGAGTGGTCTCGATACCATCATGAACCAAATAGGCAACCAGATCCTCCTCGAATTTCCTGTTCTCAGCATTTACACCCGAGTTGTCATAAACATCATCAAGCTCGCCAGACCTCTCGCCCTAAAACTCCCCTCGATCGACTCGCTAAAAGGTCAACTGTTCCTCGAACACATTTCCCCAGAAGGGGACCCTGTCAGCAAGACATGAAGAAATCGCGACTAAAGCCGGGTCAGACATGCACGGTTCTTGTGCTAGCCGCCCCACCGCAGACTTCATTACCCCCATCATTTTTAAGTATAGAGGGAGCTCGATCTCGGCGAGTATCAATGCACGCTCGTAGTGCCTTCCAAGGCTCAAGAAGTGATTTGCCGTATAATCGCCTCAAGTAGATAGTCGACCAACCGTGAGGTCAACGCCCATACGCTCTCAAAGCCTGCTCGCTGGACCCTCACTCGCCTCTTCTTGTTTCGCAACACTCGCCTCATTGTTCCTGCGAGGAACTCATTAGAATCGAGACAAAGGTGACAGTAAACAGCTCCCCCAAACCAATTTAAACTCAGTAGAAGAAAAATTGCTTTTAATCCAACAAGATAGAATCGACATGAATTCCATAGTATGCAACAATCAACTAAAGGCAATGGTAAAAGCTCATGTAAGGGAGCAGATGTAATAATCAACAGTCAAACAGTCACAATCACCATATGAAATTTGAACAAAGGCAATCAGCAGCATATCATGATAAAACTTCGAAATTAGAAGCAATCACTACTACTAAAGCATGTCACAAACATCAATTAGGAAGAATTTAGAACAAACCAGCAAAATCCCCAAATTCAAAAAATTAAGTCATAGCCATAGTACCTTGATTGTGAAGAATGAACGAATGGAATGTTCCTAGAGAGGTGAGATCACGTGGAGGGTTGAAAACCCGTGATAGTGCAATAAGAATCAAAGAAAAAGATGGAGAATTGAGAGAGTTGGAAGAAATTTGAGAAGAAGAAGAGAGTAGTGAGGAAGAAGAAGAAGAAACGTTTTTTTTTTTTTTTAGTAGTCTGGACGCGTCTTGGAGCGGCAAGGATGTGCAGGACGCATCCCACATATTCTTATTCTGAGACGCGTCTCAGAATATGTCCTGTGAGACGCGTCCAGACATCTCGACGCCTCGGTGGTCTGAGACGCTGCCACAGCCCCGCCTCAAATTCGCCAAAACTCCGTAAAAAAAAAGAACTTTTCACCAAAACTCGAATTTTAATGAGCAAGAAATAAAACAACACACACTCAATAAGTAGTAAATAATCAAAAAGTACGATGCAAATGCAAAATGATCTAAAAATGAAGAGAAACTATTGTCTAAATACTTGAGTTCAAAATAAATAACTGAATGTAATAGGTACAAATTTCTTGAATATAACAAAAGCAAATTAATGTCTAATTGCAAAGCAAGATGCTTGTGGTTATAGTCATAGCTCGACTCCTCGTAACTCTTGATCACTTTGTGCCTAGGAGGCTTTTAGTCTTCCTTGCTCCTTTTCTACCCGCAAATTGGCATAATGTATAGGGGCCAAAATACGCCCCCATGTACTCCTTGCGCCTATCTTGTGCAGCAGATAGAGTAGGCTTGCAACTTTCGTTGCTCGCCTTGTACCTCATAAGTGCAGGTACGGGAGTAGATGTCAATAATCATGCGAGTCGCTTTGATAAAAGGACGCCCAAGCAACATAGTATCCCTTCCCTTCGCACCAAGGGCTTGTGGTGGTGACTCAATTATCACGAAATCGGTAGGCACAACAACTCCATCTAAATCAACCTTGACACCCTCAATCAACCCCATAGGTCGGCTATGGGATCTGCTAGTAGCATCATGCACTTCATTGGCTTCATCCCTCTAAGACCAAGTTCCTCGTAGGTGCCAAACGTCATCAGATTACAGCTAGAACAAGTATCCACAATGCCGATGACATCATAAACCTCTCCTATCCCTACCAAGAGGTCGAAACTGTCGGAGTCACTAACACTCTTAGTTTCCTTCGGGATTACCTGTTGTACTACCTCCATGGGTTTCTCAATCGCCTTCTCAACTAGATCTTTTGAAACTATAGGAGCTGAGGGTGTCTTAACCTCTGACTCCAGAATTTGAGCCAGGCCCAGTCTTCCAGTCTCAACATCTTTTGGGATCATCGCTTTTCCTTTGCAGTAAGAACAAGTCGTGCTTCCTCTACCAGACTGGTGATGTCAAATCTTCGCTCATGGTAAGTTTAACCATGAAACACTTTTCCACAGTACTAGGGAGTTTTCTTGCCTCCCTCTGCTGAGCTCTCGGTAAAAGTTGTCCCATTGCATCTTCCAGCCGCTTAACAGACTGATCCAACCCTTCCGCACGCTTGGTGGAGTTATGATTGTACTGTTTAGAGTGGGCCATAAATCGCCTAAGCATCTGTTCCAGTGTTTCCTGTTCCTACTGGGGTTTAGCCGGTACCTGTGGGGTCTGCGGGGCATTTTCATAGAAGTTGTTCCCGTAGCTGAGATTGCTCCGATCTGGTGCAAAAGCGTTATTACCTGTGAAGTCACCCTTAGGAATCCAGGTTCCTTTCTGCTTATTCTGCACCCAGTTCACCGTTTCTTCATTCGGGTCGAATTTTTTACATCTTTGTCTGATGAAGAAAGATAGTCTCCGGAAGTCTGCACATCCCAGCTCCATGCCCATAGTTACCACAAAGGCCACACTTCTCGTGAGCTTGAGAGTTTGGCAAAGTACCTGGAGTGAGGATTCGCACTCGCTGCACTGATTCCTAATATTCTCCAACGAGCTTGCTCTCATTCCTACTAGCCCTTTTCCCTCACACCCCCTTGTCCTGGGAATTCATAGCTAGCTTCTCGAAAACTGCCTCGAGCTCTGCAGTAGTAGCTTCCAGAATAGATCCCCCCTGCGCTTACATCAACCAATTGCTGATCCTCCCTAGTCAGCCCATCATAGAATATGTGACATAGAGAAACGCTGTCGAACTTGTGATGCGGACACTGTACCAGAAGCTTCTTAAACCTCTCCCTGGACTCATAAAATGACTTGTCGTACCTCTGCTTGAACTAGCGAATCTTACTACGAATTTCGGTGGTTTAGCATGGGGGAAATACTTCCTCATGAAGGCTTTGTAGATGTCATCCCACGAGTTCAGCGACTCCTCTGGCAGGTTAAGAAGCCAGGTTTTGGCGTGATCTTGCATGCAAATTGGGAACACCTTCTTCCTAATGTCCTCATCAGAAACCTTGTCGCTGGTTGGTATCTTCCCAACCAGACCCTCAAATTCCTTCAGGAACTTAACCACATCCTCAATCTGCAACCCTTGGTATCTAGGCATGTCATGGAAGTGATAACCCTTGATTTCCATGTTCTAGCATCATTAGACAGGACCACAGCAGGTTCGCTAACCTTAATTTCTCCAGGTTGGTAGTAGTCCCCAAAGGTGGATTGCTGAACTTGTGGAACCCAATTCGCCCTCGTATGCTATAGGCCATTGCTATGGGTCAAAGTTTAGCCGCTCTGGGCTGACGAAGATGTATGTCGATTTCGTTGACCGACGAAGCGAGTGGAGTATTCTGAGACCTTGTACAGCACATGCACCTGTAGTAACTGCTACACGGATCAAAACATGAAGAGATTCTTAGTTTCAGTCAGTGCACTAACACACAGGTTATGCAGGTATGAGCAAACAAAAACAATTAGACAGTTAAAAAAACCATAGTAGGACTTAACTCCCCGACAACGGCACCAAATTTGATGTGCTCAAATTAGTAGTTGATAAAATACAAAGTAACTAAAGCTGTGTTGAGTAAACAAGCCTTAACTACGAGATCGTTCTCAAAGAGCTAACTAGGCAACTTTGACGTTTCCAAGTATCAAATGTAATAGTTTGCGGTAACAGTTTGCAAGATTGAGTTTGTTTTGAAAATTAAACTAAGTAAACTAGTAAACTAACACGAGTTTTGAATCAAGAGAGGGGAAATTGACACGGTAGCAATTCAAAGAAATCAAATACGGATCAGACCAAGTATTCATATGATGTCACAGTTATTTGTCCAAATAAATCACCAATTTCAGTTTTAACCAAGACATTCTTTGAAGATGTGAAGTAGGAAATCAATCAATTGTCAGACGATTGATTCTTAACATGAATGGTTTTGAAGATTCGAGAATAGAATACTGAGATTGGGGTTTTTTACGAAGTTTGAGAAAAAGCTTAACACATATGAACAAACCCAAGGTCAAGATCCTAATTCGATCAATCCTACATTACTACCGCGTCTATCGAAAGGTTGAGCTACTCATATCACGAACAATAACATAAACAATGACATTCATAATTGAATCAAGCATGATAAGAGAGATTATAAGCATAAATTAATAAATCAAGCACAAAGAAGATGATATTGCGAAAGAAAGAAAGATTCAATTGATATTCCAACCTCAAGCTCGAAATCCAATGTCAAAGGAACGATTACAAGTGAAAATTGAAGGTAAACTAAGGCAAAAGAACCAAACTAGGGTTTTTCTTGCTTAAGAGAGAAAAAAGAAGTAAGAAAAATGTGTGTCATAAAAATCTACGAATAGAAAACTAAGTAGCGCAGAAAACAGATTCTGCACGATTCACAGCGCGAGACGCGTCCTAGGAAGCGTCTTGCGACCTGCCAGGCTGAGACGCGTCTTGCGGGGGCTGAGACGCGTCTTGGAGAGTCTTAGACGCATCTTGCGTGTTTTTGCGCAGACTCTTCATAATTTGCCTACTGAAATGGAGTTTTGAGCTTCTACTCGGATACGATCTTCCAAAAAGCATCGTTTCTCCTCCAAAACATCTCTAAACACAAGAAAACTTGTAAAACACAACTAAAATACAAAACACAGAAAAACGCACAAGACACACTAATAATGCAAATACAGACTAACGAAAGACGACAAAAATAACGAGATGAGACTCTAAAATATAGGCTCATCACCAACCCCATCACCTTAAAGCCACTTACCTTGGTGTGTTTCAAAATAATTTAGAATTCCTTCCTTTACCTCTTTGACCTATTCCATCCATTTCCTCCCAATAATTCTTATCTTTTTAGCAAGTCGAGTAATCGTTTGTTATTTTCTAAGACGAGAAATGATTGTCAGCTGGCAAGGCGACGCCAAAAGGCAAGATCGCCTCCTCTCCTATCACTCAGTGATGGGAGAGTTAAATTTGCAGCAGCCGATTTCCCTTTTTTTTAATTTCAAATTCCATTTAATTTTGAAACGGCTATAAATTTTAAAATAAAAATGCAAACAATAAATAAAATTCACCAACGGCTTTATTTTCCGAGATCTATAAAAATAAGACCAGTCTTGACTATGTTTGGATCCTCCCATCTCCAACTCCTCTTTCTCTCTTAATTAAACTTAAAACAATCTCTTCACTCCAAAACACCATATCCACTTCGATTTTCCGACGAGATGGACGGAAACTTGTTTACTCCAGAAACTCTCAAGTGGATGCAAGAAAACACACCCGGATCCTACCAACAGTTGATGCAAAAGCTCAACGAAAACACTTCTCGACAACCCCAACCGAGCTTCGTTCGCCCTTTGTTCCAAAGCTCCTACCAAGACCCCTACACTCAAAATTACCATTCTCCAACCTCCCAAACACCAATATTTTCGCAAGCACCGGAAGTTGTTCCTGAAACGCAGACAGAAATTCAATCGAACCGGAGGCGTGGGAAAGGGAAAGCCAAAGACACGGAAGGAGGGACGGCCAATAAAGGGGAAGGTCGGAGCTCACTCCACAACGCGAATGAGGACTAGGTTCTCATCTCTTGTTACATGGCTGTTAGCGCAAATCCGATCATTGGCACGAATCAGAGGTACGCAAGTTTGTTCAAGAAAGTCGAGGATGTGCGGAGGGATGGGAAGATGCCCGGTATGGTAAAAAAGCGGAGTCATGATTCACTTCGTCTCAGATTTAAGCGGATGAGAGATGACATTAATTGTTGGTTGATTTTTGTGGATCGTGCTACTAGGGTTGTCGGTGATCAGAGTTCAATGAAGCCAATGTAACTGAAACAGCCCAGGAATTGTACAAAGTGAAGTCAGGTTGTAATGCCGGATTCATCTTGGATCAACAATACAAGAAGGCCGCAACAACTTCGAGAGTTGAGGTTCCGGATGATGATGATCAACCAATGGAATCAGCAGGTGGTAGTAGTAGGAGCAAGCACCATAGTGAGGATAGTGTCACGACTAACAAACGGCCTGTGGGTCATGACAAGGCAAAGATGGCTAGAGGTGGTAGTTCTGGCTACTCTTCAATGGATGCAATGAGCGAGGGATGGGTTAACTTTAATGAAAGTTATCCCCAATACCTTGAGTTGGAAAGACAGAAGCTGGAGTTTGCCCGCCAAAAAGGGGAACGTAGGATGAAGGAGAAGAAGATGGACATGTGGATGACACTTATGGGGAACTATGCCAACTTGACCCCATAACATAAGGGAGTTTGTGATGCATTGCAGAAGGAATTGTTTCCTTCCGAGTAATGCCTGAAGTTGGGAGCTTATTTTAGTTTGCTTCTTTTTCAAATTATGTGAGGTGTGACTTGTTTGTTTTTTACTTTTCGAAGTGTGACTTGTTTTTTACATCCCGAAGTGTGGCTTGTTTGTGTTTTACTCTTCCAAGTGTCCGTTGTAATAAAATCAGTGTGCTTTGAATTTGAATTTGAGTTTGAATTATTTGAATTACGGAAAGTAAGTCTTGTGATTTATCCTTACTTTGTCAGGCATCTTATCTTTGATTTGTCAGGCATCTTGTCTTCAATTTCTCAGACATCTTATCTTCAATTTAATGAGGCATCCAATGCATTGTGATTCAGCTATGACTAAGAAATGAGTCACACATCTCCCACAACTTGTCTATATAATGCAACCATAGAACACATTTTCAGACACAACAAACTACTTGCATTCATCCCTTCTTCCATTATCTTAACTAAACAGAAAACACTCTATCTATTTCAATTTTCCAAAGATAATCATGTCCAATTCATCATATGATGATGAAAGCTTTCTTGGTTCTTCTTCATCCAATCCTTTCGCACAAATCCAAAGCTTGATAATACAAAACATACCAAATATGATCTAACAATTCCAACAACATCAACAACTGGACGAGCCATGACGGCCTAAGAAGAAGCGTGCTTACATTAACAGAAGTCGAGAAGAACATGGCAAACTATTAGAGGAAGACTACTTCGGGGTTAACCCACCATATGCAGATAAATTTCGACGGAGATTCAGAATGGAGAGGCCGTTGTTCGAATGGGTGATTGCTGGTGTGGTGCGTCAAGATGATTACTTTGTGTGCAAGCCAGATGCTCTTGGCCGACCGGGGTTAACCACACTACAAAAATGTACCGCAGCCATTCGCATGCTAGCTTATGGGGCTTGTGCTAACTCGGTTGACGAGTACTTGCCGGCTTGGTGAAAGCACGGTTCTCATGTGTCTTTCGCATTTTGTGACGCTGTGGTGGCTGAGTTTGGTCCAACATACATGCGGAGGGCTAATGAAGCCGATGTTCGAAGGGTTCTGGCAAGCATTGGACATGGAAGAACTGTCCTAAGGCGTGGCATGGTCAATTTCAAGGCGTATAAAAGCCTACCCTTGTTTAGAATCAGAGATCCCAAGATACTTGGATATGGCATTCATTATTTGGGATTTCCGGAAAATACAATGACTTGTCGATCGTGCAACGTTCACCGGTGTTTGACGATCTCCTGAACGGCATGGCACCTCAGGTCAACTTTGAGGTCAATGGCCATCAGTACAACACCTTACTACCTAACCGATGGCATCTACCCAGATTGGGCTACATTTGTTCCTGCCATCCCGAATTTGGTAACGCACAAAGAAGCCAAGTTCTCTGAGCGTCAGGAGTCTTGCCGGAAAGATGTGGAACGTGCTTTCGGAGTACTGCAAGCACGATTTGCAATTATACGAAATCCGGCCCTTGCACACGATAGGGTCACACTAAAAAAGATTAATGATTGCTGCATCACACTCCACAACATGATAGTTGAGGATGAGCGCCACAAATACCTAATCAATGACAAGGAAATCGAAGAGTTCGAACAAGATACCCGTGAGAATGTACCCCATGTGATTGACGGAGTTCAGATCCCATTTGTTTAATTTACAATAAATTTTATCCCGGAATAAATGACATTTTCACGGCAAATGCACAGTAGGTGCACGCATGAAGAACTCCAAGCAGACTTGATGGAACATATTTGGAGGACGCGTTGACTGTGGAGCTTGACCAATCGATAAAGGTGTGTTTGTTAGTTTAATGCATTTGTGTGTTGTGTGTTTGTTGTGTTTCCATTTGGTTTTAAATTCTCCTAGCTTTGTTGTAATATATTCTTGCTCAATAACTTATAAAACGAGTTCTAAAAATGCAATTTTATTAATTTCAACTTCTAAACACTCTTATAATATGTTAAATATGTCTTAAATTTTTTTTTTTTGGAATTTCATGACGACACGATGACGCGTCACCATGCAGCAAATTATCGTCACGGATCCCGTCACCAGCCAGTGACGCGTCACGGAGCCATCACCATTGCAGGTAGTCTAACAGTCTCCAAAACTTGCTCTTCTGATCTGTCCATTTCACATTCATCAATTGTGACATTTTCCATCAGGCCCGAAACACCACTTGTCCTTATTCCATCAATCACATGCTCTCCACCAATGTACCTACTTTGACCGACCTTATTAATGGTATTTTGTCATTTTCCCATCATCACCATGTGCCCCACTACGGTTGGCATTAACTTGATTCCAACTCCAGATCTAAATCCTCAATTTTATCTGCTAGTTCCTTTATTTTATGATCCCATCCTCCTATGTCATGACCATGCCACTCCTTCAGTCTGTTTTTTCAGTCTTTTCAATTTTTCCTTCAGAATGGAACTGCTCTAGCCTTTTACTTCCCCACTCTTCCACTCATCTTCTACCAACTGCTTGAAGTTCTTCTCCTTCACCCAGCTATTAATGAAAACAGAATAGTTTTGGCCCCCAATCCTTTCCTTCCTCCTTTATCAAAATAGCTACATGATCCGATATTCTCGCTTGAGACCTACTTGTACCAATTCGCCCACCTTTTCATCCAGCCGAGAGTGAAAATCAGCCTGCTGTTGCAGCCTCACCATTCCTCAAGACCATGTGTAAGTCGATCAATCCAAACTTTTGAATAAATTCATTGAAAGCTCTCATACTCCTTCCTCCTACTCCAAAGATTTTCCTCCGTTTTCCTCAATTCTTGTGGCATTAAAATCACCACAAACACACCACTTTCCTTCGATTCTTCTCAATTGTTTCCAACACAGTTTTCCAAGTCTTCTCCTTCGCCTTCACATCATCACACGCCATATAAATATTGAGAATCTCGACCTCTTCTCCTTTCCATTTCCCGTGCTTCTAGTAATTCACATCGCCTGTAAATCAGCTTTTATAAAACTCCTGTCCCACATACAAAGTAATCCCCAAAGAAATTGTGCAATCCGAAAAATCCAATTGACTCGCCATTGCCCCACAACATTTCCACCATCTTCTTACTAATTGTTTCCTTCTTCGCTTTGAATACACACGGTCAACTGCTCCTCGCCACCAACTCCTTTATCTATATTTTTTCAAAATTCTAAACCTCAAATGTTAAAACTTAGGATCTTCATTATCCACGCTCTTCCCCAACCATTTGATGCTTTATTTCTTTCTGCTCAATTCTATCCCTTTTTCCCTACCATAAAAATTCAACGCTTCTTGTCCTTTATCCTCTCTCAAGAGCCCCATCTTTGTTCCTCCGCCAAACTTCTTTTCGCCTCCTCTTCACATGTGTTTTATGTACTTGTCGATTACATGCTTCAATTTGGCTATTTGTCGATCAAAACCCCATCGATCCGCTCAATCACGTTACCACCATTTTCTTCCTCATATATTTTGGTTTTGCCCCTTTCACCCCTGGCCGATATGCTTACCACCACTTCTCAAATCTTTTATGAATTCTTCCATTCCGTAAATTGTGATTTCTGGTGCTTTTCCTCGGCTTAATCACATCTTTCCCAGCTTCGTTTATTCATCTTTTCGATAATGGGTCCTAAGTTAAAGGGTCCAATTCTCCTCCTTGTCACCGATTATTTCCATTCCTTCTCGCCTAAAGAAATTTAAAATTCTCCTCACCATTCCTCTCTCGTCCACCACTATAGGATATTTATTTCCTCCATAATTCCATCTCCTTCCTGATGGCACAAGATGTTTCCTTCATTCTCATCAATTTTCTCAGTACCTTGGTTTATTTCATTAACCCTTTCAACTGTTTCATTAGGCCCAATCGTTTTCCCTTCACAAAGCCCGCTTTCCTGCCTTTCAATTACACCATCAAGCCCAATCTGTTTACCATCCAAGATCTCCTCAACTTGGGCCATATCCTCTCTTTGTGGGTCCACTCCAATATTTTTCATAATTACTTCATCCTCAACGCCTTTTCTCTCCACTAATTAATTCATCACTTGATATTCTCATCATCACCTCCAAAATCAAGTCCGCGCTTTGAACAATATCCGTGTAAAGATACCAAATTTTTTGTTTTTTTGGAAAAAAAGAAACACAATTGGTGTTAAAAAAAAAGCATAAAATAAATAATCCCGGCTCAAGCGAGCTTACAACTTATTCAGAGTTAAAACTGTCAAAATACAGGTCCAACAAGCCAAAAGTAAACTTGTCACTTTGAAGATCTTGTTTATGTTTAAAGCAAAAACTTTAAGACAACCAAGCTAAATTTCCCACCCTTCACTCTAGTCGTCACGAACTTCTACTTCGGTCTCAGATGGAGAGTCATCTACAAGGAAGCAAAAGAAAGAGTGGTGAGATAATACTCAGTGGAGACTCATCTACAAGGAAGCAAAATAGTTCATATATAAGAACACTGTAAAATCAACAACATAATATATACAAAAGATCAATCAAGAAGACGAAAGAACAAACAAATTTCCTTACCGCCTGCCTTATTTCTCCCAAATGACCATTTAATTCCCTATAGATGATCAATCTGCCAAACAATACCCTGCAAACGCTCAGGTGAACCAGAAATCCTATGACCCTCCAAGACCTCAGCGGCTTCTGCCTCGCGTCAAGGGGGAATTAGCTAAGGCACTCAACGAATAACTTCGTAGACACAACTGTCCAAGCCTACTCACGAGAAACCCGAACCAAAATTTGACAAAGCGAAAATCAAACAATCAAGTGAGTAACCAGAAATGAATTTTAGGTGAGCCTAAAATTCAAGATCAAAGTTTTCGATAGGATACAAAAGTTTTTTGAGTCTCATATATGACGTACATAGCGGAAGCATGACAAAATAAAGTTTATGCAATTTGATATGATGATTTCAGATGCATTGCATTGATATATATATATACAATAACAAAACAAAAAAACCATTAAATCTTCCAGGTTTTCGCAGAGGGGTTTTAAAGAATACTCACCTTGCAGCTTACTAGCAAAACGGAACCGGTTAACCTGATAAATATTAGTGACTTCTAATGAGCAACCGAACAAAATCAGAGACTACTACACAACCCCAAAGTACTAAAAACAATTAAACTTGATCTCATGTAATAGAAAACAATTAGCATTTAGGTGACAAAAGTAGTACCGTAGACACATAAAAGTTTAACATGTAGTAAGGTAGTTAAAATAATGAACAGATTAACATTAGTAGTATCCCATGCACGTCTTATCATAAATCGGCCGATTTAACTAGGTTGGAAAAATTGACATTAAGATATCTTCAACAAGATGCTAATTAAGAATAGATGGTATCCCCTACTACTAAACAGTGGAGGAAAAAAAATAATCTTGATAAAACACGAGTAAAACGATAAACTATACGGCAAGATGGGTCATACACATTTAGATCATATACGAGCATGTATAAATATTCACTAATTAGCAATGACTAGCAAATCAAACGAATACGCAATTATTCTAGCAACCTACTGACCAGGCCGGCTACAACTTGTGAATGTACTTAATTTAACATATCGCTATTTTGACAAATCAAAAGCAATAAAATATTTCCTTAAACTACTCTGAGCACAAGTGTGAATTTATATAAAAAAAATCAATGAGTTTCAACAAATTATTCTCGATTACTAAAAGAGGCAAAGTGACAAAACTAGCAAATATGAGGTCAAGCCAGATAATCATAAAAAGAAACATCCCAACCCTTAACTTAGCACGGTAAAATAATCAAAGCTAAAGAAACCTTACCTAGGAATTAGAGAAATGACGGCACAAGAAGTTAGCAGACAAAAAAAAACTAAAAGCTAGGCAAAGGTCTGACTATATACTAGGTGGAGCAAACGTTACTTTGGAGAGTAATTGTAATAATTACCATTCGGTCTAATTAATTAAGAACAAACTACTAAGCCAATTTAAGTGGTACTCTAAAGGACAGGCCAAAAGTATATAAACATTCGACGGATCAAAAACGTCACACTTGAAACATATACTTAAAAGAATTTGGACCCCAAATTCTAACCTATAAAGTTGAAAAGCTCAAAGTATTGCTGACGCATGTCCTCCTCACTCTCCCAAGTCGCTTCTTCAAACTGATGATTACGCCATAAGACTTTCACTTGCCTAATCTGCTTATTGCCGAGTTGTTGTGCTTTCTTATCCAATATCCGAACCGTCGCCTAATGAGGATAAATCATTGAATGGATAGCTACTTAGGCTGAATTACATGTGAAGGATCTGGATGATACTTTTTGAGTTGCGAGATATGGAAAACATTATGAATTCCTGTAATTGTCACAGGTAAGAGTAAACGATACGCCACAACCCCAACTCTCTGAGTGATCTCATATGGTCCAATGTAACGGGGATTTAACTTGCCCCTCCTGCCAATCCTTACAACTTCCTTCCTTGGGGACAACTTTAGAAAGACAAAATCTCCGACCTCAAATTTCAAGTCTCTTATGCGGGTGTCAGCATAGCTCTTTGTCTACTTTCAGGCTTTCAAATTGCTCCTTAATCAAACGCACTTTCTCTAAAGTCTCCTGGAGCATCTCATTAACCATTAACCTGCTTCCTTCGGTTAACGGAACTCGATCCTCTAGCTCCCAATACAACGAAGACCTACATTTTCGTCCATACAATGCTTCAAAAGGAGCCATTCCAATTGAGGCCTGATAATTATTGTTAAAAGCATACTTAATCAATGGCAGATGATGTACCCAACTACCCCCATGATCCAACACACACATTCTTAATAAATCATCTAACGTTTGGATTCATGTCCTCTCGGACTGACCATCATCCGTCTGCTTTGAGTCATTGCATTAAAATTCAACTTAGTACCCAAACTTTCATGAACTTGTTTCCATAGTCTAGAGATAAATTTTGGATCTCGATCTGATATAATACTGACAAGGGTACCATGAAGTCGAAATATCTCATCCCAAATCTGCGCCTCTCGTAACTAAAAAGTCGCCTTTATCGTAAAAAGTGAGCGTACTTGGTCACCTATCCACGATAACCTAAATGTCGCCTAATCCGACTATCCACGATAACATAAATGTTGTCTAATCCGCTTAACTCAGAAGCAATCCAAATACAAAATCCATTGTAATCATTTTCCACTTCCACTATGGAATCTCAAGCGCTTGTAATAACTCATGAAGTTTCGATGTTCACTTTCACTTCGGCAAGTGAGACATTTTTGCACGCATCGCAATTTCCTTTCATATTACTCCACCAATAACACTTCTTCAAATCTCGTGACATTTTTGTACCTGTGGTGTACCGAGTACTTAGTCTTATGAGCTTCATCCAAAATTAATCGCTTAAGATCCTCATTAGCGGTACACGATTCTTCCTTGAAATCTTAAAATTCCATCACCGCATGTAAAATCTTTGATTCGCAGTATATCAAGATTCGACTCAATCCTTCAATTTCTTCATCTAACTCTTGTGTTTCACCAATTCTACTCACGATTTAAGACCTTAAAGTAAGATTCGAGAATAAGGATGTCACACCAAATGATAGCAATGCTCACCATATGAACTTTACGACTTAGAGCATCCGCTACAACATTTGCCTTACCCGATGATATTGTATCGCAACCATAATCCTCGGAAGCTCTACCCAACACCTTGCCTCATGTTCAACTCCTTCTGGGAGAACAAGTACTTCAAACTCTTGTGATCCATATGAATGGTGAACTTGGCACCATAAAGGTAATGCCTCCATTTCCCCAAATAAAAAACAATCGCCGCTAGCTCAAGGTCATGTGTGGGATAGTTTTGCTCAGATGGTTTCAGCTTCCTTGAGGCGTAAGTGATTACTTTATCATTTTGCATCAACACGCAACCTAAACCTTCCTTAGACGATCACTATAGACCATAAAGTTTGCAATTCCTCAGAAGTGCCAAACAGAGCAAGGGTTAATCTCCTCTTAAGCTCCTGGAAACTTTCCTCACACTTATCATTCCAATTGAATCGTAAGTGTTTCCGCCGCGATTTACATGGGTCCAAATTATTCTCGAGTAATCTTTCACAAACGTTCGATAGTAACCAGTCAATCCAAGCAAGCTTCTCACCTCTACCACAGTTTCCGGTCTCTTCCAGTCAATGATAGCCTTGATCTTAGAGGGATCAACCGCCAACCCTTCACCAGAAATGACATGTCCTAGAAAGGCTACCTTTTCGATCCAAAACTCACACTTACTGGATTTTGAGTAAAGCTTATGAACTTGTAGAGTTTCCAAAACAATACGAAGGTGCTTCTCATGATCCTCCTCGGACTTCGAGTAAACCAAGATGTCATCTATGAAGACTACCACAAACTGATCAAGGTAGGGGTGGAAAACTCGATGCATCAAATCCATGAACGCAACAGGGGCATTTATAAGACCAAATGGCATTACTACAAACTCGTAATGTCCATATCTCGAATTATGCGCCTTGGTATATCCTCTTCCTTAACCTCAACTGGTAATACCCTTGATGGAGATCTAACTTCGAGTATATCCTTGAACCATGCAATTGATCAAAAAGTTCCTCAATACGTTGTAAGGGATACTTATTCTTGATAGTAACTTGGTTTAGACCTCGATATCTATGCACATTCTCATTGTTCCATCCTTCTTCTTTGCAAAGACAACCGGAGAACCCCAAGGAGAAGAGCTTGGTCTAATAAATCCATGATCAACTAGATCTTGTAGTTGAATTTTAAGTTCCTTCAATTTCACCGATCCATCCTATATAGCGCTTAGATATCGGTGTGGTCCTCGAGACAAGGTCAATACCGAACACAACTTCACGCTCAGAGGTAAGGAATCTAACCTTCGTGGGAAAATATTCCTAAATTCCTCGACAACCTTAACTCGCTTCGATCTTTCGTTGATCCTTCGTTTGTTTATCAAGTATGCTAGAAATAACTCGAATGCTTACACACAACTTCCTAGCTTTCGTGGCAGATAACAAAAGCATTCCCTTCACCTTTCTATCACCTCTCCAAACTAATTTTTCCTCTTCCGGTTTTCCTATAGTGAAAACTTTCATTCGACAATCTAATTGAGCATAGTTATTATATAACCAATCCATACCCAATATTGCGTCATAGCTCTCAAGAGGTAGTAAGATTAGATCGGCGAGAAATGATCTACCCAATATAGAAACATCACACTTTTTAACGAATCTTTTTGATATAAAACTAGCCCCCTAAGGGAGTACAAACCTCAATAGCATACGGTAAGTTATCATGACGCAATTCAAGTCTCTTAGCAAAAACTTCAGCAATAAAAGAATGTGTAGCACCGGGATCAAACAGAACTTTACATGGAGTTTGAGCAATTTGGAGCGTACCTTCAACCATAGTTGCTGAGTCTGGAACCTCCTGGCCACCCATGCCAAAAACACGAGCCTGAGTCCTTGATCCACCCTTCGGAGTTCGAGTTCCCTGGTATCTTGCACTAGTGTTTCTAGACTTGCCTCCACTACCACGATCGAATCTTTTTGGGCACTTCCAAATCCTATGCTCAGAGCAGCCACAAGCAAGAAACTTCCCTTGTTTCTTCCAACAATTACTTTCCTTGTGGGTTGTACTCTTACAGTACACATTCTAGTTTTGTACTAGTCGGTGGCCTGGTTTTTTAAGCCACATACCGGGGTTGAGTCTCTTGCTGATTTCGAGGATACTTAGCCCATGGAGCTTGACTCTTGCCACCTTGACTTCCATTGCCGTTCGGGTGATCTCGTTTGCCCGAATGTCGCGTCTCATTCTATCTAAGTTCACTCAATCCAGCTTCCACTTCAGAAGCCCTTTCCACAGACTTTGAATAAGTTTCCATCTCAATTCCAAAGAGGCTATACCTGATTCCCGATCTCAAGCCACGAATAAAAAGGCTCACCTTCTCCCTCTCATCATTCTGGAAATGTGGCACAAACCTTAGCAACCGAGTAAATTCAAAGATCATATCGTATACCGATATTCCACCATGTTCCATTTAGTCATAGATATTTTGTTAGAATATCTGCTTAGATTTTGTTCAAAGAACATGATGACTTATCTTAGTCTCGTAAAGGTGATTAGTACTCTTCGTTCACTTGAACATTGTAAAAGAGGAAACCCACTAAGTATGATAGTCTAGCTAATCTTGTATAGATGTTAGGTCCGAAATGTAATTTTATTTTATGAAGAAAAGACCAAGAAGAAGACATCCAAGGTAAAGCTCAACAACTTTTGAAGATTTGAAGAAAATCGCACAAGATTATCAATCATTGTTCAGATATCTTAGCCGATATCTTGTAGACAATAGCTTTCAAACAAACTGTGTCACAAGAGATATCTGAGAAATGAGATACATATCTAAAGACAAGGAAAGTGTCCACAGATATCTGTTCTCAGATACCTTGAGCGTTAAACACGGTTCTGAAAAGAAACAAGATTGTTTTAATCAATACAAGTGGTATCTGAAGAATGAAGATAAGGATGTGCAAAGAATCGCATAACAAGTCTAGTCTCCGATAAAGCATAGTTTCGCTGACACTACAGACAAAAAGTATAGTACAATGCATTTAATGCACGACAGAGATGTCCGAGTAAAAGCAACGAACTTCGAGAAGAAGACAAAACCTCCATAAAGATTATACACGATATCGATAGTTCGAATTTGAGCCTAACGGATACTATTCAAACGGTACTCAAATTCATCTATAAATATCAACACTTAGACAGCTTGAGAGACACACAACCTGTAACATACACACACATTGCATACCAAACATAGAACTCAACATTCTACTCTCTCATTGCAACTTACTTATTATCAAAGCTCGCATGACTAAAGCTTGTGATCTTGAGTAAACACCAAGTTCTAAGTGTTCGATCCTAAACAAGCAAAGCTATTCAGAAGGAGTTGAATCAAAAGATCAACTATCCGAGATTCATTCTCTTGAACAGATATCATAAGACTTGGGTCAAGAAATCGAACTAGATACCATACCGTAAAGTGTATTAAGTAACTTAGTTCACAGACCTATCTCAATAACTAAAAGTTATTAAGACGCCATCCGACAACTCAAATCAAACCAACACCGAAACCGCGTGGAGTATGAAGTACTTAGTTTGAAAATCGTGAATAACTCCAAGGTTACCGGAGTATAGGAAGTACTTGATTTGGAAACTAAGGAATAACTCCAAAGTTTTTGAGTATAGGAAGTACCTAGCTTGGGAAGCTAGGGAACAACTAAAAGGTTTCTGAGTATAGGAAGTACTTGGCTGAAGAAGCTAGGGAACAACTCAGGGGGAACTTTTGGTTGGGAACCAATTGTTCAGAATCTTAGAATAGGATTTTTGTAAGGTTATCTCAATTATCTGTTCTAGTGAATTCTAGGTCTCTGATAGACCAAGTGGATTAGTCGAGGATTACGCCACCTCCGTGATACCACTATACTTGTCGTGTCATTTACATTTCAGATTTATACTTCAAAGAACACGTATACACTTATTAACTGCTTTACACTTATCTTTATTAAGTCTTCCGTGACTGATTCTAAGTATCGATATCCATTCGTATATCGAGAATATTTGTTATCGACAAAGTTTTAAAAGACTATTCACCCCCCTCTAGTCTTTTTACTTTGCCGTTATCTCGACCAACAAGTGGTATCAGAGGAGGTTCACCAAATTTCCAGACCGAACCTAGATCCCCAGATAGGTGAATGAACTTTGTCCATTTTGTTGAGGACTATTTAATTTTGTGTTAAGTGTGTATGTCTCGAGTGATGCAATCTGCTCAAACCGTAGAACTACGAGAAATGGAAAATAACATGATGCTCCACCTTGAAGCCATAAGTGACTAGATATCAAGTAATAAAGAATGGTCCAATAATCATTCAACAACTTAAGCAAGTCATGGAGGTTTCAAGTGGAAGAGACAGAGATCAAAGCGAAGGATCTTCACAAACAGATGGCCAACTAGTGGAAGATCTATCGTCACGCTATTTACGAACCAAAGCTCAGAGAACTCGACATCGGAAGATGCCAAGAGGAATCGTCGATGGTCAAGCTCAGAACATCATCATCGATCGACACTGAGCACATACAAGGTAAACTGGGTGATAAACGCGAAGTCACGACAACCGATTGAAGAAATCAGTTTAACCGAGAAAACCAAGGAAAACAAGTTCAAGTTCAAAAGTTAAAATTTCAAAATTTCAAACAAGGTCCCACCAAACTCGAAGAACTTGATTTCAGATTTACCACTTTTATGAGTAATATGGCAAGACTTGGGGAAAGCAATAGATACTCTCAATGAGAAGATTAAGACTATTGTCAAGTATTAACCACAACCGGAGCATACTAAATTCTTTTATTTCAACCAAGGTATGCCAAATATCACCCAAAGGAACTTTTCTCTCATCTTGCTATCAAGGACTATGAGACAACTCAGAGAACAAACAACCAAAAGTTGCGTAATGTTGCTCTAGTTAATCAAGGAACTTCAGAAGAAGAAAATCAAGCAGAGATCGAGGATGCTCTTGCCGCAAAGCAAATGAGTAAATTTGTCACGAGAAATTGAGAGAAGAAAAGCCAAAGAGAAGTCAAAAGCATCTAGTTTCAAACTATCACCAAGACAAAATATGCAGAGCTCAATAACAAGACAAATTTGTAAAGCATCATGTAATCGAGGAAGCGTAAATTGAAACGATATATGTTTCTATTGTCGTAAACCCGCCACTTAAGAAGGATTGTCCGCCTCAACAAACTAAGAACAAAGCGACAAGAAAGATAGAAGAATCTTCAAGAAGCGTAAACCTTGTTAATCAAGAAAGAAAGAAAATCCAAATTCAACTGGATGCTCTAGACGTTGAAACAGATTCAAGATGACACCAGATGATTCAACCTACCATCACCGTAACTATGTGGAGTTACTCATGATATAATCGATTTCAAATTTCAAGAAGAATGAAATGTGGAGTTGTCGAAATTGACTGACCGTATATCTCCAACATAGAAAACCTGCCTTATGGCTGATGAGGTAACACATACTTCTTGCTACACCGATGAAAGTGATGAAGAGGAAATAAAAATCTAGAAAATCTCAGAAAGAACTTGACATCTATGAAAGAGAATTTCTAATGATCCGAGCTAGAGCCGAAAACCTTGAAGAAGAAAAGAATTCTCTTGAAAAATAAAATTTCAATTAGTCAAAGAATCGAGAGAAAGGATGTCAAAATGCATTTCTCAAAGCTCGTATATCCGAGACCTAAAAGTCACATAAAGAAGAATGGTCGAAGTTACGAAAGAATTATGAAAATCTTCTTCTCGAAACAAGGAACTCAAGAAGAAAGAACTATCTTTTCAATCTTATGCCAAAGTTAGTGACACTTTTATCAAGTACAATCTTACTTAAGAGATCCTTCGTAAAAGAAAGGACTTCAATAATATCAGACAGATTGCTCTATTACTCAATAAGAGTAAAGAGAAGAGAACATTTGTAAGTACTCAAAGAAGACGGTTCCCATGCAATCTATAGTATCGGTGAAAAGACAAATATTGTTGACAAAGGAAAGGTAGTCATACTAAACCTTTGTGGGAAAACAAGTCAAAAACAAAACCGTTGGTACGCTCTCGAAAAGAAACACAACACCGAAAAAGTGTAAACACCCACAAGGTTATGTCTCTCAAAAGGTAGAATTGCAGAGTCGCAAATTCTCCCATGTCACTTTTTTCCGAAAGAAATTGATCAACCAGAGACTAGCAAAGTCACGAGAAAAGATCTCGATAGCTTCAAGTGCTCAAACGGTATTGCCACAAAGGCATCGAAAACAACTTGCTCATGAGTACAAGCAGAGCAAGAACGATGGTCAAGGCTAGAATTGCTCAAATCAATTATCGGCGGAAGTTAAATCAAGCCACCGAAAATCAATGCCAAGGCTAGAAGAAATCGCAGGAAGGCTAAGTTTGTCGAAGCAAACCCGTAAACCCGACAGTATCTCAAAGCATCATATGGAGCACCTAGGACACACCAAGGAAGAAAATAATTTTACTAATGATAACCTTCATTCAAAAAGAATTCTCCTTATGTTCCGCTGACAAAAGCATGTTTCAAAGAAATTCATTCAAAATGGATTCCTACCGAAGAACTTTTGATTCGATGGTTCCATCAAAGATATGAGAACCTAATCTCCTGCTTCCGTCAGTGCGTAATGCTTCCCGACTAAAGCACAATGGCTATTTGATAGTGGATGCGGAAAGCACATGACAGAGACAAAGCAACTGTCGACTACAAAGCTTACAACACAGACCGTATATCGATTTTGGAGGAGAATTAAATCCTCTCGATTTGCAACGCCAAATTGGGAACTTTAACAATCACCGACGACATATGTTAAGGATTTGAAATACAATCTATTTAGCATGAGCCGCTTATGCATAAGGGTTTTACTATAAAATTCAAAGCTAAATATTGCAAACTAATCGACAATGAGTCAAAGCATACCTTAGTCGGGTCGGAAAGGCGCCTTTATGTTGCCGATCGGGCATCTCGCCACAACTAAAGAATGTCTCATGGTGAGTCAACTGGTCACACAAGAGCACCGGTTATGGCACAAAAGAATGAGTCACTTGAATTTCAAAACTCAATAGACTTGCCAAGAAAGAGTTAGTGGTTGGTCTTCCCGTAACATCTTTCGTAAAGGATAGTATCTGCTCGCCCACGATGGGGAAACAATCTAAGATCTCTTTCAAGTCCAAAATCGTACACTCTAAGTGTTAGACCAACGCAACTTTTACATATGGATCTTTTGAATCATCCGTAATAAGTTATGCAGAAAGAAATATGGTCCGTTGTTGTAGATGACTTCAAGATTCACTTGGGTCATCTTTCAAATACAAATCGATGCTGGTGGAGATACCAAACTTGTCAAAAAGCTTGAAATCATGAAAAGTGAAAAGGTATCTCAATCGTATCGTATCATGGTACCGAAGTTTGTCAATCAAGACATAAAGGAGTTTTATACCGCAAAGGTATACAACACCAACTTTCCTCTCAGAAGAACACCTCAACAAAATGGTGCTGCGTAAAGGAAAACAGAACCCTTAAAGAAGTCGTAAGGACAATGCTAGTCGACATCGAGATAAGTGAAATATATTGGGTTGATGTCAAACACACCGCTACACTCGTAATGTATGCTTGATAAACAAACACCATGACAGACCCCTATGAAATTTTGGTTGAAGACCTCCTAATATCAAACATCGAGAGTATTTCGTTGTAGATGTTTTGTTCTAAACAATGGGAAAGTTTTTCCGAGAACATTTCAACCAAAGGCGATGAAGGTGTTTTTCGCTATTCCACAAACAAGAAAGCTTACAGAGTTTACAACAAAAGAACAAAGAAAATTGAAGAATCACTCATGTCAGATTCTATGAAGGAAGTAAGAATACACCTCCTACTAATGAACTCTAAAAGTTCAAAGAACTATTAACGAGGGATACTAAAGAAGAACCCCGTAAAGGAAAACATCGTTATGGAAAGTGAGGATGACTCGACGAGAAAAGCTTGAAAAGCCTAGTAACAACAAGATGACTCACAAACATGATGAGGAATTTCCTATGAGTTTTCCAGAATGGAACAAAGTTATCGAGAACCTTCATCATGAAGAGGTATCGAAAATAAGAATGTCAAATGCATGTCTCGTATATCTCTAACATCGAAAAGTGTCGATATCCATGACATTTCCCATATGTCGATATCTCGACATCAAAAGTATCAAATCAAAATCTTAGTGATTCACATTCAGATCACTGGATATTGATCCTATTAGCACTAAACCTTTGATGAAATGGATCAAAGATCATCCTACAAAGGATATAATCGACCAATTAATTAGTGGTGTTCGACTAGAGAGCAATAGTTGAAAATGCTAATTCTTCTTCGATGTTTCATCTCAATATCCAACCTAAAAGTATAGAAGAAGCATTAGGAGACCAAGACCGATCTCTGCAATGCAAGAAGAGTCGATCAATTTGAGAGAAACAAAGTCGAAACTAGTTCCATTTATAGAAGGAATATCCGTGATTGGAACTAAGTGGGTTTTCGTAAACAAATGAATGAAACGTGAAATAACCGTAAACAAAGCAAGATTGGTTGCCAGGATTCACCGATCAAGGTTTAGATTTTGATGAGTCATATGCACCAACCGATCGATGCAATAAGACTTTTCTAGCCTTTGCAACTCATAAAAATTTCAAAGTTTATCGATGGATGTCAAAAGCGCATTCCTAAACGTGAACTTGCGTAAGAAGTTTATGTTGAGCAACCACCGGCTTTGAAGTTTCCTAAAGTAGAATGGTCTATAAACCATGTAAAGCTCAGTATGGACCTAAACAGCTCCAATAGCATGGTATGACACTTTGGCCAAATACCTTCCGGAAAGTGGTTTCAAGAAAGGTGAAGTTGATAAAACTTTATTTACCTTAAATCATGATGGGAAACTACTCTAGTTCAAGTATAAGTATAGAAGTTGATAAAGTTCACTACTTTACCTCACCAAGTAGACTGATATTCAATATGTCGTTGGAGTATGTGCTAGATTTCGCATAAATCCAATGCAAACACACTACAACATTGCTATGAAAATATTAAGGTATGTGAAGGGTACAGAGATGTGGATCGTGGTATCCTAAAGAAAGTGAATCGAGTTTAGCGGGTACTCAGATGTCGATTATGCCGATCATTGCTTGATAGGAAAAGCACCTCGTGAACTTGTCGCCAAGCACTAGACTTATCTCATGGTTTAGCAAGAAGCAAAACTCAATTGCAACTTCTACCACAGTAGGCTGAATATATTGTCACGGTTGTTGTGCAACACAAATTCGTGGATACAACAACAACTTAAAGACTATGGACTCGATGAGAAGAAAACTCTCATTTTCTCGTGACAACACAAGTGCTATTATGATTACGTAATCCTAAATTTCATGCCGTAACAAAGCACATTGATGTTATACATCACTTCATCGAGACCATGTTGAAAAGGCAATATAGAGATACTCAAGATTGGGACCGAAACCAACTTGCGTATATCTTCACTAAGCCACTACAAGAAAGTAGATTCTTAGCCTTAAGACATAGTCTTGGACTAATGGAACTACCAATGAACCGAAAAGTTCAGTATCTCGAACGGCATCCAGAGAAGAGGTATCCGAACGGTATCTAGAAAAGAGAGAAGAGGTATCCGAACGGGTATCCGTAAAAAGAGAGAAGAGGTATCAGTAGTATCCGTAAAAGAGAGAAGAGGTATCGAACGGAACCCGTAAGTCAAAAGGCTAAAGAGCAAAGATAGCTTAAGATCTCCGAGACGGAACTCGATATCTCAATCATTCTGTGAACGGAACACAAAAGAGAATAGTATAACTTTCTCGCAATAACTACTCTCAATCTCGCACTATTTCTATTTTGATGAAAACTTGGGAAAATCCTAAGTATAAGACAAATTCAGATGCTAATGTTGTCCTTGCTCCAACAAAATTGTGATTCCGATAGCTATTAGCCAAAATTCATTAAATGGGCACAATTACATTTGTTGATTGTGATCATTCGGAGAAGCAATGGTGACCCTTGATGAATTCAAGCGCTTGATCCGAACGCGTAAATTAATTCACAAGAAATAGTGGACCTGAAATTCGTATATGGCCCACTAAGCATTTAATGCCAAACTACTTTTGATCATGCCGCTTGCAAATCACAAATACGCATACACAAAATCAATTTGTATGTATTTGTCTGCTGAGATTCACTTGCTATATATATAGGATTTTGGCAAATGAAATCACTTTTGCCTAATCCAAATTTCAACTTGCATCAAAACAAAAACCTTCTCCTAATCCTCTCGTAACTTCTCTAAAATCTGCAAATCTTGATTAAGTTTTTCCGAAAAGAATCACCAATCGAATCTCTTTCAAACACAAGCTTCAAATCCTTACTATATAAAGAGATGGCCTCCAAGAACACTTCTACAGAATCCCAATCCTCCACTAGTACCGAAAAGCAAGCACGAGTTGGTTATTGTTAACAATCGACCGGTAGGAGCTTTCAACCCCGACTCATTGGACTTCAAGTCACGTAATGATTTGGGGTGGTGCCATGGTCGAGTAATACCTCACGGCCGCAATAGAGAACCAAGCCGATTAAAGCTAATTTCGACATGCTTGAAAAGGCACAAATCAAGGGCTTTGTATCTGCTCGCCCTAGTAGAATTTCATCACTTGATGTGTTGGAATTTTACAACGACTCCAGGATTATTTCCTGTGTATCTGAAGGCACTGAAATAGTGTCTATCAAAACCTCAGTCCAAGGAAAGGAAATCCTTCTGGACTTAACAACTTCAGAAGTTGTTTGAGGTTCAAAATCTTGGAAAGGATTTTGAAATAAACACCAAGGATGAGGAAACTCCTTGAAGGTGTTAAAGAACTTTACAAAGATGATGTGTGATCTTGAGAAATCGATACACCCACCGAGTTCAAACTTGTCGACATCCCAACCGTATATCCGCTGTTCACTGGATGTCGCTTGCATTCTTCATGATGCTTTGATGGTCTACAAGGAGGTGCTGACCAGATAAGCCAAGAATGATGGATCATGTTGTTCTTGCTGAATCAACAAGACAAAAGGCTGGAAAACCCTTTCAAATGGGGAAAGTACGCCTTCATGAAATTTGTGAAGAAGATTCAAGGCTTCGAGCCTAAGATTGTTAAAGGACTATCTGAGCCAAAGGCCACAGTAGGATATGGTCTGAAGATATGCTACCTGCTGGAAAAGCTTGGCATTAAGCTCGTGAGAGACTACCAAATAGCCAAAAGAATTTACTCTACAAGTATGAGTATACAAATCGATGAAAAGGTTACCGGGTCTCGTAAAGGTCCTAAGAAGAGAAAATCAAAAGATATCTCAAGAAAAGGTTACACTAAGAAGCCTGTAACTTCAAGAAAGAAGTCTGGCAAATCAAGACACACCCAAAGAGGTCAATTCTCGATATCTACAAACATGGCAGATGAACTCATTAATGCTAAAAGAGTTATCACCCATCGAATAAGTAGACTCAAAGAAGAGAAAGTGCTTTAAATGTTATGACTAATGCGTAAAGCCTTTGATGAACTCATGAATGCCGCCAAAAGTGGTGAAAACACAAGCCCCATCCGCAGTAAAACCGCAGGAATAATGGACCAATCGGCCCAATGTCGATGAGAGCTCGACGATGAAGATGATGAACTAGTCATCTCTCAAGTCCTAGAAAATCAAAGAGGGCTAAGGTTATCGAACAAGTAATCGTGATAAGGTATCTCAAGAAAAACCTACACCACAAAGTTGTCAACCTATAGCAAAGGTTGTCGGTGCAAACACATAATCGTGGAATGACTCTCTTGCACAACTTCACAAAGCTCGATGAGTGGTATCTTAGTATTGGCGTATGTCATGGAAATGCCACATCTAAGAATCTGAAGAACATTCGATCGATCAATCTTCCGCCTGCACAACCACAAACACAACAACCACAAATGCCACAAGTGGTTGATGAAATGGTAAATGAACTCCATTTTGAAATACCAAAGAATACAAGAGATGTCAAGAAAATCTTGTAATTGAGCGGTGTTCCCTAACTCAATGAGAGGGATCAAACCGAGACATCTACTCGTAATGATCAACTGGGGAGGCAACTGAGTCAGACTCAGGAAGGTGTGAAGTACCGTAAACTTCAAACAAAGAAACCGAATCGACAAGACGACTAATGTATAGAAAGGTCACAAGTTCCAGAGACCAATCACCAAATCGCTGTAAATGACCGGTTTAACTCTTACCAGAAAAATTTTATACTTATAAATCTTGTTACCTTATAAGAATCTCTTTGTTACAGGCCGAGTTAGAACGAAGAACAAGAGGAAGTCAAAGCTTACCTCAGACATCGAAAAGAGGTTCCTTCAACCTCAACTCTTGAGAAATGAGCCCGTGCTACGTAAATGATTCTTAAAGAGAACTAACTTTCAAAGAAAATGTTTGTATGATCATTAATGATAAATGTTTCTAACAGCTCCAATCGAGATGGAAGAAGATATGCAAGGCGAAATGCGAGACAAACCTAGAAACCAACAAGGTTTCGATAACACATCACCGAAGCTTTCAAACTTCAAGGTATATGAAAATCAAGGATAAGTACTCTTCAGCGGGTTATCTTAAAACTTCTTCTAAATTATTCAATACTATCTACTTACAGCTCAATCAAGTAGAAGTGCAAGGGGACAAAGTTGCGACATCCCCCGACCTATGGAAATTGATGAGGCATCAAGGGTTTCATCACAAGAAAAGATTCCAGAGATCGCATGTCTCCGAGAGACAAGTATCTGATCCTCCCATGGAGGTAATCGACCTCTCAGATATCGATTTGTCACTTAAAGTTCTTCTTGATAAAAATTCCTAAGTATTGTGATAATGTTAATTCTCGTGTTCAAGAAAGAAAGGTTGATGAGGACCGACTTCCAAGTCTCCACCTCACCACAAGATATCGAGACACCAATTGTCCCAAGAGAACAAGTATCCGAGCCGATGTTCATACTGTGTAACTCATAAACTAAACTACACTTCTACTCAGATATCTACCAAAGTTTTGAAACTCACTCAAACTCTTTCTTTCAGCTCAACAGATGCAAAGGTGTTCCCATTGAAGAAACAAGGACCTACTTCACTTCTTCAAAGCTCACACTTTGCCAAAGCACATTCAATGCTTCAAGAAATGGCGTAGTTAAGGTGCTCGATCTCTCGAAATATTGAGAATAACTGATCAACCAACTAGACGGAACGAGCTCGACCGAAACATATGTCCAAGCAATGATCGCTAACAACATACAGCCATGAATTTACTACACAAGGACTTTTCCAGAGAAGTGGCGATAGTTTGATACATGCCTTTGAACAAATGCAGATGATCGTATAAGATTACGATGGCATTCAAGCCATTCGCCCAGACTGCAATTCATACCTTCAACAAGAAGAAGTTAAGCGTAAGATCACTATCCCTAAGTGATCAATCTCAGATCTCAAGATGATGAGGAGGAAGAAATGAATGAAAATTTCTTTGATGAACCTCCCACTGATCATCACCAAAAGGATGATAATGACAAAAAGGATGATGATGATGCTCCTGCACCAGGAACCGGAGGAATTTCACAGAAAAACAATGCCTCACCGAAAAGCAACCGAGAAGACTTCACGTAAATCTCACCTTCATCACCTCGTAAATCTACTCATCCATCTTCTCACCAACACGCAGCTACTACCGAATAAGTAGTCGAGCTCAAGAAACCAATCGTAAAATATTAAACACTCGCACTGTAGTGCTCAAACTCGCATAACTGGAAAGAAGAACAACAACCCATCTTCAACTCGAAGATCAAATAGCTCAATCTGCAGAAAGGCTTGATCAACTAGAAGATCAATACCTCAAAGAAATGAATGCTTACTCATGTTAGCGAAGCCACGGATGTCGCTCAAGAGATCGCCAAAGAACTCGAGCATCAAGAAGTATTCAAGACAAGCATGATGCTAAGGCGGCATCATCTTCGAAAGAAGTACCATCCTCCTCCCAGAAAGGAAAGAAACCAATCTCTGAGATGGTTGTTGGACTTGATACAATTGATGAAAATGTCCAAGAGGATGAAGATCACTGCTAATCCTCGATGATGAAGAAGACAAGATTTCGGGCAGACACCGCCATGAACATCTAGCGGTTTCTCACTTAAAAGAAAGTTGATTGCTCCTACAATCTTCAACAAACTGCCAAACGTCCACTCTCAAGAGTACATGAGCAGGTACCAAGTACTAGCTACTCTAAATAAGGAGATGTCTTCACAAAACAAGGAAGTAATTGCCTCAGTCCCCTCTGAAATGAGAAAGTTCACTGAGCTCATCACCGAGAACAACTAGCATGATCATTGCTCGTAAAGATCTCGAATGACAAGGGACGATGATGTGTCTTTAGTCGAAAAAGCTTTTCAAGAGGCAAGTTACATCACCGGAAAAGCAGATGCCATCCTAGGCCCATCGGCAGAGCTCACCGATAAGTACAATGGACTTATCAAAAAAATTAGGAGCTCAAAGTTTAACTTCGTGGTTGGTCACCGCCACAACTATTTACAAGGGCATTTTGACTCTCTCTCAGATTCCTTTATGAGACTGAGTCAGCCAACAATGACTAAGGGGGAAAGAAAGTACAAATCTGGACCTCAAAGTCAGGGGGAATGGGAAGAAGGAGATGAAAACAAGAAGAACTGGAGGTGTCAGAAGGAAGAAGAAAACTTCCTACCACCACTGAATCTATGAATCCTTCACAAGCCAAGTCAGCTTCCTGTAGACCCATCAAGGAACTAAATGGTAACAAGGGCCATGGCTCGTAAACCTCCAAGGAGTACCAAGGCTCCAAGGAGAAGACAAGTTAGAGGGATTGATGAATCTTCCAAGAAGAAAAGAAGGTCAAATCAAATCCTGTGGCAATGAAGAAGGCAAAGATCTCACAAGAATTGATCTTGATAAAGATGATGAAGAGATCGATGAAGATGAAGCTCCTCTTCACGTAAAAAGGAAACTTGAAAGCCTAATCGAGCCCATAGTCAAAGCCCCAGCACCTAAAACACCTCCTAAAATACCAAGTCTATCCAGGTGGTAGTTCTTCAAGCAACAACCCCAAAGAGAATTCAAGATGTAAAAGGAACAGATCGAGAGTCAATAAAGACAAAGTCAACTTCCACTCAAAGCGTAGAAGCCAAAATTGAGTATGTGAAGTATGACAATGATTCTCCGCTCATGTGTGCATCAATCGTAAAATGGCTATTGGATTCGAACTTAAGCATCTATTGGTAATTCAAGATTTCCGTAACCAATCCTCAAAACAATGCATGGCATGGAGAAAGAATAAACCTACCTTGATCAACACCAATCACATCAAAGCATGGTCGATTTTGAAGTTGTCAAGAGAACTGAAGCCATGAAGAAGGACCTCTCTGATGATTGTCCATATGGAAAGCCAGATGATGTGCACAAAATTCGAAAATCACAGAACAGCACAAGACCAAGACTTGGTCAGGAACCCCTGAGTCGCTCTATCCGAAAAGAAGATCAATACAAAGGTGACATCGATATCCAAGATTATCTACGGATACTTCAAGCTTTCGACATCGTAATAGAGCATGCCCGAAGTGGGGAAAGTATACTATGGTCAAGCATTTTGCCAAGAAAAAATCCTACCAAAACCTACAAAGAAGTCTCTGGATTTGCCGTGAGACACGTAGATGCTTGTCGTAACTTCTCTATGATTATTCGATGACATCAAAAGGTTTGGAGATAGGAAATTTGCATCGATCCATAGAAATTTTGTTGAAGACTTGAAGATTGAAGACTTGAAGACTAGTTCTTTAGATGTTTACTCGAGCTCGTAACCCCGTTGTCCTAATTTACTATGTAGTTTTTGTTTTTTTTTTGTCACGATCGAGCTCAATCAGATCAGACAGTTATCTGTAATCTTAAGTTGCGTACTTATCTCAAGAACTTACTCTTTATAGTATTTTATAAAAGATAACTTGTCAAGAAAGATCACACCTTATGATTCGTTGATGTCTACTTTCTCGCACTTAATTATATGATTTGAAAGATCTCAAGAAATGATTATGGTGGATTGCTTTCATCCGTATTTGTAATAGGGAAGATAGTCATCGCTGACCGATCAAAATGGGGAAATTTGTTAGATATTTTGTTAGAATATCCTGCTTAGATTTTGTTCAAAGAACATGATGACTTATCTTAGTCTCGTAAAGGTGATTAGTACTCGTTCACTTGAACATTGTAAAAGAGGAAACCCACTAAGTATGATAGTCTAGTTAATCTTGTATAGGATGTTAGGTCTCAAAATGTAATTTTTATTTTATGAAGAAAAGACCAAGAAGAAGACATCCAAGCAGAAAGCTCAACAACTTTTGAAGATTTGAAGAAAACTGCACAAGATTATCAATCGTTGTTCAGATATCTTAGCCGACATCTTGTAGACACGTAATAGCTTCAAACAAATCGTGGTCACAAGAGATATTCAGAAATGAGATACATATCTCAAGACAAGGAAAGTGTCCACAGATATTCTGCTCGTATACTTTGAGCGTAAACACGCTTCTCGAAAAGAAACAAGATTGTTTCAATCAACACAAGTGGTATCTCAAGAATGAAGATAAGGATGTGCAAAGAATCGCATAACAAGTCTAGTCTCTCGATATAAAGCATAGTTCCGCTGACACTACAGACAAAAGTATAGACAATGCATTTAATGCACGGACAGATGTCTCGAGTAAAAGCAACCAAGAAACTTCGAAGAAGACAAAACTCAACAAAGATTATACACGATATCGATAGTTCAATTCGAGCTTCAACGGATAGTATTCAAACGCATTTAAATTCATCTATAAATATCAACACTAGACAAATTGAGAGACACACAACTCGTAACATCATACACATCAGACATAAACATAGAACTCAACATTCTACTCTCTCATTGCAACTTACTTATTATCAAAGCTTCTAAGTACTAAAGCCAGGATCTTGAGTAAACACCGAAGTTCTAAGTGTCCTCGATCCTAAACAAGCAAAGCTATCTCAGAAGGAGTTGAATCAAAAGATCAACTATCTCGAGATTCATTCTCAACAGTATATCATAAGACTCGGGTCAAGAAATCTAACTAGATACCATACTACGTAAAGTGTATTAAGTAACTTAGTTCACGCACTCATTCCGAATAACTGAAAAGTTGTTAAGACGCCATCCGACAACTCAAACTCAAACCAACACCTAAACCGCGTGGAGTACAGAAGTACTTAGTTTGAAAATCGTGAATAACCCAAGTTACCGAGTATAGGAAGTACTTGATTTGGAAACTAAGGAATAACTCCAAAGTTTTGAGTATAGGAAGTACTTAGCTCGGGGAAGCTAGGAACAACTCAAAGGTTTCGAGTATAGAAGTACTGGTCAAGAAGCTAGGAACAACTCAGGGGGAACTTCGTCAGGAACCAATTGTTCGTAATCTTAGAATAGGATTTTTGTGTGTT